>OU015466.1:21770167-22173395 GCA_907164805.1 Brachyptera putata
CCCAATGCAGGTAGAAAATCTACTAAGCATTGAATTCTATTATATGCCTAGTCAGCATATCTCCATATTTTCATGATTACACTGCAGCATATTATATTTAGAAGATGGTAGTTTCAAAGTCCCACGGTTACATGTAGTGAATAATTGTGCAGAATGAATACAATATTCAAAATCACTTACCAACATCAACACTCTGTTGATTGCTAGCTTCGAGTGAAAGCGATGCGTCGCCAAGTGTATTGATTTCTTCTTTCACGACAACCTCTCCGATCTTACTCTTGTCATCATCTTCACTGATGATTTCCCACTTCACGTGAACAGCGTCGTTGTCTACTCGCAAAAGTCGTTTCACCTCTTTCTCGATCTCTGGCGCTTCCACATATTTCTTCTTCAGCGTTTTACGGAAACGCCGCCGTCGAACCTACAAGTTTACAATGTACTGTAATGGTTGATCATTGAAATATAGAATCTTGAGTGTAGGTTTCAAAATTATTGTTCATACTTGATTTTTTTTCAATGCTGCTTAACGACCCCACCAACAGCTAGGTTATACGGGGGTACGAATGAGCGGGTAATAATGAAACGAAGTGATTATAGGTGAAAGGACGTTTACAAAAACCCATGCCTCATGCGGGACTCGAAGCCACTCCCAACGGTGACTTCAGTTACTACCGCTAGCGGTAATCGACTTAGTTATCGGGGCAGTATTATTTTGTTTAAAATTCTCCTTTCTCTGCATAAATACACTTTTGAAACATTAGTAGGCTACATAATTAGATTCATCAGTTTTTAAAGTTCACTCGGTTATATTTAAAAATAATTTCTTTCAATTAGGCCTACATTTATTTTTTATTTTTAATAACATCGAAACTTGATACAAAATCATTGTTCCCCAATTAAGCCTAAGGATGAAAGTATTTTATATGTATAAATACCAGTAAATAAGTGTGGTACTATAATGCTGGTTTATTCGAATTGTTTCGTCTTTATTGGGGATCAAGCTATTAGCTATACAAGTGTAGCTCAAATATAAAAAAACTGATGTAAAGGAATTAAAAACTATAACCAACAATGAAAGTGTCAGGATAATTGAAAAACCAATGAATTCCTGTAATTACTTGAATCTTGACAGGGTTATGCAGGTTAAAGCGTGCACACGGCACTTTTTAAAAACAATGTACCGGTATGAAAATATTATTTTAGGCACGTACATTTTTCATTGGTGGTGTTATTCCATGTGGGTACAGAAATTTCTTGTCAACTTTATTTGGATCTTTCTTCTTTGTTTTAGCAGGTGACTCTTCATCTGTTGTTGTTTGATCATCCTCTTCTTTGCAGATTACCAACTAATGTTACAGAAATGAAACTAAAAATTTAATTAACATATAACTTGGATGTATAGATTGGGCCATTGCTGTGTAGGATACACCACCTAACTTACCAGTATATTTACTGTACAAATGAACAATGAACAATGAACTTTTTGATGAACTGTCAAAATGTCAAACCAAGAACATAATCCAAAACTTTTATTGAAATTTACTTTTAAATATACTTGTTGAAAACATTTGCATATTTTTTTGAAAATCTTTCAACTACAGCAACTAAAATTCCCATTACATTCCCATTACACAGAAAAGTTGAGATACTTAATTTAATATAAAACTTGTTTTACTAACCTGACACACATCTGCAGTTTTATAAAAACTTTTGCCATCTATTGTTTTCAATGATTCCACCACAGTTGGTAGATCAACAACCTTTGCACGAAGCAACCAATGGTCAACGCGTACTTCACCATACCGCATATCATTTTCAAGTTTGACGGACATTCGATCTTTCAGATGAACCACACCACTCTGTAGAGCATCCCGTAATACCTTTGCTGGTTCCTGAAACATATACACGAAAATTGTAGAAATGAAAATTTTTAACTTCTCAAATTTACTAGCAGGTTTAAGTGAACAAATGAAGGAAGTTTGTTACGTAGATATTTGGGGCGTTTTATTAGATTTTTGATTACTTGAAAAAATGCCGATTCTTGTATTTTCTTGGTTCTGGTAGCAATATCTGGGTTGCGGTGTGGTGGTTTGACCATTAGGTTGACAAAACTGCTCTCATAAGAATGGAGAGTTTGTGTTGAAATCTTAAATCCCATGCCCCAAAAGTGAGTAGAGGCCTATTCCAATAAAACGCCCGAAATACAAACGTAAGCCACCACTCCCTCAAATGATTCAATCAAACCTATTAGAAAATGTCTCTTTCCCCTAAAAACCACATGACGGCCATGATTGATATTCTTTAAATTTACAAATTTCTTTTTACATGTAAACAATCTAGACAGCTTACACCTGAGTCTAGAAATAAACTAGGAAGTCATAATTCAATAGGTATGGTTATAATATCACTGACTACCTATCTTTTATCACACGGTCGGGAATCGATGTTAGGCAAAACGATCCAGTTTTAACACGCATAAAATGCAACCTGGCACTGTTAAATGGCATTGAGAGTGTGGCATAAACTGGCCGAAACAGGTTAGATGGGCATGATGCCTGTAAATTCAAGCCAATAGCAAGGCGATGTGAATAAGCAAATGTGACCGGCATTTTTCAACCTCTTGAAACGCTTTGACAAGAACAATTCAAAATATCGTGACACCTGTGAAATATCTGAACCATTTCAGGCCAAACTGATTTGGTTCTGTGTATGCTATTTGCTATGTCACATTATGGATGATTTTTTCTACTGCACTATTACGATAACTACGATTGATTTGCGTCGGAATAATGATTATCCTGAGATGATGAGATCAAGGTTTTATAATAGGTATAATGGTACAATGGTATAATAATACGTATAATGGTAAGGAATTGATCAAGGCATAATATTGTAGGAACCATCTCAGCATTAACCTAGGATGTAAAGCTATAGGCTACAACCAAGAAAAACCCATCTAAAGATGGACCGTGGTCCGATTCACCCTCAACTCCTACGTCAAATGAATGAAGCAAGTACCATATGAGCTACATGTGCCAGTGTTATGGAAGATGGTAAACCAACAATGATGTAGGCCTAATTGTTATTTTTGATAGCAGATTGGGTAATTATCTAGATTAGGAAACACGGTCAGGTGAAGGCAGATATTCTTGGTGTTGGTATTTTCTTATCATTCCCTATGGGAATCGTCTGCATAGTTGAATTCCAATATCGTTTTGATGCTTGTTTCGTCATGTAAGAAAACACCGTTTTGTTGATGTTCATTCGTTTTGACAGCCATTTTCGTTCACAACTACGTATGCACACTAGCGATCGCTATCGAACATTGATAGACATGATGGCAGACTTGATATAGGTTTTTTGCCATCTGCACATATGAAAGTGAGTAAAACCATTGAGATGGTAAAACTATTGAACCACATTAACATGTCGATCTATGCAGTAAATTTAAGAAATGCTACAGCAAATGTCATCATATTCCACCTTTTTTTCTAAAATAGGCGTGTTCTCTAATCTAGATATTAACGGCAGACTGTGCTAAATAACGCTTTCAAAATAAAATAATAATGAATTCATGTAACAATGAGTAGAGCCTATTATTGAAGTAGGAGTATTAAAGGGGATGATTGATCATTGAGTTTGTATAGGACTACAATGCATAGGCATTGAAATTGTAGAAGGCCTACAATCTCAACGGCATAGGCATTGAGATTGTACAATCTCAATGACATAGGCCTACAATTAGGTTATAGTTACTATACCTCTCCGCCATTAAGTATATCTTACCTCAGGCAGTCGAAGAATAAATTGACTTTCTAGTTCTGCAGGAGCGTCAGCTTCCCTTTTCGCCTCAGTGTGTCGATTCATTTTGAAATATTTATATCAGACAGGTTTTTATCAAATCAATGCCACTGGTAAAACTGACAGCAGTCAACAACCATCTTTGGTCAACAGTAGTGAACAGAGTTACCAACCCACAATAATTTCATCCCCTGCTCTGAAGACTGGAGTTGGAGTAGTCCACCACAACAGCCAGCTGATAGGCCTATCCAGCTATCCTGTCAGGGTGTGTCTATATGAGTAATCAGTGTTTACTGCCTACGTTGGTGAAACAAATCTAAACAGTGGACCGGCGTGGTAATGTCCATATAATTTGTTCATGTCAGAAACACTTCGACTATCGTTTAAAAAAATAATCATTTGCTGCATGGTTCAAAAGTCTTTAGGCCTTGGGCTTGATCTTACACCTCGCATTTTTCTAGTTTGTAGGCTAGGCTTATCCTACAGAATGATTACCCATCTCATGACTGTGATCTGTGTATTTCATATTATGTGATGTTTATTTGTTAGTAACACAATAATTGTATTCTTGCAGACCTTCACCGTTTTAATAATGTGGAAAGCAAGTGCGGGACAAAATGTCGATATGTCAAATAAAGACGAAGATGATGACTGGGAGACTGATGCTGATTTTATCAATGACGTAACAGAACAGGAGCAGCGATGGGGCTCGAAAACGATTGAGGGATCGGGCCGAACAGCTGGAGCTATTGAGTAAGTTTTGTGTCAATTGAGTGAACACTAGGAATTGATATGTACTGGCTAACTCAATGGTAGGTTTATTGGCATTGATGATAACGGCAATAATGATAACGGAAAGCTAGGGGTAGTTTAGTTCGACAATATCATATTTATTTAATGCATGTCTAGGGCTGCATATTATTACACATAACATAATTTAATAAAACCATTGGGCCCTGGGGTTCAGGGTTAAATTGTCATACTCAATAAAATGGTAGGGCGGTTAGAGCCTATCATCAATTACCCATGACAAAAAGCCTTCAGATAATTAACAAAAAAAAAAGAATTTGGTTGCGATGCTCAATATCATATAATTACCGAAAACCAATACTGCAACGAACCGTATCTGTAATAAAGCAGGACCTAGCTGTTGGTGGGGTCGTTAAGCAACATTAAATAAAGCAGGGTTCCCACTACAATTTTTTTGCCTGTCCGTCACGATTTCTGACTGATGTTCCATTTTGCACAATCACAATTCAGAATGTGACTAAAAGTTTGCATCTTTTGCCACAAAATTGTGTCAAAGTTCAACTTTAATAAAAATGGGCGTTTTTGGACGTCATAGTGTAGTTACAAGTAAGAATTTTTATGTTGCTATATAGGCTATGGCAGCTGACTACCGGTACTGGCATTGAATTGATTATTGTTTGCTCAACGACCCCACCAACAGCTAGGTTATACAGGGGTACGAATGGGCTGGTGATTATGGAACTATGAATTGATGATAAGTGAAAGGACGTTAACAAAAACCCATACCTCATGCGGGATTCGAACCCACGCCCAACGGTGACTTTGAACAGTGTCTGAAGCGTGCCTCAGCTGACTGAGCCAACGAGGGCGGCAGGCATTGAATTTTTTAAGTTTATAGAATAGAATAGAATTAGTCTTTATTCATCATGTCAGTAAAAAACAATACAAATCAGAAAAGGCGAGGTTCAATCGGGTGATTGCTCTTCCACATAACCTTGTATGTGGAAGGTTTATAGAATTTATAACAGACAAAATCAATTATACTGGCCACTGCCTTCTGACAATACTTCTGGTTGTCCCAGAAGAAACTGGATTTGACATCCAAATCCCTACGTACACCCTAGGACAATAGTTATCTACGATAGATACGCAATTGAGCTCAACGTTGTTCTGGATATGTGAAACCGATTGCATAAGCCATCAAGATCGACTCCTCAAGCATTCAGCTAATTTATAGGCAATCTAGGCGGCAATATTTCAATTTTACATCGACCACTCAGGCCATCAGAACCCTGTAGAGCCTGTAGCTAGCTTATATAGGTGATCTAGGTGCCGTCGAGTAGTTTCTTAGCACTGGAGATGATCGTCAGCTGGGAGAAATCCAAGTTGTGTATCCATCGTAGATAGCTGTTGTCCTAGGTGCATCCAACAGCTAGTTTTGACAGTTTTATCTATGACAATAGCTATCTACGATATATTTATTTTTTGCTCCATTTTCCTTAAATTTCTAGTATTTAAACTATTTTTTTCTATGTTTAACTACTCGTTTACATAGGCCTACCTAGACCATTTTAGCAATAAAGATATTTAAAAATACCCAGCAATAGGTCAATACGTATCATCGTATGTATATCTACTATACTGTACCCAGTACATAGTATAATATTCACAGAACATGACAATGCTGCTTTTCTAATTTTAATTACAATTTTTGGTATTTAGAGTTACTCAGACTTAGTATCTCTTAATGATGGGATGTGGTTCAAAACTTATTGTCTAGTTCTCGAAATTGTACAAGTTCTCAGCGCAAGGTCTCTCTTGACTGTCACTGCACACTGATGGGCTTCTCTGACTCCATAAATAGTGCTACACCCTGGCCCCACTACATCTCTTTACTAGGGATGACGATTTGTAATTTAATAATGCATAACTGTACTCTTTCAATTCAAGTATGAAAAAATTACGTGAAGAAACAGCTGAATCAGATGCGGTATTAAAACAGAAGCAGTTTGATGTTGGTCCAAAAGCTGCGTATGGATATGGTGGCAAGTTTGGAGTACAAACTGACAGAATGGATCAGTGTGCTAAGGGCCACGATTATGTAGCAAAGGTTGAGAAACACGAGTCGCAGAAAGATTACAGCACAGGATTTGGTGGCAAATATGGGGTTCAGTCTGATCGCCAGGACAAGAGTGCTGAATCGTGGGAGTACAAGGAGAAACTAGAGAAACACGCATCGCAGAAAGATTACAGTTCGGGATTCGGAGGAAAGTTTGGCATTCAGTCAGATCGGCAAGATAAGTCTGCAGTTGGATGGGATCATCTTGAAAAAGCCAATAAACACGAATCGCAGAAAGGTATGCCGTGAATTTATTAACACTATTACTAGTATTGAATTTATTACAGTGAATTGTGTACTAATCAGACTTTGTTGATGATTTCGTTTTAAAACTTGTGATAGACTCCACTACGCTTAGTCTTCAAGAAACTGATTGTAATTTAAATTACTTAGAATGCATCCAAATTCCCTGACTTATCCATATTTGAGTACTGGACCTTAGTAGAAGTACTGGAGTGATGTCAATGTCATAATATGTGTTTGAAATTCTTGTAGCTCAGAAGAAACTAGGCAGGTACAAATTCAACATTATGAGACAGAAATGTTGATAGCTTATAAAAATAATTTTGTTACCTTAGTAGCTCAGAGCAAATGTACTTTTTTCATGTGACCACGAGGTTAGGCTAGATGGGGTTTGATCCCTGCCACCTCCATCTTTACGATTTTTCATGGTTACCTTCCGTATCCTGAGCAAATTCCCCAGAATGGTTCCTACAATACAGACTTCTTCCTTCCCATTATCTAAGAAACCTTCATCTCATCAATTGTTCATAAGATGCCAATAGATCTTGGTTATCATTACAGTGCATTGGTAAACTAATATAATATAAGCCTATAAATATATATTCAATTATTTAGATAGGTCTAGATATAATGTTTCATAGGCCTAAATATCGTGAGCAAATAGCAGCTGTAACTGGAAAATGTCTTGATATCGTTTAGATTACTCGAAAGGGTTCGGCGGTAAATATGGCATCCAGTCAGATCGTCAGGATAGTTCTGCTCTCGGATGGGATCATATTGAGAAGATGAACAAACATGGGTCCCAGAAGGGTGAGCCACACGGTTGTGGTTTGGTGTGCGTTCATCACTTTGCTTATAAAATCATTTGACACTTAATAGAATGTTTTTTGTGATTAACGCTTGGTTCCTTGTTGGTTTTCGTGTGATAGTATTTTTCGTGGTCTGTGTGACTGACGTGAAATCTGCAAATAAATGTGGGCGTTCGTACCTTATTTGATACTTTCTACTTTTAATAATAATATATACATATGGTGTGGTCTTATAGGCTAAAATCTGAAAGATGTTGATGAGAGAAATACTGTGTTCTAAATTACTTATTGATCTGTTCAGTGCTAATCCATTATAAAACTGCTTGAAAATAGGTCCTGCTACGTATTAACAATAATACAAAATGCATTCATGTTGAGAGTGGGCAGGCGTGTGAGACAAACTCAAACGATTGCATAATCAATCAAGCGCCGATTTCAAAAACGTGTGTTTGATCAAAATCACAATTGATTAAATTGGCATAATCCTAGATTTTTTATTCAGTATCAAAATGAAATAAAAATCAATTTGATATCACAAAAACAACGGTCATGTGGGTGCACCTCATGAAAGCCTTCATTCCTGGACTTCTTATGGTAAAGCCCAAGACAGACGAAATGAAACCAATCGTTTGCAAAGTCTGTATAATGTTTCTGGAAATTCTTCAAAATTCTGTATTAGCGTAATCGTCGATTTTTTTCATTAGTAACAAAATGTAACTATACCCAATTTGATATTTAAAAAATGACGCTTGCCAGGGTTCGAAAGCTTACACGCCTAGCAGATGCTTGCGACCTCTCAATATTAACCTTTATTCAGGAAAAAATATTCAAGTACTAATCTTGACCCGAACAAATGAAAAAATGTGACAACATTCTTGATGCTCTTTCTTTAAATGCTAAATCGGTGATTGTTTTGCCTGATTTGTAATAGTATTACAATAGTCAATCAATAGTAAAATCAATATCTTGCATGTTTGTGTTTTAAACTTGATACTCTATGTATATTTCAGAATTATTATCAACTGCGTCTGTGGGCACTTCTCATACAATGACTTTCTTCACGTTTCTCACATTTGTTGGTGATTTTTGTGATTTTTGTTGGTGATGGTTTTTGTTTAAATTTTGAAGTGGTTGGTTTTCAGTTAAAAATGAGGCATTTAACACATTTACTATTTATTGCACATGTTGATTTTTATGTGTTCTACATATTTACGGTAGGCTTACCGAGTATAATTCTATGTTTGGCCCGTGAACAATCTGAGCCATGAACAACTAAAAATCTTTGAAATAGAATGCTTTTTAGCTGTTTTGATCTAATTATTTTTAGTGTTTTCTAGTACCATTATGTGCAGTCCATAAATGATTGATACAAGTACAATGTATATGCCTTTATACTAGTATGTGCTATACAGTAGGCTGGTACTACTGAAGTAGGCGTATTGTACGGGTAGTCGTTTTTTTTTTTTTTATCAAAAGAAAGTTATAAACCAATTCATGGCTGATTCCTCCTCATGTCTGTATGATAAATTTACACTGATCTTTTCCAATTACGTATTCCAAGAGATGTGGAAACCAGAATATTTTCATTTTTATATTAAATTACTAAATCCACTTCATGATGAAAGTGTTTTACACTCTTCAACATTTAAAAATAAATATGTGCAAGATTTTTCCATCTGTAGTGATTTTGTTTACAGTTTATTGTAATTCTAATAAACTAGACCTAAAACAAATGACATGTTAAATTGCTTGAAAGGTATCAACGTGACCGTTCTTTCCATCAGACTATGCTTGTATTTCATACTAATTCTTTCCCGTTACCAGATTACGCGGTAGGTTTTGGTGGCAAGTTTGGTGTTCAGGCTGACAGGCAAGATAAATGTGCGGTCGGCTGGGACCACCACGAGAGTGCCGCCAAACACGAAAGCCAAACCGATCAGAGTAAAGGCTTCGGAGGAAAATACGGCATCGAGAGCGATCGGGTAGACCAATCGGCTCATGCTTTTGCTGAGCCCGTCGAGAAAGTTGGGACAAACTATGTGAAAGCAAAACCTGACATTGGTATGTTCCAAGATTACTATTCTTAAAACATATTTATAAGACAGACAAATCTTGGATTATACAGATAGCTAAGTAGTAACTATAATCCAAGGTCAAACACATACATAGGCCTACTAATATTGACATTCTTTTTCAAGTTGGCGTAGTGCTCTATTTTAAATGATTGATAGAACATAATTATTTTTGTGTGTGAGCATATTTCATTTTCATAAGCCTAATGTACACTACAATATTATGAGCCAGATTGAAATGTAGAGCTAGAGCTAGACACGGAAAATGAGGGGTTTCGGCTCAATTGGAGTGAATGAACGTGTAATATATAGTTGGATTGCTAATACCTCAAGGAAACTGGAATGGTGTGGTGCTTTTTGCCCATCAGTGCAGAACATGACATTGGACAATTGCCAAATTTTGCATTTGCATCTGCATTCATAAAAACCACTATACCTTTTTAGTTTTTACACATTCAAGATAAACCCATGGAATAAGCTGCATATAAATGCATCAATTATTCACCCCACCTCTTCTTGAAAGTCTTCCCTTAATGTATCGAATAGTCTGACTTGATTGGCAAATATTCTGCCTTTTCACATTGGAATTGAGACTGATTTTTAGTACCTACAATAACATTACTTAGACATGACATTTTGTCATATCTGAAAAGTTATATTCTTCTAACAGGATCGGCAAAACCGTCAAACCTCCGTGCAAAGTTCGAGACAATGGCAAAGCAAGGCGAAGAGGAAGACAGAAAGCGAGCAGAAGAAGAAAAACAGAGAAGGATAATAAGAGAAAAACAAGAAGAGAAAGAAGCAAGAGATAGGGAGGAGAAGAGAATCAAGGCTCTTAAAGAACAAGAGGATTTGGCAAACCGTGAAGCACCTAGTCACATGGTAGAAGTTAGGAGTTCGGTGCGTGTAAATTGTGTATGCTATATCATAGTTTGAGGTACGATAGGATAGGACTAAAGATAAATAATACAATTATTAGTGTATATTTTCAAATAAAATAGTAACAATACTCAATATTTAGTATTTACGTAGATCTAACAATGATTTAGTGCACTGGGGTATGCAAGGTTTTGAGATTTTCATGTTCAAGTTCAGAATCTGCTATGTAGGCTTAAATAAAATTTCTTTAAAAAAAAATCCAGTATGTGTTGGGCCTGTCGTATCTGCCTAAAATTCAATTTAAGTGTGTTTGTTGATCAAAGAAGTGATGGGTGGTGGTAAAATGTATTAGTATAGGCCTACTATATAAATATAATTTGGTGTTCATTCAATAATTCACATTCACTTATTTGCTATTTAGTAATTACTTTGATCATCACTTCAATATTGTTTTGTTGACTTACAGGAACCTGCACAGTTGCCAGTGATCAAGGGACAATTAAGAAAGGAAGATTGCTCACCTAGTCCTAGAATTGAGGACGAACTTGCTGCACAAATTGCATCAAGGGTAAGACAGAGATAATTACAACTGGTCCCTGGAATAGGCCTAATTTAGAACTATCTAGAATCAGATGTGAGCTTCATAAAAGTGCTCAAAGCAGCATTAATTGACCGTGAATTCTGGTTTGTACAGGAAGTAGAAGAACGTGAGCGAACATCGAGAGTTGCCGAGGAAGAGATGAGACGGTCTCTGCAAGAGGCGCAAGAAGCAGCAGCTCGAGCTGCTCAGGAATCAACGCTCCGAGCAGCTCAGGAGAAGGCCGCAAGAGAAGTCCAGGAGAAAGCAGCTGCACGGGCAGCCCAGGAAGAAGCTAATAGATTGGCTAATGAAGAAGCCTCTAGGCTGGCGCACGAGAAAGCAGTAAGGAGATGATTTTCTAATATTTCAAGAGAAAGAAGTATGATTGAAAAATCATAACCCTAACCCACAGTGAAGTGAACGATTTGCATTCGGGATGTGGGAACACGCTAGGCACAACCAAATACAAATGTAGTTTACTTAACAAGCAATACACTTTACGTTCTTAGCTTAACATACGAGACTGCAGCTTCGCTTTTTAGTGAACAATTATTATTTACGTATTACAGGTTCGAGAAGCTTCCGCAAGAAAGTTGGAAGAGGAAGCAGAACAGCAGGGAGAAGAGGAGGCGACTGAAGACTCGGGTTACTCTGCCATTGCGCTCTACGATTATCAAGCTGGTAAATAATTATTAGGCCCTACCATTTGTGCATTACATATCATGTTTATAAGAGACTTCCATATTATGAAGAGAAAATAGGATACTGATGTTTCGTTGCTTTGAATACGAGCTTACCTAGCCGCATGTCAAGGACAATCGTGTCAATTGTATAGACCTGGTATATATTACCTGTTACCCATTTTACATAGAAATTTGGTCTATCTATGTTAGCAGTACGGTACTTCAGAAACTATCTTATTCCATCATTTTCCATCTCCATCTTACTTTGAAATCTCGATTGATTATTTCTTAATAAATAATTATTGATATTTCAGCTGCTGAAGACGAAATATCATTCGACCCGGATGAACTCATCACAAATATTGAGATGGTAAGTTGCTTTTGAGCTGCGACTCAAATCTTTTATTCATGTCTAATAATAATACGTAGTTAATAATGTATTATTTTGTAAAACTAGGAAGAGTGATATGAGATACGGTATATAGGCCTATTTATATGAAATGTAAAGGAAAGCACACACCTCGATTTTAAAAGTTCAATGTCATCCAATCCCACCACATGGTCAATTGCACATGATATAGGAGGTTTGTGACAGTTTTTTAACAAGTGCTTGTTTCAGATTGACGAAGGTTGGTGGCGCGGATACTGCCGAGGAATCTACGGTCTCTTCCCAGCTAACTACGTACAGATACAACAGTGATAAGCGGATTAAGGACTATATTGATAACCAGGATCGAGGGAAAATGTATTTTTTATCATTAATTACTCGACTATTTACTTTTGTAACTAGTTTAATTTTTAAATTTGAATGATGAAGATATTTCATACTACAATAATTTATAATGTTATATAAATAAAAGTAATTCAAGTTTATATACGTAGGATATTGCCTGGAAAGAGTATTACTATTTAAAATCTGTCACAATAATTACTAATAAGATATGATGATAATAATTTGCATCATTATTTATAATTCATATTTTAATTCGGGACTTGCAATAAAATATTTCAACAGAGTTTTTAATAACCGATGAATCAAGGCTTCTTTCAAGTTTGGCCCGAGTCAGTAAAATACAAATTATCCCTTATGTTCATTATACGTACAAATATAAAAGTCAATAAGTTATCAATGTCTACGTTCTCCTAAATAGCTGAAACTTCTAAACGTCTGTCTCTCTACATGAATGAGTAGGACTTGTCCAAACTCTCAACTAAATATAACGGGTTGTTTTAGTATTATATTCTTTTGTGACTAGAATCCGACTAGAAAATCACGAACAAATGTGTACTTAATTGATTAGGTCAATCATTAATTAGCGTAACTAAGTGATTACATCTTCATTAAACTTCCAATAAAAAAAAATTACAAAATGAACTATCAAGTGATATTATAATAACATGCTATACATATTATACTATTTTACTAAGTACAGACAACAATGGAATTATTTAAGTTGGATAATATCATTTAGAATTGTATGCTCAATTACATTTTTAACATACACTTTTTTTATGAAGCACACTGTTGTTAAATGAAACATGCAATATAAAATCTTCACAAGCCAATTCTTGCCTACTTTCTTTACTAAAAAGTAAAAACCCAGTTTTATACGCGACATTTTCATCACGATGGCATAAGTGAATCATTTTGACGGTCACAGTCATTAGGCCAACATTGTAGGTTCTTGAACAACAAAACACTTTCAACTTTCAACTTTCCCCACTTCATATTTACCAGTAAATAATTGTAGATAACTCTTTGCAAAAAACAGTACAAAATGTGAAAAAAAGATGAACAGCAGTTTGAAGTGGACCCTTAGGCACTGCGTAGAGAATCTCAAACTTGATCGAAAACTCAGTCGATAACGATGTACACGATTATGCAACAACACGATCTCGATCATTCGCGTTATCAACTCGATTTGCAACAACAGCCACAGCTGAGATTTTCGAACTATTTCATACGGCCCGTCAGTGACGTCATGTACGACACAAGTTCTTGACCAACAGGAAGACGAGATTTTCACATTTATTGTAGATTTAATTGTTTTTATGGAGTCAGGGGCCTACATAGTAAGCACAGTAATCAAGTACTGGGCATGACCAGTGTTTTCTATCCCTAGTATGTGAGTAATTTGCATGCAAGGCTCACTATGATTTGCTGTTTTGGTAAGCCTAGGCTTGAATGCAAAGGTCTATATGCTTATTCTTATTTATAACTGCCAAATAGGGGATAGGCATAAGGCTTAGGCCTACACTCATGATTTTTTTTTTTAATGCTGCTTAACGACCCCACCAACAGCTAGGTTATACGGGGGTACAAATGAGTGGATGATAATGAAACGATGAAGTGATGATAGGTGAAAGGACGTTCACAAAAACCCACGCCTAATGCGGGACTCAAACCCATGCCCAACGGTGACTTCAGTTACTACCGCTAGCGATAACTAACTTAGCCACTGGGGCAGCTACTCATGAAATCCTTACACCGAGTTGATGTTGCAAAAGGAGGCCTAGCCCTAATTCCAGCTGTCAGAACATACAATTTAGCCATGGTGATTTGATGATTCACCTAACGTGGCAGTTGAAATTGTCGATCGAGATCGTTGTCGCTCTTAATCGAATAGTTTTAGTTACAGGATCTCTCTTAACGATACAGATCGATAACTAGCTCATTTGTGGATGAAAATTGTCAATCCCAACTGACATCCAAATACAGAATCTCAATGCTGGTGCCTATATCATATTGCATCAAAGTATTACTGGTGGCGGTAACACAATTAATAATTAAAATGGTAAATTATGGATTTAAACTTTCAAAGTAATGATGTTTGTAGTACGGTAATGAAGTGAAAT
Organism: Brachyptera putata; assembly: GCA_907164805.1. Taxonomy (NCBI): domain Eukaryota; kingdom Metazoa; phylum Arthropoda; class Insecta; order Plecoptera; family Taeniopterygidae; genus Brachyptera; species Brachyptera putata. Next base: position 21,784,960 of record OU015466.1, read on the forward strand.
GATGTCTTGCAAAAAGACGTTCTCAGATTCTCTAAACATTCAAGGAATTAAAATTTGAAATTAGTTAATTAAACTACTCTCTAATTCAACATGTTAAATGAAAATACGAGCTTTAGAAATGGCTTTACTATCACAATTCTATACTCACATCAATCTAGGCAACATGTTATATAAAGATATTTATAATAATATAATACATCGAACAATTCAACTTCAATGTGACCAAAGTCAACATCTTGTTTGGTACCGGCCAAATGAGATCTAGAGTTACACTGAATGATAACAGATATGATGAGTGATAACGAAGCTTCAACAACAAGATTATTGTACACTGAGACGATCAATGATAATATATTAATATTATATAACTATAAGACACAATACCACTGCCTTCTGGAGAAGCTACACTTTACATGCCTCAGATTTCAGTAGCAAAAGTTGCTTGTTTTGGCTTGAAATTGTATGGATCTCAAATGGAAATTTTAATCCAATTTCAAGGCCTATTCTACTAAGTTGTCGGTCAACTTGGAAACATGTTTATTTGTTCATAACTTTTTAATATTGAATAGCTTCCAGATGAACTTTCAGGCTTGAATTTATTTGAACATTTTCTTATTAGTAAACCGAGGAACCAAACTAAGACAAGTGATGGCATAGGCCTATATCAACAACAAACTTGTTGGTATTCTCAAATCATGTGTGATTTCCTTGTTCCACCAAAAATTACTCATTTTCAACTTGACCTCCTCGATCCTTCCATTTATTTCTATACGTCACACATTGTTCCTTCAATGTATTGTAACTTCGGATGCTGCATTACAATGCACGCACAATCAAAATTTAGAATATTTTTACTTTGGCAATATAGTAAATTATTGTATGAATGTAAATCTTTTATTGTTTTAAGCTTTTCTTTCACTTTTTAATCTACTATTTAAAAGTACTTTCAATTAGGGGTGTGCGAGTTCGAGAATTTAAGTTCGAGTTCGAGTTCAAAAGAAAATCACGAGTTTCGAGTTCACAAAAAAAAACTTCTGGACCCTAAAATTCAGAAAAAAATTAGGGCCTACATCAATTTTTTTTTTTTTTCGAACTCTAAATTTTTGAGTTAAGCTAAATTTGAACTCGAAACTCGAACTCGAAAATTCAAGTGCTCGCACACCCCTACTTTCAATCAAATATGTAGGGCTACGTACATAATTCAAAAATCACACTTGTAGAGAGAAAAGATAAAAAATTCACAATTCCCTCAAATAATAATTTCAAAACATCAATTGGCATCTACGAATATTAAAAAGTTTGGAGGACAACATTTTACTTGGAAAAATTGATGTTATCAATGTTAGTCAATAGCTCATCTGACGTAGGGTTTGACTTCTGGTTGACTTCAACCTATCACGTAAACTGTCAGGAAATTGTAGCTAGAATTACCACTATGATTTTAGATCCTTTCACACTACTTACATTCCGATTTCTATGAATATAGAGTGTAGTTCGTAATAGAACTCGAGAAGGCAGTTTACTTTACAAAGAAACATTTAGCGCGACAAATTTGAACCATGCTCAACCAACTAATGTATCAACTACTTGGGCTTCACTAGAGCTGTAGGCCTACACTTCCATTGCATATTGCAAAAAATAAAGATGTGTTGATTTGATTAAGCTAACAATTGATCGAGGACACAAAAATATCATTGGTAACCAGGGGTATATCAAGATAATCCACTAATTATCGCTAAATCAACAAATTTATTATTCGTAAAACGCGACCTTAATAAATAATGACTCAATTATTCAAGTAAACAATGTAATTATTGCGTAGCATTAGTAGAGATACTCGGGAGAGAGACTAGAATGACTGTTTTGCGCGGGGGGGGGGGGGGGGGGGAGGGGCTTGCTGTTTAGTGTACAACAGAAATATTCCTACTACTGTACCTACACGATCAAATGCAGGCATTTTGTTTAAATGTTTTCAGTTTTCACCAATGTATATTGAGGTGACTCAACAAAAAGTCAATTCTGTGGCAACTAACCATCATGGATGGGATTAGTTAAATTGCAGCAGTGTGATACATTTCATGCCTGATTTTTTTTACCAGAAAAGCAAATTTGATTTGGGAGTTGAAAATTTGGAATTTAAAAGGAGAAAACTAATAATTCACAACCCTTAAAGGTATAACTCTAGCCCCTATCGACGATTCACACATATCAATTCATCGCCCATATGTACTTTGAGGGTATAGTAGTTTTAGGATTGATACTAAAATTGAAGTATGTACTGTAATATCATTTCCAGTTTTCACTAACCCTCAACCTATATATGCTATATATAGAAACATGATACTTTCGAGTTTCAACTCCTAACTCCTATCTTGCAATGTGGTACGCTCTAGGATTTCTAAATCGTACAGGGAAGCTACATCTTTCTGGCACAAAGAAAGGAAGTTAACAACCAATCGTACAATAGTTAATCGTGGTGCATTAGCTATCGTTAAAACTTGAAAGGGTCTGTAAAATTACACACCATGAGATTATATCCTCTATTCAATTGGCTGTGGCTCAATAATCACGGTTTCTATTGTACCTATAAGGCTATAAGCCCACAACTGAAGCAGAGATCGAATTAACACAAACAAAAAGACTACTTGTACATATACTAATATCCATGAAAGGTAAAGTTTCCGAGCGACAGTTCACCTTGTCCCACACTATAACTAGTGTATGTTTTGCACCATCTTCTTTCATGGATACAAGTATACAGACTTTTAACAACTGTTGTTTGACATCGATATAAAGACCGTGATGACATCAATCAAATTTCAATCGATAACAATACCTCGATTTGACGATTTTGCCACCAAGTGATCTACTCAGTTGCTATGGCAACACGGCAAACGCCACGAGATAAACCTATCAATAGAGCTCAGTTCTCAGCCTCATGCACGTTCTCATATAAATTACAACTAACGAACAACTCGGACTACGATATGGAAACGTTAAGTATATGATCTATCGGGTTGGTCTACCTTGGCGGGGCTTCTACAACGTCAGTTCTTGGGCGATATCAACCCTCGTAACATGTCGAACGTGTTTCCGTCGGGCTGCACGCTGAACGAATGGCCGTCATCTCCGCGGACCAATAGAAAGCCATACTCGTCTATGCCGATGACGGACACGAGTTGATTGGAGCCACTGGGGCCACACACTGTGATGCGGGCATCACTGAAATCACACACAGACATCTTGCTACGGTTGTTCATTGGAGACCTGGTTAAATAACCACATGTAAATGTTTGAGCCCTAGAAACTACAAACGTACACAATTTGAATGAAATTATTTTCTGAAAACAGTTTCTTAGGTCCACAGGGTCACACAAGCCCTTACACCATAACAAGATGTCCGGATCCTTCGAGGGGGTAGCCATGACAATAATATTCTTAGATAAGATATACAGTGAAACCTCTAGCTACCGTTTTTCAATGGACCAGGAAATCACGGCAACCAATCATATGGTGTGATAAAGAGAGAAAAAGAACTGACAGATGTAGGACAGGTTGGAGGCAGTACCCACAATCCATGTAAGTCCTAATTAATTACTTACTGAAGTTACTTATAATTCATAAACATACGAAAATAATTTTTAAAATATCAGCAGTTAAAAAATGTTCACGAATAAGTGAACCTACCTGTGTAGCCAGTATTTGTAGTAGAACTGTATGACTTGGTCAACGTTGCCGGACTGCACTTGCTCAACTAGATGCTCAATCTCCGTGAAAGTGAGAGCCAGGAAGCGTTCATATGACAACACTGGCAGTGGTTTCTGTTTAGCAGTCGCATTGTGTTGTTCGATTAATGTGTTGATACAGGTGGTCGGAGAACTGTTGTTCAGGTTTACACCACATCCTTTAAGAAAATATATATTCAAACACATTCATTTACGTGAACATCAGTACCTACTCAGTAATCTGTTAATTACATCTGTACCTTGGTTTGAATTGATCAATAAATATTTACATTTGTTCATGTAATCAGTATGTGAAATATTATAATTTTTCAGACCTTAGTTGCGTCTTCACAATTGGTCATCTCTCTGACAAATTATCTAACTTGAAATCCATTTAGCCTTTTTACACAAAATCCTGTACTCATGACAATTGGTGACGACTGATGTGCCTAAATTGAGATCTATTTTTTGATATCGAGGACTTTTAATCATCAGTCATCATGCAATAAGGCTACGTACCAATATTGCAGATGGCCATGGTTGGGTCGAGCGAGCTGTTGACCACAAGGCCACCAATCTTGACCGCAGAACCAACGTAGATATCGTTGGGCCATTTGAGTCTCAGGTCAAGAGACTCGTAGCCCAAGGTCTCGCGTACTGCTTTGACTACCGCCAGTGCACAGATGTGCTGGATCAGGGGTACATGTTGACCTGAATGCAAGGCAAAAAGTTGAAAAAACTTTGTTTAATGTTAGCAAAATACATGTAGGCCATTGGCTTACATACCGTTACGGTCTCTAATAGAAACCAAACTGGAGGATAACTGAGGACTTCTAAAATAACCGATTGAAGTCTGACTAGATACAAATTCATATTTCATATTCAAGTAAGAAGAAGGAGAAGTTAGAATATTTATTCAATATCTATACTGTCCTATCGTAATTTGTAGATTATTGGCAAGATCTTTGGCTCACCTAGATGGGTGTTGACTGGAATGTGTAGCTGCAGCGAGAACATGGCACAGCCTTGCGGACTCAGCCAAACATTATTCGACCGCCCCACACCTCTTGTCTGTTGGACAGGCACGACAGCCAGTCCATGATGCAGTGCTGCTCCCTCTAGCACATGCATGGAACTAGTCATCACCTCTGAGTATAACACCAGGCGGCCAACGGACGTTGAACGAAGATTCTAAATGATATACCAGGAAGTATTACATGTGAGGTTAACTTGGTGAATCTTTTGGCACTACAAGCTGACAACAATTACCATTCCTGTATGGTGTGACTGTCGTAAGTGATCACAGAATTCAACTGTCGTAGGCCTAACTTCAATTTCCCATTTATGTATATAGGGCCTACTGGAGAGTAAAATTTATATTATAGTACCGGTATTTAGTGTACAAATTTTATCTAATACAGAATATTATAACATAAATTCACCTCTCCTATTTATTAATTGGATTAAAGACAAGAAAGTTGGGATAATTTGACTTACGACAATCACAACTCAGAGGCAGAGCTTCTAAAAAGGCTTACTAGTATTATTACCAGCAGTTTACTAGTGGTTTACCTTGCTGCAACATAATTAAATCAAATCAAGTTTTCCAAGAACCATTTCGTAGATTAACACGATACCATTTTCAGACCTTCAAACTACAATTGAGAGCCAGATACCTCGAGAATATTATTAATAAAATGGAGTTACTGGACTTCAAAAGAATTAATTGTACACTGGTAAATAGTAATTTAGAGTTGAAAAAACTGAATAATGATTTTTCAACCAGCTTACCTCGAAATATTCCACGGTCGAGAAGTGTTCGGGGCAGGAATGGAGCATAACCGGCATCAGAGAAGACGTGGCTTTTGCAGGTTGTACACCCTTGCCGCACAACTGAAGACTCATGTTGGGCAGCTTGAGAATTCCCCCGTTCTGGAGGCGGTCTTGCAATTTGCCCAGAAACACTTGCTTCAACTGAAATAAAATGAGAAATGTATATTTTGAAACAATAATCAATCAAGAATACCAGTACCTTATATAATGACAATAATCAGCATCCAGTTCAACAGGGTTGTGAGGCTCTTGTTCTGGAGTTGTAACCGATAGAATTTAACTGGCTTTAAATAATGTACAATAACAATCAGGATTCAGTTACTTAGTCATCACTTAGGTACTTTGCAATTACTAATTTTATTAACATATCTATTGCGTAGTGTTTCATAGCATTTTCAGTTGAATATTCTAAAATCAATCATTAAAAACAAAGACCGCAAAATATATGACTATAATATAGGCCTATGCTACATAGAATAATTACACATAATTGAACGAGAATATATATATTTTATATTAAAAATTAAGTACAAAATTATAAAATAAGCCTATATATTTACTGAATGTTAACACAAGAATGATTTACACTAGGCCTATTACAAGTTTTCACTTTGATCAGACTAGACGTTTTGAAAAAATAATTTATAGATATCTTTTCTAGATCAACTGGTTACCAACATCAATTACAAAAGAGACAGTGTGTGACAATATTCAGAATCACGGCACGGTAATTCACAGCTAATAGTTTCAAAGTCGAGATGTGTAGGTTTCGAGAACATTTATTCAAATATCTCACTCATCTTACAATGTATAATTAATAAGAAAATATATGCTGTAGGCCTATTTGCCTAATATAAATTACTATTACTAAATATATACCGGTAGACCTATATAAATTAATACTGTATTATTAATATTAATTGAAATATCAAAACATGAGAAGTAAGTAAGCTTGGTCCTACTATCGAATATTATTCAAATTATTGTCAAAAAGATTTTAAAGCCTCTTGAGAGAATACTTTTGACAAAATTTTTCAACTCTAGCCTTTTCAAAAAAGACTTGACTCACCTCAAACATCCCTAAGAAGTAAGCAGGAGTGTACTCGACCGATGATTTCTTGTCGGCACATTCCAGGCCGAGGTGAGTACCCAGCAGATCTCTCAGGATGTCTAGCCGAGCAACATCTGAATCTTTGAGGGACTGGTGCTTAGTCTCGTCACCTTCATACTGGGACGGATCTGTAACATGAAAATTTCATATGGTCTGTTGAAGTTATGAATGAAAATAAATCCAGTAACTTTGATAACAATAACTGACTAACTGTTATCTAGCCCTTGTATGCATTACTGACTTTCTTTTACTTTTTTCCTCAAGTTGAAGAGATGAAGTTGAAGAGACAAATGAAGAGAAAAGGAGACAAAATTAGTAGGCATTTGGGCCTCAGCTTGACATATTTTGTTGACACAAACTATGTTCCAGACTAGTTGAGTCATTTACCACTTTCTAGACTTTCTAGCCTTCTAGAAATATATGTTTGGCAATGAAGGAATGTCTATCGTACCTTGCTCGAGATGTATCTGAGAGAACACCGCTCGCCCCGTTGCCCCACGTACGGTCGCAAGTAGGAGGGATGGAGTATGCCACGTCTCCTCACAGCCCAGCACTTTCACCTCCAAAGTGCACGTAACTCCATTACAGTCTGTCATTTCCACCGACGATGGCACTGGCAACGATCTGTGTAATATTTACGTGTGGATTCAATGAGTGAAGAACGTATTAGCTACAAGATTAGGGTCTAGTATGATTTGATAAAACAAACTTATTAGACAATAAGTCCTACATTGATTAAAGCCAAATATATTTTTTAAATCAAAATTACAAGAATATTTCGGATCATTACTAACCTGAAGGGAAGAAGTACAGTACCACTGATATATCTTTGTTTTAATTGATGAATTTTAGATGGTGAAATTTGATGAGATTCAGGCATAATGTTTATATTTAACAATTAATTATAAACTGTTATACGCACGAATAAAATCAAAATTTGAGCCAACAATGCTTTAAAATAATTATGGTAAAATAAGAAAGAGCGACTGCCGACTAGTAGGATCCACTATAAGTAAGTATTAACACATTTATACATTATAGGCCCTAGCCTAGATCTATTTTTTCTCCGGATATGACTGGCCTAATATCAGAAAATCAGTAGGCCTACTCAGTGACCAAATAATGGTTCAAGACTTACTTGTCGTCGGTGAACCGTGCATGACTCGGAGAGGCCTGATAGCAGAATACGTGATGCATCAACGGAACACTTTTCCAGCGGGAATATGAGAACCTAACAACCTCCTTCTCACGAACCTGGATGTAAGACAACACAACTTCTAGTGAAAATGAATACAAAATAAATACCAGATATAATTATATAGGCCTATATTCATGATTTAATAAAATAGATCGAACCTATGGAAATGGATATTTTAAAATGCCGGACTCAAAAAAAAGACTAAATACCATTGATGGTATAAACTCTAAACTCAATTTGTTCACAATTTACAAGAATTAATCCAAGGTAATTGAATTTATTCAATCTATTACGTATCGAATTGGCAGGTCTATTACCATATGAGATATTTGATTATGCAAATAAATCGTAAAAAATATACCGCTCTAAACGTGATTCTTGATGCCTCAATCTATGTAGACTGCTATTCTCACTTCGTCTGCCTCCCATAATTATCATAATCTATTCTTCAGTATTAATTATCAAGTTGACACAATTCAGAACGTGACTAACCTCTGCAGTTTGAAACGACGGTAGAACTCTAAGCAGTAGGTCCGAGCAGAGGCATAGCAACTGCCCTCCTGTGAGCAGGTAGTTGACTAACGCTGGGGCAAGTTGGTCCGGTACCGAGCCCCACACAACCAGAAGTCGAGCGTTATCAGACCACGGAGTTGATAACAGTTGCTCCTGGCTCATTCCGTAGACTGTGTATTTATGAGCGTGAAGAGTAGTCTAAAAGTATGTTCACAGAATATATTATATGCATTTGAAATCAACAGGTTTTGAAACTTACACAATTTTCAAAAACTTATCAAACATGTCCGTCCACTTATTTTTCCCTCCGTTGTTCGTAAGGAGGTATTTTATAATCTAAATCATAAATCAATTATGAAATCTACCAGATTTTTTAGAGTGTAGCATGCTTAGAAAAACAGACCTCATCCAAAAATATTGTTTATTCACCTGAAGGACAACTTTGACATTCTCCAATGCCGCAGCACTTTCCGAATAGACCAATACATTGGGCGGTTTCATAACAGGCCCTGTCGTTTTGGACTCTACGCTCAGTACGACTTGCTTGACATAGTGAGAAGTTGCCGACATCGTACTGGCCGAATCCAACGAACAGAACGAGTCGGCACTGCTGCGCTCGTCTTCATTCAGGGGACCTAGAATACAATACAGTGTCAGTTCAACTACCCTTAGTAAACCGAGGTAATAGAATGCAAATAATAATCTAGAATAATAATACAATTACTGGTGATAACATCGGTCCTGAGTTTTGAAGACCGAGTAGGCCTACACTTTTGTAAAGACTGGGTAGACGGGTTACTTGAAAAGAAAAAGGAAATTACGAAGATTGCAAACTTATTTAGTGTTTTTGTTGAAACTTATTAATTGGAATTTCAGACAAAAATGCGCACAAAATTGTCTCGACTATGTTACGTATTTTATTAGTTAAAATCCTTGATCGGCTTTTTCCCTATCCTTAACATTAGCGGTCTTCACCCAAGGTCAAAGTTATATACTCTCTCTCTCTCTCTCTCTCTCTCTGTGTATGTATATTATACTCAGTACACAATACACTGTGGTTCTCTCTCTAGTATTTGTCCCGGTCAACTGCTAGCGTCACTTCCCCGTGTCACAATATGTATGAAAAATTATAATACAATACAATATTTTGACATTTTATACGATTATTGAATAGAAGAAAAAATATACATACCGGTAGACCTATATTACGATTAATTATCGATGTAATTTGATTGATAATCGATATACATTTTTACATCGAAGAACCGTAATTTGAATTTGTAAAATGTGCACCCCTAACAATCAACTCACCTTGATGCTTTACGGTGCTAGCCTCATGTACTGTCTCGTGGCTCAGGCTGTACATGGAGTTGGGGCTGCCTTCAGCCGGGCCTGGTGCGAGGCTAGACATTGAACCAGCTACAGTTGTGTCACCGTCTTCAACGGTGGCAGTTGAACTCCCTAAATCACGAAAAAATAATATTGAAATACCGTAGAACATGGTATTGTGATACGTTGAACGACAAAAAATACAGCAACACATATTATTTGTTAATTGTAAGATAGTAGAAGTAAGGTCAATGTAATTATCAATATTTCACATAAATGTTGAAAGCAATCGACTTTTATGTGAAATATTGATAATTAGGGCCTACACTGAAACTTAAATTTAGGTACCATACATTAAATCTTATCTCAAAAAATATTTTTCAAAATGTTGTTATGTTTTACTGATTTACTGCCATATAGGCCTAACTACAAACAATGTTAAAGTTTCCTGCACAGATCGTTTTTGTTTTTCTGCATGGATGCTTCTTTTACCTTGAAAAATGATGGAATAGTTGTGAACTGTGAATAGTTTACAAACAAAAACATAAAGAATTGCTGATTTGGATTACTTTTAGCTCAAATACGTCATTTTTGACAATACCAATGTTTTTACCCACTACAGTCGACACACTGAGAGAATAGGATTTCTACCGTGGCGCATCCTGGTATCACTTGGGTGCACTGAATAATTTTCAACATGACAACACTAAAATCAGCTTAGCATGATACACACTAATAGCGGCTCTTTTGATTTTTTGAATCCAATAGATATTGCGTTTTATTGAATTCTTCTAGTTCAACTTGACAAACAAATTTATGAATTCAAATTACAGGTAATCTTGTTGTATGAAAAAATATTATTTTTAGCGGATTCGCATGGAAACATTGCTTGTTCATGAACCTTATGGTTAACAGAACCACCAACCATCTTACAGAAAAAGGATGAGACACACATAAAACATTCCCGTATTTTCACTGCTTCTTTCGTTTAAGTGCACAAAATACATTTTTATATTTCAAATATATTAATTTTTAAACATTATAATTATTAAAAACAACCAATATCGAGTGTATTTGTGAAATATCTCATATGTCTATATCGATGAAGTTTTCTTGTGGTGGCTGCACGAATCCTATTCTCTCAGTGTGTCGACTGTAAGTCATGCACATGCAGGATGGTTGTTTTCCCCTGTTTCTTAAGTGATGGTTGATAAGCCTATATTGAAATATTAATTTTCTAAAAAAAATCTTCGTAGGCCTATATGGTACAAAAAATTAAAAATTAAATCTAAAGTGGAAATAACAGGTTTCTCAGTACCTCCCATACAGCTATGCTGGATTTTCGTTATTTCGACCTACTCCTAGAAAACTAGAATCTCGAAAACTAGTTCAGCCACACCAACCATTTTTCCGACTTTATGACGTAGAATGCGAATATTTACAACCACACAGAATTTTGTCGACGGAAACGCAACTAAGGATAAGAGCTGAACCACACTAAGAATGTACAGCACCTAAAATATGGCCTGTCCTCGATCTTTCAATCGTGTGTAATTGTTAAACCGAATGAAGATCAAATTCCGTCAATTGGCTCATCACTTTCACAATCAATTATTGGTTTTATACTCTTTATAAATTATAATTAACAGTAGTGATTAGTAGTAATAGTTTGTTAATGATGCTGATGATGTTAAATTTCAAGCTTTTTACAGCTACAAATGAGTAAATAATAAACAACGATGATATGTTTATGAAAACCCATGCTATATGCAGGACCCATGCCTGACTTGACTTTCAAAACCTTGACTGACCAAGCCAGACAATTGGCTATCCTATTTTTTACAACTACTAATTTTACACAGTTGTTGCATCACAATCGATCACTCTTAGTGCAACAGGCCCTACCTGGCAGTGATATATGTGTAGGCGTATCTTGCGTGACAGCCAACTCGCCAGCCGTAATAACCGCCCAATCGTATCCGGGCACCGCCACCTGTCCCCCGTCATTAGCAGCCTGCTCCGCTGCACGACTCAAGCTTGTCAACAGCTCCACATGAGTGTGCCACCTGTCTGGCGTCATAGCCCCGTTGCGTCGAACTATCGGGATCGAGTCGGTGTTAAGCAGCACGCACGGTAGACCTTCCACAGTCACAGCTGGGAAAGAAAAAATATGTATGTACATCCATAGGCCTACAAATATGCAATATAAAATACGCAATATGAACTCTATGCTAGAACAGTTGGGTGAGATTTCTGTCATTGAATCTATCACTGTATCTTGTATCTTGCAAAATTATCTAAATTATCTCAAATTATTTGATTATCATCTTGCAAAATTACACTCTCACTTAACGGTAGGAAGGTCATTGACCCTCACTTAACGCATGTGAGACAGGAAGCATAAGTTGGCCTATTGTAGGCCTATAAAGAAGAATAACTTGAAAATACATTCGACTGAAGAAGTACAGTAATGATTGAAGATACTGAATTGGCACACCTAACTTTCAACAGTGTGGCAGTTTAGCACTCCTTCTGTATACACGGGCCTCAGCATAACTTACAACTTACCACAACTTTTAATAAATGGGCAGAATGCATACATGTAAGATTTAGTTTCAAACAACATAAATAGTATCTATGTAGAACAGATTCATTTGGCCGTAAAAAAAGATGGGCTAAAATGACATTGAAAATGAGAGGATCATTCCACAGCTGTTGATTTGATTAAAAGCCTATATTTTTATTGATAACAAACATAATTGAATGGCCTATTAGACTAAGCAAGGACTAGGAAGATACTACTGTTATATGACGCATCGTGACGTAGTATATGAGTTTGTGCAAAACTGAGTCATGGCCATGCAGAAATATGGTATTTCTTGAATTTAATTTCTTTAGTGATTAGTTCTTATGGAACAGATTTTTAATTTTTAATCGTTGATTACGTTATAAAATGACAACATAATTTCACATACGTTACCTATTCAATAATCATATAAAGAAAGGTAATCAATATTCAGCTGCCATTAAAACTTACATTCTATCCGTACTAGCTCCATTCCGTCATCCATCTTCAGCCTGCTATTCATGAAACTAGTGCCAAGTTTAGCAAAGTTATCTACGTCGGTTTCCAAGACCACTCCCATCAGAGTGTCAGCACGCCACGCACGAGGGATTCCGTAATCTTCTAAACGTACTTGAGAACAGTTCTTTTCTTCACCAATTGGTATCGTACTGTACTCGGCTTCAATAAGAAGATTAAGCGTCAAATCATGTTGCAATGTGACCTAGGAAAGAATGAGAAGTGATGGTTATATATGCCGTTCAATAGCTGCAAATGGCAACTGAGAGATATTAAAATGATTATACAACAAAATCAAATTAATGTAATTAAAAATGTATGACACCAAACATATATACAGTAAAATCTATCAACAATTTTTCAAGGAACCAGGAAAAAATCATCCATGCAAGAAAATGATCCATGCAGGAAAATTTAAAATTGGAACCCAGGCCCTACTGGTACTTAATCAAAATAAATTAACGTACTATGTATTGAATGGCAGTTTTCCAATTAAAATATTGTATTAGTTCTAGGCCTACTGAAAAAAAATCACAAAAACATAAAACATAAAAAAAAACATAACAAAAATCCTTAGAAAAGTGTGGCACTACAGATGTACAGATATAGAATAAATTGCACACTAAATTTAAAATTATTTACAACACTTACACGTACAACGATTTATAAAATACCTGGAAACCCCTGCTGACTTCGATCGGGAAAAGAGATTTATCATTAGAAAAGCTGATCCACTGAGTGACGTCTAGACGTTGAGTTGGAAACAGGGAGCAGCCACGTTTGTTTTCATTGAACCAAATTAAATCCCCAACACGAGCTTCTGTTTTATTGGAACACCAGTGAGAGCTGATGCTTGACAACTGTAGACTCATCGAGCCTAGAACAAAATGGCAATACAATAATTTGAAACATTCTATGCTTTAATAGGACATAGTACTGACAAGAGTGCAGAGAGTGAACAGACAAGAGTGAACAGAGTGCAGAACCCAGTGGTTGCAGTGTGCAAACAGAAGCAATTTATAAAATGATGTGTTCATCGCATGAACAATGGCACGATAGCAAAAACAATAATTATTGTTGAACCACTTTTTAAATTTTACATAAGCCTAAAATAATTAATTTCATATATCATTGATTTGTATGAGTCTGATCTAAAAAAGTAGGCCTACTGGTATACAGTTGTAGACATGCAATTACCGGTACTCCAAAGGGAAAATCTATTGATGTCATAGGACTAAAAAATCACAGAAACACAACTAGAAGACTACAAATTCCCCAAAAATTCCCCGCGGGTCGGTTGTTCCTCCCGATCTCCACAACCCCTATACTATCCATTTTGGAGTGAAATGATTTCGAGCTCGAACTTCTTAGCATCGTCCTGGAATTTCCTATGTTAACTATTGTTACGCTATAATGCCATCAATAAGCTTGAACCAAGTCCAACTACTTTAAACTTTAAATGCAATAATAAAAATACCATGTACCGTACCTTCGTTGTCAGCCACAACAGAAACTGGCTCGTTGCAGAGGACAAGACTTTCGTTGCGGCTCAACATCAGCATAATTTTAGATCGTAAGGCACTTAACCGCCAAGACTGAATCCACGTAGCTGCCATATAGTACAGAGTTAAGAACATCTTTCCAGAGAAAGTGAAGTTGAGACTCAGTTGAGGCCTATAAAGCAGCAGGTAGGCCAATGGTCTTAAACATTCATCTTCCTTCCTCAATCTGCAATAATATGTATCGTTACTTCCTGATTATAGCGTAATTACAATGACTTATGATAAGGAGAATTCATTATCCTCGTCCAGTTATCAAGCTTGGCTTTTCTATGACCGACACATGGCTTCAGGGTTGAGCAAACAAATTTCGAGCCCCGAGGCACAGAAGCACTCTACAAGCGCCACAGTTCCATCTTCCGATATACGTATATGATAGACTTCGGGCCTACAACTACATTTGTAATTTCACCATAAAATAGAACGTAATATCTCTAATATCTGCTTGTAATCCACAAAAAATACTCAAGAGTTTCAAAATACAATAACCCTTTTCGACGTGGATTATCGTCGAATTCACAATCATTAGTGCCATTACGGTACCATCTATAGCTTGCCCTCTCAAAAATTAACCGAACGCCAGACTTAGAGACCATAGGCCTATTTAGTGTCTATAGCCTGGCCTCGTCTAGGGTCCAGCACGTTGGTTACCCAATTGATAGGCACGCCTAATTCGTACCCTTAGGCATAACTACAAACTCAATGCTTTAGGCCTAGCACAACTTCAATTTCAATGTAGGCCTGGGCCTGATGGATTAGCCCTAGAGATGCCTAGAACAATGTACAGGGTAAAATCAAGATGTATCAAGAGAACCCGAAAACCAACGCACCCCTCAATATATGTTTGGTAAAATCTATGATAGGGCCTAAACCAATTCAATGGCACAGGCAAATCAATGGCACAGGTTAGGTTAGTACACCCTTGATACAAATATATTCGTATGTACCCAAAATATACTGTAACATCAACCTAATATATCGTTTTCTTAAAGAAAATCGCTGATACATATTATTAGTACAAGACAATTCATTCCAAACAATGAAATTATTCGCAAAACCAAGTAGGCCTAGGACTAGGCCTAGACATTTCAACTCACCTATAAAACTGCCATTGTTTGCATTTTACAATGTGTTAATTCTCGTGCTGTTTGTCACCCTGAGACACAAAAATATATCCCGGTTCCAACACGAACGTTCGTGGGAATAGGGTCGACCAATTTTTGTTTAAATTTAAATACAAATAATGTTTTTATCTAAATTCAGTAGGCCTGAACTAAATAGTGATATATTATAAGATTTATTACACGTTAAATGAAAATTACTGGACTTGAAGCGTGTGATCAAAGAGGGAATTTTTGGCAAAATCATTATTATACTAGAAATATATAATATTTACAAATTTCTTATCATCATTGTATTATTTTATAGACAAAATCAGTTTTTCATCATAGCTGTTCATTTTGACGATATATTACCAGGAATGTAGAGAGCTTACCATAAAATAGAGTTTTACAAATATGATAATAAATTAAAAAACTGAGAGTTTTGGTAATAACATAGATAAGGAAATTTTTTACTCGACTCTAAAATATTTTACTCTTTTACTCTGGAGTACTTCATTACTTTATGGAAGGTGATAAGATTTGCATAAGATTGTATGGACTATTTCTTGATCGGGTTAGATAAACTGTATGATTTTGTAAAATTATTAAATAATGAGATAGCGATTTCAAAAAGTTCTGAACAGTGAATATTAAAATTGATACATATTGATGATCGTTGGAGAAACAATTAAAAAGGTACGACGAGGATGGGATTCGAACCCACGCGTGCAGAGCACATTGGATTAGCAGTCCAACGCCTTAACCACTCGGCCACCTCGTCCTGTCAAAATCGGAAAGAAAAATCACTACATGGTTATAGACGAGGATTCAATAGGGATGGTAAGAATTCAATATTCAACCGAGGCTGTCATCTACTACCAGTCTCATACCACCCTCACCTACATACTATATAATAGCTGTTGAAAATCGAGAAAAACTGCATATAGCCATGATACCACTCGCATTTGAATCGCACTCGAATATTCTGCATATTTGAAGCATTTAGGGTAAAATTAACCGCAGTCGGCAGGATTCGAACCTGCGCTCCCAGAGGGAATCTGATTTCTAGTCAGACGCCTTAACCACTCGGCCACGACTGCTACCACAAATTTCGTCGAAATGACAATAAATAACGTACATAAATCAATAACTTCATTCATCAATCTAACAATTTCAGTCAATTTCTTATAAACATGATTATTGCCTTGTAACATGTACAGCGTTTTCCTATTTGATTGATAATTTATACTGTCATGGCAAAAACACTATGACCCCGACGTGATTTGAACACGCAACCTTCTGATCTGGAGTCAGACGCGCTACCGTTGCGCCACGGAGTCCTGAGAGAAAGAGATGAAAATAGACACACAAAACTATTTGCGCTCGATTGATAACGAAATTAAAAATATATGTCCATGTTTTATCATGTCAAATTGAAAAATATTCAAGACACGTAAAACATCAACAGTAAGTTTCATAATCCAAATAACAAAAGTGTGGAGATGCCGGGGATCGAACCCGGGGCCTTTCACATGCAAAGCGAACGCTCTACCACTGAGCTACATCCCCGTGATGACACATTGAGTGAAATACCAATAGTGGAGAAGCGGAGCGTCCATTCACGTTTCATAGGTCGGTAAATGTAGACTGCGCAATCGTTGAAAGTTGGGACATCGATAAAGCAGTTCAACCTTCTCAAACCGCAACTTGATCGATTGTTGATGAAATGCCAGTGTAGGTCTGTTCCTAAATCTTGATCAGTATATTTTAAATTAATAGCCTAATCCTCATGCACAAACGGGTGAAAATATCGTATTAGATATCAGCCTGGTACTTCCTATATTAAAAAATATTAGATGGATGAATTTATGTCAAATTTCTGTCTCAAACAACAAAAATCTAAAACCTGCATTTTAAAATTATTATCCATCATATTCATAGATTGTATGCCAGCTGATCTGATCATCTTCTTTTATAATTCATGACAATGAATTATTTCATATTGAACTTGAATAATAATTATATTATTATTCATCTTTAGATACAATCTGGCGCTTTATTGGCAACCTGCAATACTCATTTCATTATATTGTGATAAACTGCATGATAAATTTGATGTACATGATTATGAATTTATGATGTACTAGACCTGAAGGTATCAACTATTCAATTTTGAACATAGAGAATTTTATACTTATTTCTCCTAGTCAAATTAAAATCCGAACACTTGACTAAAAAACCTTTGTGTAGGGTCGAGTATTATAATTCACGTTTTGTTGAAATTTAAATGACTTTTAATGTTCCAAAATTAGGCTATTGAAAAATGTTTATTAAGTGAATTATTTCTGGTATTGTTAAAAATTGGTCACATGGTATGTTCTCATGATATGCGTGTGTATATATCCAGAGTCGGTAATAATTTTGATTTTTTCGAGTTTCTACAACTAAGAAAACGCAGCATAGGCGTTGAGATGAGCGATAGCCTAGGCAATACACCTATTTATGTGAAATGTAATGGACAGCTAGCTATATATACCTTTTACCCATTAACAATTTTAACCGCTTTTAACCAATAACCATTAATGCATGGTCTTCCGTTTCTACTTGTTGCTTATTATTTAACAAATTAAAATGTTCAACGATTTAATTGGTTTTAGGTTTTGATCTTCTTAATAATAGCTTTTTGATTGATCTGAAAACACTACAATTATAATTATTTCCTATAAAACGGCTGATCTGATTTCTCTGTTGAGCTCTTCAGGCTGGTGCTTGGATTTTTCGAAGCAGATTGTAGTATCCAACAGTACAGTATATAATATTATATACGATTTCATTTTTCCTCTTTATAAGGATAATATCTATTCTCTTGATGTTCCCTTGAAGTGCAACTCCTTTATATACCTCGTAAAATTTGTTTCTTTGAAGCCTTCTCAACCATATGTTAATGACATATGCCCTACATTTTTTACTTTTCATCATAATTCATTTATTTTATTTCATTTTACTTTATTCCACATTACCATTACAGCAATAAATAGTTGAACATACAACATAATAACATAATAACAATGCACAATACATATTTCTTTGAAAACTCTGAAATGTTCTGTATCAAAAATTCAACTCAAAATTCAGTTTGAAAAAAAGTAGTAGGCCTATGTATTCGTTGAGAGAATGATATGTAGAAGCCCGCAGAAGAATGATTATTGTGTGCGGGATAACCAAAATAAGATAACATTATTTTGTTTGATCAACAGTTTATTGGCATGTGGTTTTGTGATGAGCGAACAAATTAGTCCATTAAATTAAAATTAAGAAAAAAATGTATATATTATATTAAATATATATATATATATATATATATATATATATATATATATATATATATATATGTGTTAACTTAATACTGCAGAACGTAATGTCGACCCATATCCTGTAGCCCTGTTGTATGTTGTGTGTAGCCCTGTTGTGTTGCATCCTGTGTTGTATGTGTACCAACGCCCTGTTTAAATGAAGTTGTACTTTTTGACGATCTATATCAATACATACATTATTAAAGAAATAAGTATCAAGCTAATCTACATGCAGTTGTCCAATCATTTGTTTCTCTCTAAGTATGATTACATTGTGAGTGTTAGATTGAGATGAATTTTTAGTGAGATATGACTGAAGGTTTCTCCTGAAATGAGTGAAAGTTTTTGAAAATGTGAATAAATAACATCATGAAATATACCAATATTTGAAATATATAATAGGTTTTATAAAATCCTTCGTGGATAACCATGGCAATGTAAACTGAGACAAGTGGATCAGTGGCTAGCATGCTGATACATCACTCAGGAGACCGGGGTATCATTCCCGCCATGGTCGACTACCGTGACAGAGATTTTTCGTGGTTTCCCTCTGCCGTTTTGGCAAATAATGTTCTCCAACAATGTGCAAAGACCATTTCCTTGTCACTATCTAAAACACCTAATAAAAGAACCTATTTCAAAGGTGATCTCATATGGAAAACCATGAGTGTAACTGAAAATGTTTTTCCAAACAATTGCTAGTTTCTTACAAATAGCGCATATTTCGGGTAATTGTTGATTGATGGTTGTAAAAGGCATACAGTATATCGATTTGAACAGCAAAGAGAACTTGGTCTCAAATGGTTTTGAACATCACAAAACATGAAGATGACATAAAAGATGACTGTTTCAGATAACTTTCAATTATATTGCGCTTATAGCTAATGCAAAAAATTCATACCTCTACCAGCATGATTTGGGTTTACCATTCAAATACTAATTTTGTTGTTTTGTTGTTATTTATAATAAACTTTATTTCAATAAGTTTCCTTAGTACAATAGTAGAATGGTTCACTGGTAACATAATAAAGGGCCAAGAATGCAAAATACACTACTTGAACGACGAAAGAATACCTTATTGACCGTCTCTCCTAACTCACGTAACTTGTGCACGGGTGATTTCATCTTCCGTGGATACAAGTTTATACTTTCACTCGCACATAGTACTGGCAGTGTCGATAAGCAGATTTAACTTCTGCTATACTTATTTATCGACTCTGATAACGGAAATGTTCTCCTGGAATCATACGGTACGGTATCCAATATAATGCTCAGAGAAGTAGAAGATTTGTTATACCAAGAACAAGTGTAGGATTTATATAATAATCACATTTCAAACTAATCTAATCTATCTACTTTAACCAACAGATTGAAAGCAAAAATGATATATTATCATACATACAAATATAGGAATTGGGAAATGTACAATGTGTAAGTAACCGTGTACACAAAATCACTACGGTATACTCATCAAAATTCATCAAAATTAAAAATTAAACAAGCAACTACCCCTTATAATATAAATGTAAAAGGCCTGCATTCATTATTTAAAATTACAATAACTATGATTTCTTTATTAACCTAGGACTTAGGAAGCTCTTTTGATTGTAATCAGATGCAGAATAGAATAACTTGGATTTTTATAACACCTACTAATCCATCAGAATAGTACGCATACTCACAGTACTGGTACTTTTCTCGTACCCTTTGACAATTAAGGTACATGTGGAAAACGAATAATCCACTTTGCAGCTAAATATAGAAGACCGAATGTAAATAAATTCATTATTATTTACAGTTATATGCCACGACAAGCTCAATAGTACACAATTGAAATGATCCACCCAATAAGAAACACGCTGACCATATATTGATACAAACCTTTCTGTATATTATATAAAACATGAAACTGAATTGTACAGAACAAAAGCTGTACTTAAGAGCAATAGTTACAAGAATACATATGGCAATTCTGTGAATTCAATCAGAAGCTAACAAACACAATTTGGGGGGATACACATCAAATGAAAAGTGTCTACATTGTCATAGGTGAGAAATGTAAACATAAACCACATTTTTTTTTTTTTGAAAACCTTTGCTGCAAGATAATTAAAAAGAGATTGACTTGACAGTGCCTGTTTTTTTTAATCCAGCATTGAAGTTGAGACCATAACTTTATTTGTTTGTCTTATTAGTTATTACTAGATTTTAATCTAACTTACACTTTTTTGGGGCAAAGCTAGTTTAGAGTACTTTCGAGTAGAATGGAACACGTCATCGAATAAAAAATGTACATGCATGTGTTGATGACAAACGAACACCCATTCGTAATTCGTAAAAGAAAGCTTACACTTTTTACTCCAGATCACTTCACTCAATGCAAACAAACTGCCATCGTCTAATTACTATACTTTATTCCAAGACAGGCAACGAAACTATCCTATCGTCGTTCAGACGTAATTGAGTAAAAAGTGCAAGACAAACGAACAAAGCTCATTCTAGCATTACTATCAATTCACAGAAACTACTGCTCAAGTGCAGAATATGAAGTTGGTACTAATAGAGCATACCACGAGTCTTGTCACTTGAGTACTTTATGGAAATCTGTTACTTTAGCTGCACTTTTGACAGTCCTTACGTTTCAGTACTACGTATAATGTAAACTTATTACTCTACAATCAGTGCGCTAGAAAATTCTTCAAGAGAAGAGCCATCAGAGTCTCAAGCCAATCACAATTTATTGACACAACACTCTAAATCCAACAGGTTTTATTTAAAACCATTTTACACAACAAACTACTAATCTTCAAATACCCTCTGGTTAACTATACATATTATTAGGGCTGCCACCCATTATTGATTATCAAACATTGTACCACCAATGAATCTGCTTCAGTCAGTAATTCAACAATTACAATTACAATCAGTTGATTCATGAATATTACTCATTGATGGTTCATCGATGTTTCAACTAAGCGTGAAGGTGGACTACCACATATTTTTTGTTTACTTACTGTAAATTGCTTGGACATATATTGTGAGTACCGTATATCTTTTTTTGTTCGTTTTGGCTATTATTTTTTCGATTAGTCAAATAATCTATCTCAATCCTTATTACATCTCATACTTACATGTAGCTATTAACATCTACCACCATGAGGAAACCCATTCCCAAGCAGAAAGAATAAATTTGATTTGATCTATTATTTTTCAGTCGTAAAATAGTTGATAAATTCAATTAATCTATGTCACTATTGACGTCCAACGGCAACCCTAAAAATTGTGTATTCAACGGGGGTTGTCCTATAGGCACACTGATAGTTCCAAGTTGTTGAAATATATGATATATCATACTTATTTTGGCTAATCTGCTTTCTGCAAGACACTGGCAATTGCTTTTTATTTTTAATGGATAGAATTTTAGCGTCAATAATCACCTAATGACGGTTTTATATTTTCTGTATATTCTCCATGTTGTAGTAGTTTGTTGGGCTTAGTGGTCGAGTATCCGCATGTTGCCCGAGACAATTTTGTTCTCGAGTAACGCACCGGATGGAATATCAATTCGGTCTCCATGGTTGGCAATAATGATGACCGTTCCCTTGAGAGAGACTGTACGTCCAAATGTGACATCACCGGATACGGTCAAGTGATCCAGCTCAATAAGATCTGGGATGCTTTCGAATCTGGCCAGGAACTCTTTTACCTGAAAACATTCGAACCGTTAGGTATTACGATATTATATTTCTTTCTACATATATAATTCATGGCATAATATATGGACTTACAGTCAGATACAACTTTTTAAATATTTTAAAATTACTTTATTTATATCACTTTATTAAAGGCCTACCTTCGAGAAGTGTTTGTCACCGAGTTTGACTAGCGGTGTTGTGGGAAACATTCTCTGTGGAGACATGACAAGAGAGCCGTGGTTCAGACTATACAAATTCGACATGACTAGCAGTAAATCTGATGTCTTCTTGACGGGTAAGAACCGAGATCGAGGCACGTTGATACCTGGAAATAGAATCATAAAGTGAAACAAAGTGCTCTAAAATTGAAAATAGAATGCGCTACTGAAAATACCAGATATAATGAAAGTAATACATAGTAATAGAAATGACGAATGTCCAATTTAAGTAACAAATATTGTTGAATTGTGCTTGTACTTGAATTCTACTAGTTTTTAAAGTAAAAAAAAAATTAAAGTAAAATTGGATGGATGCAACAAAGAGGGTTGTAGTTTGTAGTTGTAGTTTATAGTTTGTACACTACTAGCACTGAACAAGTTTGTGAGAACAATAAGTCTAAATAAAGTGTTGACGTGAATTGTCTTGTTTATTTACCTAATCCGCCATCAAACGACTTCATAGCTGCACCAACAGCTGTCTCCAATTGTATTACATTCAAGTTGTTATCCAAAGTTTTATTGTTGACAATGATTTCCATATTCAACGTCCCTTCGTTTAAAACACGTTCAATGGCTGAAATAAAATAACATCTCAAATTGTCAACACTGAATAATCGTTGAATAAAAATACCCTGGTTATGTTTATTTAACTACGTATTTAATATTTATTGTAATTTTATCACAGAAAGAATAAGCCTATTTGAATCTGGAACAGATTCGAGATAAGGTTTCTGCTCAGTAAATATTTTTCTACAACAATTACTATGATATACTAGACTGTGTCACTTGGCTCTATGGAGTAAATATTTACCACCACTAATTTGTTTATGTAAGTGAAGACACTTCTGACTAGGTCTAGGTTATTGCTCACTATGTGGAACTAGTAATAATTGAGTAGTTGGCCAGAATATACTGTTTTCGCGAAAGGCAATAGGTCAATGTAGTCTAACAGTGGACTTGCAAAAATAAACACTGGGTTAATCAGTATAATATTTTTATACTGTGGTACCCAAAACTCCACTACTTTGATGAAAGAAAAGTATGGGCCATCTTATTATCATAGAATAAAAATATGGAAAAGTTTTTTTTTTCAATAAGACAATAATCATCATTTTACAAATGACAAAATGGTGTAATGTAAAAGACCTTACAATTCAGTAATAATGAAAAATTAAGAAAACGTTACAACGTAATTCTCATCAAAAAGAAATAATAATTAATAATAAATGATTAAATGCCAAAATCTCATCAGGTGGAACATTTCCAGATCAATCAACCAAAATTAAATTCTACGGTGTTTATGTTGACAACATATTTTATTGAAAAACTTTTATCTACAAAATTAGAATTACTGTTAAGATTGCATCTACTCGCTACCTAATTAAAAGATTAATATCATTCCGGGATACTGCTACTGTACTCAATGTTTTTTTTCATATACTCGATGTCACTTACAATACATTATTATTCTATGGGGTATGTTGCCTCATGCACACAGATTGTTTATTACGATATATAGCCCATGCCAGCCATAACCCATGTGCTGATGTATTTTATAAAAACTCTTGGTGACTAGTCCTGCCTACCTTTTTATATTTTGATTCTACATTGAAAGATCATTCATATTTGAAAACATACCATCAAGCTTGGCCCACAAGTTATTCGTGTTGAAGAATTTGAACGTTTTCACAGACTTGAAGTCATCTATGTGTTCCTTGGGGACTTGAGCTATTTCGAGCAAGCGAAGCTTGTTCTCATAATGAATAAGAGTTCCACCCTGCAAGGTGATACTTCAATGAAATACTGGTTCATGATACACTTATCAAGTAATTCAACATTTCATAAGAGATAATAGTTGTCCACCGCATCAATCTATCATTTTTCAAGGGACCAGGAAAATTAGTGATTCATCCAGTAAAATCGTACAATGGTTATACACTTCAGTAAAGCCTCATTAATTCAAATTAGGATAAACTCAAATTTTGCTACAATTCAAAGTATCCTTACAGTTCCTACAGACTTTTGAAACATATGCTCAATGTCACATATTTCAAGAAATCAGACATTTATAACAAATTGTGTATTTTGGAGTACATTATAAATATTAAAAAAAGTGAGCAAAAAATTGCAATACAGTGAAACCTCTATGCATCGTTCCCGGATCCATCGTTTTCCTGCTTGTATCATTCATTTGGTTCAACCCCACTCCTATATATCCAATGTTAAAATTTCCTGAATAGATCATTTTCCTGAATGGATAATTTTATTTTCCTGGTCCCTTGAAAAACAATGGATAGAAGTTTCACTGTATACTGACTTACTATTTTTCAACAGTATTTGACACGATCACAAATAAATAATAAATAAGTCACCATTCGAACAAATTCATTATCAACAACATTTGAATTATTTTTCATCTTATATATAAAAAGCTCGTGTCATATGTTAGAGGATGAACTCCTCAGAAACGGCTGTGAAATTCCTCACGCACATTCGATAGGGGTGGTACATGGTCCTAAAGTATACGAGATCTTCCGCCGAGCTTTCTCCTATGAGCAATATCCAAAAATTGGCACTTCAAGGACAACACCAGTAATGACGTTGTTCCATGACATTGACGGCGTACACAAGGTCAGCCGCTCCCGGCAACGTATTTTCGGGGGTACACGCTAGATAGCGCCTAATCTGCCATCACCTTATTTTCACATTAACAACCAACATTCACTACAAATCACTTCAATGGCAGAACAACGTTTGCCAAGTCAGCAAGTATTTAAATAAGTTGAACATCCAAGGTCACAGATTCCGAATGTCATCGATAGGCCTGCTTTTAAAATGTGAATTACTCAAAACACTCAAATGAGAACAGAACAATAACAGACCTAAAACAGTTTCATCGAATTTCATTAATTCAATTTCACTTCTTTAAATTCTGATCTTTATGAGACTGTATTCTATTAATTACCTTGACGTCAGCTCGTGTTTTGTCGGTGACTTCCATAACAAACTCCGGTGACGAAGCATTTGTCGGATGAAGAAGGAGGTTCAGAATGTTCAGATCTACGGTCGCACCAAGATTGTCGATGTTGGAGATGAAACAGTATTGGCGACCCTCCCCGATAAACTTCCGAAGAAGACCCGAGTTATTGAAACTGTCGTAGAAATCCCCGTGACCAGGTGGATACCTGATGGGAAATGAGAAGGAAACAACAAACATTAAACATAAATACTAATTACACATATTGATTTATTAATTATTTATGTATTTGTTATGGAATAGAAATCACAGAAAGACAAATTTTTTACATGAACCAGACCTCGATTTTGGTTTGAAGCTTGTGTTTTCGGTGTAATATTCTAATTCAATTGCTTTCTCGGTCAGAGAAAAAATCAACAACAAATTACATAACCAAACAACTTTCTTTCCAGAATATGAAACTGAATCTTTGTTTATGCTCACTTGTATTGTTGTTCAATTTGGTACGATGTTTCAAATACTTCTCCAAGATAATTTAGTGAATAAACTGCTGGATAAAATGTATGTTTCCTAATTCAAATATTGTTCCTAGTACAAATGTTCAACATGTTCAATTAATTAGAGCTGCATAAAGATAGCAGTGAGTGACAAGGCTTGACAGTTTCAAAATCTGTGTTAAGATTTCAATTGCGGTACATTTCATAGTATCCCGATCATCTTGCAATGAATAAGAAAAAAATAACAAAGTATAATTCTATTGAGTATGTTTGATTGTAATTTCATGATAGTAATTTCATTTCATTAATTGTATTGTATGTAATTGTATGTAATTTCATTACTACCATAAACAATCTGTAATGAGTAAATAAATTAACTAACTAAATATGCTGCATATTTGCATGATTTAAATTATTTTTCACGTTTTTTCCAACATCTCTTGTGCACACTACACAAGCTACCTTTATAATCAATTTCTAACCATTCCTGTTAAATAAGCAGTAAAATAGCCAGTTAATGTAAATTTTGCTAACCATGCCTCGATATCCTTGTCGACGTGACAGTTCTTAGCAACCGGATGTAAAGAGTCGCGGTTGATGCGCGGGAAACAGCTCTGATTGAACGTGTGGATCTGTACTTGCAGACCCTTATACTTGCGGATGATCTTCTGAGTGTCTTCGTCAGTGTTGAAAGAGTTCATCAACACGAGCGGAACGTTGGCTTTGTACGTTTTATTCAAATGCTGAAATGAGATGAAAAATATTGACTTTACTCTATTAGCGCTTTGTTTGTGTACAGCATGTTCAACGTTAGAATTTTTGATACCGTTTCTTTCCAACAAAATCTGGCTGCTTTTGACCTTGAAGTTGAAGTAACATTAAAGAGCAGATATAACCTAACTAGAAAAATTAAATTATACCATAAACGTAATACATGTAGTGGTTTGTAGTTCAATTGACCACTTTCATTTTCTTTTGCTCTGTAAGTCACATAGCATACCATCCAATCAAGTGGGCTGTAGATGAAGAGGGGATTATCGAAATCGACAATCAGGGTAGGCCTATCTTGATTACATAGATCTAGAAGACCGTTTTAACAAGCCACAGCCATCACTTGATTGGCATGGTAGGAATTTTTCTTTCGAATAGAAATAAGCCTATTATTAAATATAATGATTTATTTTTTCATTAAAAGTAAAATTTTCCACCAAGTCATTGTTCCCCAATGTCTAAGAATTGACATAGAAGTAAGACTGTTTGGACAAGACATCACAAGAAAGATTTTTCAACTGCAAAGGGAATAATGAATTATACTGTCAATTCATTATTTATATTATTAATTCATTGATTAATTCAAATAATACATAATGTATAACTCATTAATATAGTGTAAATAGTAAACTAATAGTGTTCAGGGATAGTGGGCAAGTAAATTATCAGTAAAAATACAGATGATATGGATAAAAATGGACACATATTATTGACATTGGTAGAAACAATGGAAACACTGTACAACTCTGACTAAATAACCCTAGCACAAGAAAGCTCACGATCAAGAACGGTAGCTCCGTCACGTGTCAACGTGTTGGTTATGACGCGTGCGATGCCAGTGCAAGGAATGTTCTTAAAGACGTGAACACCTGTTACGAACATTCCGTGCACTAGAACAACAGCTCATTGTTGTGAGTCAACAATCGATCACTAATGCGTAGGCATGGTGTAGAAGTCAACGGCCGAAGATGATACGCGAGGAATTGAAAGGTTCTTACAGAGAGCTCCGTAAACACATAATCTTACTTTATTCAGGTTCATAACGCTCTATTTGGGTTCATCAATTATTAATGAGAAAAGAGTTGAGAGAACAGTAGTTGCCACCAGCCTGCTGATATGTCAAAAGACCGTGGAAGTAACACAATAGGTTCACTCAAAAATTGGTCACAAATGACAGAAAAGGTAATGAGTTGAAAAACTACTTGACTACACTGCTTGCTCAAGTAGGTAGGAAGTAGGGACCCAATATATATATTTCTCAAAACCCAGATAACCAATTAGATTGGGCCAGGGGGTGTTCCCACCACTTCTTCTAGGGCAGTCTTCTTATCAGTCGGTTCCTGCCAGTTCCGACTTCTTCTTCCTCTTCTTCACTAGTACTACTTTCCTCTCCTTCGTCTTTTCTTATAGTAATAGAACCTATAGTACTTATAGTAAATATAGTAAATATAACTTATAGTAAATAGACCAAATAGTAATAATAATTACTACAAAAACGCAGTATATGCGTTGTGAGATAAGATTGAAAGTATGAAAATATAGAATACAAAATATTCTGTCAACTCATTAAGTACTAGTGATCATGCACACAAACGAACATAATGTATCAATAATACCAATTAAGCCTACCTCTATTTGCTGTACTGTCAGATCGAGAAAGGTTAGGTCACTCCTGACAGGAATGACCGACTTGGGGCCGTGACAACCCATCGAAGTTCCGAGACCACCGTTCAGCTTTATGACCACGAGCTTCTCCAACATTGTATGTACAACATCTGCTGAAGGCTTGTCTAGTGTACTGTAATCGCGTACCTACGAGAAGCACAAAGATAAGAAACTAAATTATCAATCATTTTTTTAAACAAAAATAATCAAAGTTACAAACATATATCATGACATATATTATATGTACAAGGTAAGCTTGCTGTTTAAAGTACTCGATTCAATATGGACAGCTGATAAGTGAATTGAAGATATCAAGAATTTACATGA
Organism: Brachyptera putata; assembly: GCA_907164805.1. Taxonomy (NCBI): domain Eukaryota; kingdom Metazoa; phylum Arthropoda; class Insecta; order Plecoptera; family Taeniopterygidae; genus Brachyptera; species Brachyptera putata. Next base: position 21,813,916 of record OU015466.1, read on the forward strand.
ATGAAAAAATGAAATTCAAGCCAAATGAGGAATAAACCAATTTTTTATATAAACTTGAATGAAGTTCAGTAGACAGTTCTGTTCTTCTGAACCAGACTAACTCTTGAGAAAGGTCTCAACATGGAGACCGAAACGTCGAGTAAGAATTTAACTCACACGACGCGACGGGACAGCCCAGTATCTAATACCTCTTATTCGGGTCGCGAAAGCCTCAAACAACTCAATAATAAAGATGTTTGGAATATAATTTGTGTGCCTAAATTCCGTGAAAATATGAATTTATTCAGAAACTATGTTTTTGCCCATATTTTCCCCTCTGTATTGAAATTCTTATTGAATATTTTTAAATTACGAAATTCTATCTTTCAGAACAAAATAGGCCTATAAATATTTGGATCTGGCCCTACAATGATGAATTTAATGCCAACAATATTGAATGCAACAGATACAATAAATACAGTTTCAAGCTACAGTATTTCAAAATCTATACATGTATGGCTACCTCGAACATATATATATATATATATATATATATATATATATATATATATATATATATATATATATATATATATATATATATATATATATATATATATATATATATATATATATATATATATATATATATATATATACAATTACTTCAGTTTTAATCATGTCCAGTTTTCAATACATTTACAATTCTCGCTGCATGAGTAGAACACGTTTCATGAGTGCGTTACAACAGTATGCCATCTTCTCGAGTTTTCAATTCGGAACGCTTAATGAACAAAAAAGTTGATACAATGAAATAAACTCAATAGAGTAATGACTAAATGAGCAACTTACTTGCTTTTGCCGCATGATTGGTAATGATATCAATATAAGTGTCACAATGCAGGAAGTGTGCTCACAACTTTTATACCTATATAGTTGTATACCGGTAGTTTATCAAGTACCAATAAGTATTGGTAAAAGGACTGTATAACACTGTTAAACAAAGTGCAAAAATTCAATAATACAATTAAGCCCACATATAAATTACAAGTTTTTAATTGAAATTTATAATTCCATGTGAAAAACTTGGGAGTAGCGCTGTGTAACCTATGCAGCTGTCCTTTTTGATCTGGGCCCAAATTCACCACCTGTACTAGCACAACATTAGGGCCTACTTACTTCATTCAAATGATTATATTAATTACAAATTATAATACAATAAAAAACTAAATGTTTTCAATGTCACTATTTGGAGGTTGAAACCAATATTGTATAATAGATGATTAATTGAGTAGTTCCTCTTACCCAAACATGAGAAGCCACTGAAGAGTCAGCTGATTAAATAATAATAATAAATACACATTGCTGTATACATACATTAATATGAATTACATAAAAAGTCTCAAGGATATTCATAACAGACTATCGTTTATAAAATAGGCCATAATGACACATTGTGTAAAGTTCAAGATGTAAATTACCAAATTTGTTCTAGTGTTTTTTCACTGACAAAGAACAGAGGATGCTAAATTTAAAAAAAATCTATTGTTTATTAATTATTTCTAAAAAAGGTCAAGGGAAGTGTTCTAACAAACTAATCATCCAACTCACTTACAAGGTAAAGGTATAGGCCTACCTATTATGTTTAAATACATTTATATATTTATATATTACAATTTTTTTTTATATTGGACCAGTATATGTGCTTATATTTGAAAAATGGATTTCAAACCTAATCTAAATTTATTTTACAAACAATAGACATTACACATTTTCTTTAAATGGTGGCTTATGACCCCAAAAAACTTCTAGCTTGTACAGGGGTCATTAAATTTGATTACTAGATTGCAATATAATAACTTTCTGTGGGTGTTGCACGATGAATTAATTTTTATTTGTAATCTAGGACTGAAGGAACGATTCAACACGCTAATTCGTGAGGTTGCGTATCGTTCTATAGAGAATTATATTTGATACCGAAACTTGAAAATCGAATATTGATTGAAATATATAGAAATTTTTAATCAATATCGAAAGTATTAAATTGAATCAAGAAATTCCAATTATGATTACGAAACGGAATGTCGTTGGGTAAATGAATGTAGCAACTGATGTACGCTAGTACATGCACTGCTCTTGACTTTCATCTGTATGAATTGCTTAGGCTTGAATTCTCACACCCAGCACCACGCGTTTACAAAATTCCCAGGCATCTTATTATTTTAGTTACTTAAATTATTTAAATTGATTCCGATCATTGTTTCTGTATTGAATGTATCGAATATTGATTATTCCAATCAGATAACAGATTGATCGGAAATATCGAAATCAAATAGTAACACTAGCAATTACTGAATAATTTAAATTAATTTGAGTCTTTAAAAATTTATTATTTTACAGTTTCAAGTATAAATTACTTACAGCATTTTCTGGCAGTTTCTCGATCTTGTCCCATTCAACGGATGGCCCTTCCTCCTGTAGGAATCTCTCGAAGAGACTAGAAAAGCCTGCTAACTCTCGCTTGACAGTTGGTTTACGAGTTTCTGCACAGCCCTCCAAGAGTTGGTCCAATTCATATTGAATCTGGAGTTGAGCATCTCTCTTTGTAAGCTCTTTGAACTCCCGGGAACCAGACGGCACTCTCTGGTGACCTCGTACCTGAAATTAAATGTAAGATTTAATTCTTAGATTATATAATACAGCAAAAAGGCACTATTTTTCAAATATAAAAGTAATAGTTGAACATATAATTATTTTTTCAATTACATCGAAACTTGATACAAAAATGGCATCATAAAATGATGTTTTCGAATGGTGTTGATAACAAAAATATAACCTTTTATTATTTTGAAATACTTGGTATATTTTGATCCACTGGTCTTTTGGTGTTGATTTTCAAAGGATGAAAATTAATTTAGAGCTTGTTTTTGAAATCTGAAAAGTAAATATAAGCTCAATGCAAACTTTTGATTCAGGATGTTAATTAGACTACTGCCATTTACAATAGCCAACCTTCTATGTTGAAAATAGTTTAGGGTGTATACCCTGCATTTAGTGACAGTTTTACATGATCCCAGATCTAGTTTTACCAAATTTCTCATCACTTTTTACTTGTTTTGAAGAAGAATATTTGGGTCTTCTTCCAAACTTACTCACTCACTCCCACTCTGCCCATTCATCAACTAAAATATAGCGTTTTCGATTTTCCTAGTAACACAAATACAATTTAATGCCCCTGCTAAATACGCCTCTATCTACGTGTTTGTGGCACTGATTAATAGCAGTTGAATATGAACTTAGGGCTCAGTTCACGTCCAAAAATAGATTTATTGAGCCTTTTTCTGATTATAAGAACCTTGATCTCTCTTAATTAAAAACTTGTTAAAGTGACATCACAGTTCAATCAAGTCATCATCAGTAAGTAGGTACACAAATAATATACCACTGGCCTTGTTTATACTTTTATAACATTAGTAAGTAGGCCTAAACAATATTACATACAACCTAACCCTCGAAGTAAGATCTTGTCATTGAGTATTTTATTACTAGGATTGCACACTTGCATATGTTGTTCTGTTTTGAAAAAAGTGGCCTTGAAAAAGTAAAAAAATATCGGGGGATATTAGTACGAAAAAATACGTCAGAATACACAATGAATGCAATTAGTTGACATTTTTACAGTCTCAAAATGCCATAATGCCTCATCAATGTGTGATTTTTTCTACAAATGCCAATCTAGTTGTGGACACCATCATGAAACAGAAATGTGCTTACAATAATTCCGAACAACAACCTACTAGCGCCACTAGTATTATATAAAACAAGTAACTCATATACAACATTGAAGTGTGTGGAACTGGAAAAATTATTACCGAAAGTGTTATTGTATTTTACATAAATTATAAAATGACTAAAAAATGACGAAATAAATATGTTGCTTCAAATAATTCAATTTCTAGCATAATTGAACCGTATTAAATTGATTGCAGTAATAAGAAATACTGTTACAAATATGTATATCAGGACTAAAGTCTGCATTAATTAATGATCTAGGCCTGAAGATGTGTTTATAAATGTATATTTAACATTTAATTGATATTTATATTTTTTCATAATCAGCTAATTAAACAGCAAAGTACGCGTATTTTGTTCCATTTTGTTCCTCTGCCCTTTGTCGTTAGATCAGAAATATATGCTGCCTACACAAGGATGAAAAATAAACTTGCCTAAATACGTCGAATATTTATTATTATACACTAAAAGTGCGATGATGAATAATATTGAGATTTTTTTTTTTTCCGATATGTCCAAGTGAACAATGAAAATGTACCAGTAGTGTATATAAAATCCCCCAAAATTGTGTTCTAAAATATCACAACAACTTACTTAACAATAATTACATTAATACACAAGAGTCATGTTTGGGATCACGTCTGAAACTATATGAGTATTTTTTCGGTGATTGTTGTTGAGCTAACAGACAGAGAAGCAAAAATATTGAAATATTTTCAGACAAGGTATAAGTTTCTCCTATATGGTCATCAATAAATTTTAAATTCTCTTGATAAGCATAGTGGCACCTATTGTTGACGACTTCACTCTTATATCTAAACTGCTAATTGTATGTTTTAGACCTGGTTTCAAGAACTGATAATAAGTGGATTAGATTAGGCAATAGTTGGCAGATTAACTGGTTATCACCACTGGTAACATGCTATTTTCGTATCCTTAACTAATAGTTGGTAACATAATACCTAATTAATAGTTTGTGAAAACGGATCTAAGTAACTGTGTATGGTACTCTTAGTTTCAGATTAAATTACTTTATATCATAGGTTGACACGATTATGAACATTTGGGTTAATTTAAATTAGGTATAGTAAGTGGGCAGCGACGGATTAACAAATTGACATTTTGGTGTAGGCCAACACCCGCTTTTGATTCCGGAATCACATTTTTTATATTCTTTTTTATCTTTCGATTACGAGTGATTTTTTAGATTCCTTATAACTTTTTTATTTCAATTGATTGTTATCAACGTGTAATTGTTTTGATTCCAATTGATTTTTTCTCCATTCTTGCTGACTTTGTTGGTTCCACAGGCCTACGTTTTTTTTTCATTTTATATGATACCATTTTCTCTGATGATGCCAGTGTTTTTTTTTCTTTTTAAACTCATGGAGTAAAAAGCTCTGCGGATTTTTTGGATTCGGTTGATTTCTTATTCATTCTGACCTGTTTTTTTTATCCCTTTGATTCCGATTGATTTTTCCCACATTGTACCTGATTCCAGGAGTCGTCAACTCCTCGTCGCGCAACAACATACTAAAAGGTCTGGCTGTAAAAAAGAGTTCTTGCCTATGCCAATTAAGTTTGTTCTAGTAAAAAGTATACTAGCTAGTACATAGGCCTATATATACATACGTATATACACATTTTATATATCATGAAACATTTTTTACGGATTTAGTGCGTTGCAAAAAAAGAATTGAATGATCTACCTTGTCATCTTCAGAAAAGCCATTGCTAACTGTTAACCAATTCATCCATGTAGCGTTATCCACACCATTTTCACGTTGGGGACTAACAGGAGAACTGTCCAAAACCATTTTGTGGGGAAAATGGCACGTTCATTTACTAGTAGATTACCTAATCTACCGATTACTGATCTATATGCTATTCTACAATCTGCTGATTCTCGATTACGTCAAATGTGCACAGCGTCAAATGTTGAGCCGATCAAGTGATAGTCTGTTTATTCGTATTGATAATCGCCAACCGATGAACCGACAAGACTTCAGTGATAGATAGCTAATACGATTGTTGAATAACAGGCCTCCGAGAGAAAAAAAAACATAAAATAGGATTACGTTTGTTCGTATATTATGTCGTTTAAAATTATGCCACAATTTCGGACTTTAACTAAAAATGATCAATTTTCCGTAAATGTGTGAGCCGATCTAAAGATTGATGAAACATGCGACTGAATCACTTGACAACAGTAAAACTCTTTTCAATTGTTTATAGATGCAGAGATTTGAAGGCGAAAATCACCCCCACCGTTTACAAGTGATGTTACATGCGATATGAATTCAAAACTTTCACATATATGTAGACCACTACAATAAGCCTGATATATAAATTATATTTATACTCAGATATGTAAGATTATATAAAAATAAACAAAAACAACACTTTCTGTTATCGCGAATGATATATATATATATATGATCCTTTTATAATTACATCTTGGCAGATATATATTCTACGATTAGACGTAAGCTACTTGGGAATTGCGACAGGATTATAAATAAATAAAAAATTGACCTTAACAAAAAAATCAATTTCTTTTATGAAATGTGACAAAAGAAATTAATTTTACTCTTTCTACCACTGACGCAATATCCAACAGGAAGTGCCAAATCGAACGAAACGGTTGTTTCCCCCCAATCCTAGACTATATTATCACTAACTGTTTTCAAGTGATTCGAGTCAACTACACACGATAAACAAATGAATGACGCCCTCGTGTTTGAAACAGCTCGCGTTGTACCCGTTGGTACTTATAACACTCAACGCGACGGGAAGATGTTAACTGAAGACGTTGCATTAGTACAACCTGAACACCAAAGAGGTGTTTAATTGAACAATGAAGGACAGACAGCAGTTCAGCACGGTAGGAACATTATCAAGGACACGAAATGACACATCAGTATTCTAAATTATTGTTTAATTATTGCGGTGTTTATGCACATCACTAAAATTGTGGTTGAGTATTATGGTGTGTAAATATATATTCAATTACGTTAGCCCTTCATTAACCTTATCTTGACGAGTTTGTAATCACCGTGTCCTAAATACGAGGTTAGAAATGTGAAATTGAAATATTTTTTAAACTGGTAGAATTTTCATTTAGAAGAGACGGTTTAGGGAAATATCAGTTTTGTTTTTGTTGGTAACTTTTGATCGTATGAGATATCAAAATATCCAACGATATGAGCGGAATAAGTCTCTATAGAAGCATAATTCCAACCCAAACTCAAGTTCAATATTCAAGTTCAATGTTCAATATTTCTTTTTAAGTAGCGTATACTGTTGAGAAACTTTTATATATATTGTATACTTCCAGTTTTACTTTTACATACTTCTACCAGTTGCTTCAACATGTACCCACGAAAGAAGAAGGCACGAACTACCAACGCTCAGGATGTGGGGTAAAGGGAATCTTTTTTGTGCATACAATTAAACGTACTTATCCAAGCGGAGACGCTGATAGCGTATACAAGAATAATGTATACTCAGTAGTTTTGAATGGAAGGTTGTAAATATGGTCAGGGGTTCAGATGAAATTTATCACCCCAGTCTAGGCCACACAGCCAATTATAAATTATTCCGGTGTACGCTCTTCAGGCACCCCGAAATGAATACAGGAGACTAGAGTGGTTCCATACCCTCACCAAGTGCTACCGATACCTAGAGGTAGTAAGTAAACGGTAGTGAACTGATGGTAGGGAACCATTTCAGACAATTCACCTCATTACTTTTTTGTACAAGAAAAGCCTCGCGTCAGAAAAAAGTTCTGCTTGTGTTGATTATACAACGTTTGCACTTTAATTTTTTTAAAGAAGTCCACGCCGAAACTCTCAAACGTCAATGATAATTACAGCTGCACAAAAATGAAAGTGACGGCAGTCGATTGGAATACTGGTTTCGCCTAAACTGTAAAATTGTGATATATAAGTTACTATCATAATCATTGGTAGGCCTATAATGTCCCGATTCAAATTTACCATACATCTTCTTTACATCTGTATTCTACGGCATCACCAACCACGGATAATTATTTGTGGTATCGAGAATATCATAAAGTAAATATATTCACTTCAGGCTGACTTCATGTAGGCCTATACATTTTTCCGAGATAGCAGAACTTAATACTTTCGTTTCGTTTACAATATAACACTTGGATAGGATAATAATAGTGATTACATAAAATGCATGATAATGCACGATTATCTGCATAGGCATACATGGTCACCTCACCTTTAGAGAACTCGGGACGAAAAAAAAGTTATGATATCTTATAGTTATTGCTGAAGCTATTTATTTATATTGGGTTTAACGACGCACTGTGATACCTGAAGACTGTTGATGTCGGATGAATAATGAAAGAGATGATGGGATAATGATCGAGATCGGTTTCTTATAGGCCTAGGTTGGAAACGATAGTGAGAACTGGGATGGAAGGGGTCGTGGCCTATATTGAAGGAACCATCCCAGCATTTACCTAGGCTAGAGCGAAACCAGGAAAATCTTCTGTGAAGATGGGCGATAGCGGGGATCGAACCGAAGCCCGATCTACCCTCATCTCCGGGTCAAATGGATATGCTGAAGTTATGAACAGGGGAAGGTCGTTCTTCACTGTCATCTTTGTTAATTAGATTTCCAAATGAAAAATGGTAAAAAAATATCCATTTAACAAGACTATTTTTTGTTCATTACTACTATACTTGCAGAAATTAGAAAATCAAATAAATATCTTTCATCTCGAATCTTATTATGTAGGCCTAATATGTATAAATGAAATAATTGCAAATTATGAAACACATTGCAAATGAAATATAGAACTTTCCGTAATTTTTTAAACTAGGAAAACGCCGTATATACGTTGAGAGATGAGCTTAGAAGTATGGAAATGTAGAATTGAGAAGATTTGGTCAGCACAATGTAGCCTACATTATACAGGCCATGGATCACTTCAAAGGTTTAAAAACCGCGGCTGTCTGTTGGTACATGGACCTTGGTTTCCCAACAATGGTACCAGTGCCTTCTTGATATCCATCACAGATTTTAATCGTTTTAATTTTTTGGTGACACTTGTTGCTCAAATGAATAGTTCTAATTGCTTTCTTAAATTGTTTTTATTGATGTGTAAGAAGTACTTTAAAATGAGTTTTCTTCGTTATTACACATTCGATTGTTCCATAAATCACTTAAAATATGTATAATAGTTCTTTCCAAATTCAGTATAAATTTGAGAGCTTTTGGAAAATTTTTGTTTTCCAAGTATTTCTCAACCGCCTTATTCTTATGGGGATTTTCTACTTTCCAAATTTTTTCCGGAAAAACCGTTTGACCGATTTTTCTGATAAACAATCCTAACCTATTAGGGTGTGACACGAATTTGAAAAAAAAGTTTCGAGTTGATTGATCCTTTTTCCTGACCTGTATACCGCGTACAAAATAACACACAAAAAAAAACGATGCCCAAATTTTTTCAGTCGATGAAATCTTCGCTACTCTCATCTAACAATCATATTTTAGAAGTGGAAGTACCTTCTTTTATGTTTCAGTAAGTGTACTATATGAAATGTATGAAAATTATGTACTGAAAATAGAACTGAATCCCATTGTTTTCTATTTGTTCGGTTCCAAAAACAATCTCGGAGACTGAGATGAGGAAATTACAAATTTAGAACATTACAAAATAATAGTATGCAAACTTTGATATTTCTTTGTATGATGAATAGCTTGAGATGATTTTCATTCATAGTTTCAATAATATTAAACTATCAACACGCGTTATGGGGGACATGCACTCGGAGCTGATAATACAATCAACATTCTCATACACGCCATGCGAGACATCCATGCCGCTTTTATCACAGCAACCTCGGATACAAGCATTATGATAATGTGTTACAGTCAACCATTCAATTCCAAAACTGGGAAAATATTATTTCTCTTTTCTGACTCGTGAATGATGATAAAACCTATGATGATAAATGATGATAAAACCTAGCTCAGTGGACGGACGCGTATTTAGGGGGTGACACAGTCGATTTACACTGCTGTAACACTTCTCAATTTTTAATATATAAACTGTAGTGGGCTGAACATAAGAACCTTATTTCGTTGATAGTTTTAAATCGTTATTCAACTGAGAAAAAATATATATGAAAGATATTAAACTTGTGTGATGTGTGTATTAAAAATGATACATCACACAAGTTAAATCTGAAAATATAAATCGATTTGAATATAATAATTGTGAAAGCTTACACAAATCAATATATATATATATATATATATATATATATATGAAATTATATATGAATAGGCCTATTTGGGTAAAAAAAAATGAATACACTTTTATACATTATAATTCATTATAAGTCAATGGTCCCACGAACGTTTCATTACTGTTTATGGTCCCACGAATGCTAATTGAAACATTGCAAACAATTTTATCAAGCCCACATAATGCATGGACACGTCCGCTTTGACGAACACATTATACTATAAACACTATAAATCCAATAAAACATCTAAGATGAATAAATATTGTATTTTTGTTACTCGCTTACTCTGTCTAGAATTGACTCCATGATTTTTCGCCTTATTCGTTGTGATCAAACCAACAGCCAACAGTCGAGTGTGGTGTAAACTCGGTAAAATATGATGATATATATATTACATAAAACTCTTGCTCTTATCAACTATTGCCTTGACTGTGTGCTCCCTCTGTTCTTATCATCAGAAGTTCATTTAATTTTTATATTATTCATCAAATTGACATGCGACATACACAATAATAATTGGTGTGCGTCTGCCCTAGATTGTGCCGAAATCGTATCGTAAACATTAGATCAATTTTATATTAAATTAATAAACTACCCTAATTGATAAACATACTACTTTTCAGATAAAAAACAATTTAATGGCAGGGTGAGGTCAAAACATTAACCAGTGTATAGTTTCTGTATAATTAGATGAGCGTAGCGAAGATTTTCACTGAACTCTTACGGAACTTTGTCTGTGCGTTTTTTTTTTTTTGTTTGTTTGTAAGCACTGCACAGGTCGCAGGGTTTGACCGATCGACATGAAACCTTTTTTTTTATATGCAAACTCATTTGAAAATTTGAAAGATACACTCTTGAAAAATATACATTCTTGTATGCGGTATGCGTATTTGACATTGAAAAAATGCAGATATAAAAAAGAAGTTACAATTTTAACCAAGTGTTCAGAATAAAACTAAACGAGTTGATTGAGACTGAAAAAAACTGGCCAAAAAGTGAAGATGTGAAAAAGCAAAATTCATAATCAAATTCACGAATAAGTGAAGTTGTGATTTTTTACACCCACGATTAACTCAACAGCTGGATTCATTAGTTGATTACAAAATAAACCAATAAAGTGCTTAGTAAACTTGACTAAATGCCCTACAAGAAGAACCATACATCATGAAACATTGATCAGCGATGCAATTAATTGTAGGCCCTACATGCTATCTAATTCATATTTTTGAGTAGGATCAATATTTTGAATACTATACAAACTACTCTGGCTGGGTCCTGGATTTCATAACATTTCTACAAATAAATATTAAAATATCAACATGTATTTTAATATTCTTCTTTATAATATGGAAGGCCTATACCGGCACAACTTGTATAAAATGCTGCATTATTTTTCGTGTTCGTAAAAAAACGAGAAAATAACAATCACTGACATTTCAGCGGTTTTTTCAGGGGATGAGGCATGTATTCCATGATGAATATAACATGTTATTGTTATGTATATTATGTGGGACTAATATATAATATAGGTCTACTGTACGTAGCCAAGAAAGAACCAGTTACTGATGTAGTGGAAGTCGCAAGGTCGAAGAGGACGTCTTCGCAAGGTCGCCTAGCGACCCACTGTCTGAAGATGATCCTTTAGTATTATGCATTATTATCTCATTACCTAATCCCATACATGTAGTATCGTTATATCTTATTTTACATCGAAATTGTTTCACGTTAGAGGGGGGAGGGGACGATAACAATGATAATCTTTATAATTTAAGAAATAACATTATTTGAAAGCAAAAGTTCTTCGATTGGGTATTTCTGACAAAGCGTTAAAAATTCGAAATGTGAAATAAAATAATATTTTTTTATGGGAAGGATGGGCTTAAAATTCATTGTTTTATTAATATGAGTATATTTGGTCATAACAAGAGTAATCCACACCTTGTTCTGTCGCTTTTTTTCCATCTAATGCGTTAATGCGTTTCGGAGCCAGAAACCAAGTTCTGATAATATCGAATCGCAACTTAATTAACTGTTTGAACTTACCAATTTTTTATCATCTTGTACAACGGTTAACATTTATATACCAATGTTTTGATTCCGCACAATCACACAATGAACTTCGACCCTAAATAAATCAAAATCCGCACTAGCTGTGAAAAAATGTAATCCCAAGCACTCCACTGCAAGACGACGCACAGCTGATTACTTTCATTAATTCACTCGCAACTAGAGCGCAGCACAATCTGTTCTAGTATGAAACAAGTGATTTTAAAAGGCGGGTAAATAATGTTCATTTTGATTGAAATACATATATCACGGAATTCGCAAGTCCATGTGTAATAGAAAAATGTATATCCAATAGCGATTATGTACTTTATGAATTTGGAGAGGTTTTTCTTCATTAATAAACAATTAAATATTAAAAATTGTGCAAGTTCTATGGAGTGACATTACTTAGCAACAGGCGGGGTCATATCTAACCAATCACTGGTAGAGACGTGTCACATGGGAGGAGTCTCATCTCCAGCTGCAAACATTCCTTTTCCTACAGTCTGTTATGATTTGATAGTCAGTGTAGTGCGTCAAAACCAACTGCTGCAGTAAAGATGGAGATGAATCATAAATTACCAAAATTTGAAAAGAAATTTAATGTGAAGCGGACATTCAAAAATAAAAAGGCGTTCGGTAAGTATCAGTTCTTTTTTCGATTATTTATATTCACCACGCAATTACGTTTTAGGAAATCGAATTCACACCTTTTTGTTACCTTTGTTGTCTTTCCTGTACGGAGAATGTAACAAAGATGTGTATAAATTTACTTGATAGTACGTCACTGCTCACCGTAAGATATAAATAAACAATAAAAGTGAAAGGAATACTTGAAGTAGCTTCATTGACCTTTGCGACTGTATCTGTCAGTTGTCAGATGAAATTCTTCAGGCTGTCAAAAGATTTCTTTCGTGTGTATTTGTATTTGTCTAGAGCACGATGGTTCGTTAATTAATAATAATAAACTCCGTTGCAGTCTCAAAGTAGCATATACTTTCTTCTAGAAATTTCACGCGCGCTCTACGTGCTTTTGTATCTGCTCGGGGTCACGTATTTATTTAAGCAAGTCATTGACCAAATTATTACACGGATGCGGGATCTAAAATAAAATCCAACCCATCCAGAATAGGTCAATAGTCACATACACAGAAATAATCCATTAGATAAAATTTATAATAAGACGAAACGAGCCATGACGTGTCTTTTATATTTAAATTTGTAACCAATTGTTTTGAAAATATTTACGAATTTTATTTTACGCCCAATTCTTTCAACTAGAGAATAAAGAAAGACATTCTTTATTAGATAAACTCAAATGATTATATGGTTCAACTAAAAATAATAAAAGTTTTTGTTTTGAGAAAATCATTCAAGGCAAATTGGATTTTTACTACTGTCATTTCACAACTACTTGTTGATATACCATTTTGTTTCTGTAACATTGTCAACATCACAAACTATTATAATAAACCATTTACGTAATATATATTGTAATTTGTAACCTCTATTTAGGTCAACTACAAATAGGTTATCAAAAAGCATGAGGTACTTTTTTAAATAATTATTTTACCTTATCTATTTTAGGGACAAGGAAAGAAGAGGTTGCTGCAATTCGAACTAAATTTCCTACCAAAGTACCAGTAAGTATGTTTTGTATACTTAGCAATAATGTTTTCTGTTGGTCACTTTGTAACAAAGATGAATTTATGTGTAGTTATTATCTCTGAATGTCAATAAACGAAAGCTTGGTACATGGAATTGAAGGATGAGTCTTACAGATAACAATAGACTGATTTCCAGAGACAAAGCCCAGACATGTATTACAGTTTGACCTCTTCTCCATATTTTTTCTGATGTACTTAGATCTAGAAATATGTTTATGTTCAACCTGATGGAAACAATTAGTTTTTAGGCTTATCATTCATTCTGTTGTTGTCTAGGGTCAGGGAGATCAAAAATTATCTACAGATCAATTTTGTTCACTTTAAAAATATGAAGTGCCCAATTAAATTTAATAATCTCATGAAACTGTTTTTTAGTATAATTACAATGTTCAACCTATAGCGTGATATATATTAATATTACATATTTGTTCATATTTAGTGCATATTTGTTGGTAACCATGGTTGTATTTTTTAAAAAATGAATTCAATTTTTTCGTAAATAATAAAGTATCATCTTATTGAATTGAGCAATTTAGGGGCCTACATACTTTTTTGTAACAAGATCTTGAGAAAATTTCTCAACATATATTAGAAAGACGACTTTCCAAAATTTTGTATTTTTAATAATTATAAATGTAATTGTTGATTGAAGGTTTTTTGGCATGGATTCATGCTCAGTACCCATGAAACTTGTCACGAAAAATTCTGTCAGTAAAATAATAATAATAATAATTTTCTTGGCAAAGATTATTAAATCAACCATTGAACCATATATAATTGCTACTGCATTATTTTCAACACAGATTATTATTTTCATAATTATGTAGTAGATAAAAATAATGCTACATAATTATATTGAATCTACATTATGACATTGTCAGGGAATCACAGCTGAAAAAATATTAACCTTGTTGTTTTATGATTTAGGTGATTGTCGAGAGGTTCAGCAAAGAACAAAATCTGCCACAGCTTGATAAATCCAAATTTCTGGTACCTCAAGAAATAACGATGTCGCAGTTTGTAACAATCATCAGAAATCGAATGCACTTAGGCTCTACACAAGCATTTTACCTTCTTGTTAACAATCGATCTATGCTGAGTCTTTCCAAAACGTTGGCTGAAGTTTATAGCGAATTCAAAGATGATGACGGATTTCTTTATGTTACATACGCATCTCAGGAAGTGTTTGGAAGTTTATACGCGTAGTGTTAAAAAGATCTATGGATGGGATGGAACAATGATAATCTAATCCAGTTTTATGAAAAATAATAACCAAATACTCAACTGATCAATTTTCACTGCCAGGTTGTGCTTCATACTGGCATAGTTACCATGTAGGTAGTTATCCACTAGTTAAAATGAGTACAAAATCGGCTTGACAAGTTAGGAAACTATCAACTGTGTAACATTTCAGTCATGAAGAATTTTAACTGTGGTAAAAATTGTTTCTAATTTTAATCTCTGCAGTAAGCTTTATGCAACCAATATAATTGAAAATAATTTGAAAAAAGGTAAAATGTATCGTGAAGTTTTCAGTAACTCGATAGATATTATTTATGTAGTAATTTGATGAACTTATTACTTTGGTACTGTATTTAGTTGTATAGGCAGTAAAGTGATTACTATACATTTTTTGCCCTTATAATGTTTTCATGGAATAATTAGGTATGAATATGATAGAATCCTAAAATGGTGTTCAGACCATGTTATTGCTTGAACATTGATTTAAAGTAGACTGTTTTGGTAATCCGACTCGATTCCAATGTTTGTATATGTTGAAGCAATTGTGAAAGCCTGATTACTTGTTAGAGTCAAAATTCCCAAAGTTATGCTGTAATTTGGGAAATCTTGCTGACTAATGAAGCGAGGTTAAATTGAGACTGATATTAATAATCAAAACTTGATTTATTAGGTTAAGATTTTATTATAAAGTTTACTCCATTACTTATTACACTATCATTATTTGTAGGTAATAAAAACTTCTAACAATTTTAGATTGGGTTTACTGCATATCGATTACAGTATCAAAATAATGAATAATGTTAACATTGAAATCATGATCAGTAAGCCCATACCAAATTAACCTTTTTACTAAATTCACATCCAATATCATATATACTAAGTAAAATCACTTGTGATCTGCCCATACATTTTAATTGTAAACTACAATATTATATATATAGGCCTATGCTGTCTTAAACTTATATTAATACAAAATAAATTAAGTGCAATTTAAATAATATTCGTACCACCTTTACTCTCCTGGTGCCATATTCTGAGCAGCAGAAATTAAAGTATCGTGAATTTCTTTGGCATAGCTAACTTGCGCTCTAACAGTAGCAAGGTATTGCGGGTATGTCAGAGTTCCGCTGTCCTGATTTGGCAACGGCTCTGTTCGAGTGAGCGCAACGTTAAGTGGCAAATAGCGTTGACTGCTTGATCCTTGGGTGTAACATTCGATCGACGTCTTCAAATGTAATTCTATTTGGTCACATATCGAGTAAAATTCTTCCATATTTTTATCAAAACGAGGCACAGAAGCATCAACCCCTTTTCTAATATGGTAAGGAAAACAATAATTATTTATTGTAATAAATTAAATTTGTTATAGCATAGACGATTACTAGCACAAAATTAAAATCAAGTTTGTATACTTACAAAGATCCAACGTCAATAACACTGTTCTGATGAAAAGTTTGAGCAGCAGTTTTGAGTGTCACCTAAAGTTAATAAAATACATATTAAGCATAAGTGCCAACTGTAAAGAATATACGTGTACTAATCTGGGCTACTTGAGGTAACCTAGATCATTTCAATATTGCAATACGTATAATCATTCTAGCCATGAATAACATGTCTTGGCATTCTCATAGGTCATTAAAAAACACGAGCAAATTAGTCAAGGTGGGACTGAATATTCGCCATGTCAAGTAAACCATGGCCCAGAATATTGCCTGTAGGCCTGCATTTGTACACTACAAGTAGGGCCTACAGTAATCGAGTATATTGAACTCAATGGTGCAATTATGGTGAGTGTATTAGTAGTGAGTGGGTATTGTCATCTTTAGAGGTAGGTCCTACACTGTAGCATTGAATTGACTGCAGGCATAAAAAATATGCTGTTGGTGATTTGTTCTCAAATAGGCCATAACCTAGGGGTTGCTACTAGACCGGTTTTCTGTTACACCGGCTTGAAGACAATCTTCTATGGTACGCTCTACCCACACTGGTTACACATCTCTCTATATCTAGCTAAACAGCTGATTCTTGTGCTCTTTTTAATTTTACGTCAGAGATCGGTTTGGACCACCTAGATTTATTAGCAGGGTAGATCATAGTTACAAGATAGAGAGAACGAGACAAATGAGGAAGGGGCTGAATTCATTGGTAGCCCAAGGAATCATTGAACGGAACTCGTTACCTCAGAAGGTATTTGCTGACTGGCCATCAGCAAAAACCTTCAGACGAGTTTTAGGTCTAGATTTAGTGTTAGGGCTAATTAAGACTAGGCAAACGCGGAATGTGCGTTGTAAGATGAGCTAAACTCTACACACCTTGATCATATAAAATGAACTTTATCTGATGCCAATGGATCTAGGAAGCCGTGAATTTAACAATGCCATATTTTTCCACTAATATTTCTATCTTTTCTATAAATAAAAAACATGTATTAAATTATTTTCTTCGAAACGGCTGGTCCGAATTACACGTAAATTTTTATTAATGTGTATTATTTCTGTGTTCACATTTGAGGAAAATTTGAATTATATTGAAGAGATTTTATTTTTCAATTTTTACCGCCCAGCCTAATCTTATGGGGTTTTTAGAACTTTGAAATGATGTTTCTCAAAAATGGTCTGACCGATTTGACCCTAAAACGATACAGTTCTAAGTTGGATGAGTTTGCGTATAAAAAAAGTTTCATGTCAATCGATCAAACCCTGCAACCTGTGCAGTGCACACAAACAAACAAACAAACAAAAACACAGACAAAGCTCCGTAACAGTGGGATGGAAACTCTTCGCTAACGCTCATCGAATGAATGTATGAGCATCAGACTTGTTCAATTTATTATTAAGACTATTGCTAAATTATAGATGGGACATTTACCACCGAATACTCATGTACTGTTGTTCATTGTATTGTACTGTATTCTAAGTTAAATAAAGATTTATTCATTCATACATGATACAGAAAGTACACTTACCACAAGGCTTTCTCGAAGAGGACCCACCAAAGATTTTACCTTGCTGATATTATCTAATTTTTCTTGAGACTGAACCATCTGCTGAGGTATTTGTTGCTGCATTTGCTGCAGTTGTTGAGGGGTGCCAGGTTGGTTTTGTAAACCTAACCCTAGGCCCTGAGGCATGCCCACTGGCATCCCAACAGGACCCTGTTGTTGCATTGAAGGTACATTCATGACAATTAGTAGGCCTATTTGCTTTTTTACGTTAATAATGGTATCCTTCAGTGTTACACAATTCACTTCAAGTTTTTCCAGGTATTCGTAGACTTCACTCAAGTATTTAAAAATCAACGACTCAAGCTGTGGCACTTGACAATCGTAAGTCAGATGCAAAACGTAAACAAGCAAAATCAGCCATGTTGGATCAACACTGGTAACCTGCAGCTGTTGCTCTTGAACTTCAACGCGCTCTGGTAGAGACCTCAACAACCAACATCGTATAATATTCAATTATTTTATATTTATATATTTTATAATTAGATGAGCGTAGAGAAGATTTTCATTCCACATACCGAACAATTTTTTTTTTTTTGTAATTTTGTACGCGGCATACAGGTCAGGAAAAATGATCAATCAACTCGGAACTTTTTTTTCAAATTGGTGTCACACCGTTAGGATTGTTTTTCAGAAAAATCAGAAAATGTGTAGAAGAACATTCATGTTCTTTTCTATGATTTGTCTCAGTCTTCTTTGAGAAATTTCCTCTCTTCTTATTTATGTACGGCCTATATATTCCTAATTTTATGAACAGACTGAATTGTTAACGACTCATCATGGGCTTGCAAAAATGGATTTTTTGGTCTTTTTTAAAAGGGATTTTTATAGTTTACGAGAAGCATTGTGCACATGTTTATTATTACATAAGTAGGCTCACCGCTCATATGATTCAATTGTTAAATTTTTTCATGGTAAAATTGCAAATATAGTTATAGGCCTGAAATACCTACAACTAATGGTAATTGACATGCAGTAAATATTTTTTTTAGCACGATTTCTTTTTTCATTATAATCATAAATTTGAAACTATCAGCCATGTAAATATATTACAGTACAGTAGTAGTATTTCATATGATAAATTGTAAAATGAATTACCAGTACTCAACTCTTTTGGGTAAAAAAACCACCCTTCTGGTGCCCCGTCCATACGTTCAAACAATCTCACCCATCATCCTTCCCCTGTATTTAAGAACAATGATTTGTATCAAGTTTCGATGCTGATAGAAAAAAACTTTGCATCCGCATTGTTGTATCTATGTGTTCCTATAACTGCAGTTTCGCACGTTTGCGGCGGTGGCAGTTACAACCAAGTTTGATAGGGATTGAAGCTAGCATGATGTCAACTGTGTGTGGTCACAAGTACTTGTATTACTATTAATGGAGTTTGGAAAAACCATATCTAAAGCCCAAATAGACGACGATTTTTTGATGACGGATTAGTAACAATCCTTGAAAATATTTTTCACTCTTGTACAGACCAAAGCAGTTTTTGTTTTGAAATTGACAATACACTATTGTGTTATTGAACAAAATGATTACCGGTATATGATTGTATGGATACTATCAATTCCATTGTGCTTGAGAATATATATTTATTCTACTTAACTTGGTCATAGCTCTTACTACTCAAACATTATTTTTGTTACATTGATGGTGCAAATAGGTGCAACAGGTTAGTATGTGCAATGTAACAAAATCATATTCAAATAAAAAATAAAAAAAAGAATATGTGCAATTAAGTCGTCAGTGTATTTTTTTCGCATTCAACGGAGGCACCTTACAATTACGCGAAATAAAACTATACAATCAATGGTCGTCATGTAGCATTGGTTGACTGCTTGAAAAATTGCTCAGGCATTGTACACATTTATACTCTGAGCAATTACTGCTTGCAATATCAATTTCATACTGGACATGAAAAGGCTCTTTAGGAATTACCAGTATGTGAATTACGGTACGTACTCGTGCCAATAATTGCATTGATAATGCTACCAATGAAAATCGATCGTCTAAAGGGGTCTTAAATCACAATATGGTTGGGTCTAATCAAACATTCTTTCTCATGGACAATGTTCTTTTAATAAAGATTCTTAATTTTTCTTTTATACAATTGGCTGAAAAATTTTCAGTCTCCTACATACAGATCTCGGTCAAAACAAAAACGGTAGAGAAACATTAAAAAATAAAATCCATCTCAGAAACGCACAGTGTTGAAGTTAGTCCACCTGCTCGCATATATCTTGGCGTCTAGGAATGAGTTTTTTTTGTAGAGGACTAGCAAGTTCAGTCCGAACAGTCACACCAACTTAACAACTGTCGATCCCGATTAGGGAATAACTTGTTAACTCGCACACTAAAACGAAAACCAGTGTAAACTCAATCAGCAGACAAAACGACTTGAGTCGCAAGTAATCACACCTACTCATCGAGTACACTATGGTAATGTTAATGGTGAACAAATTAAAAGCAACGATTGAGTTCACTGACACAACATTATTGGTCATGCCACGGATTGCGCTTGGTGAAATGTAGGCGGTAAATGAGGCCGTCCCTCTAGCTTGGCGTAGTCGAGATAAAACTCTTTTGCAACTTTTCTCCAGTTCTGCGCATCGAAGAAGTAGTACGTTCCTCTCTCGTAAGTCAAGGTTTTCTCAGAAGCACCTAGACCCGGTGCCTGTGTTATCCAAACCTTCTCTTCCGTATGATACCGCCATTCTCGTGCATAGCTGCAATAAAACCATTCTCTTTCACTACAATATTAAATAAGAATCTAATTGAAGAGTCTCATCTTGTGACGAAAACAAAAGAAGAAAACAGAATCTCCATTCTCGCATGAATATCAATTTTGGAAAAAATCAACAAATATTATCACAAATTCGGCTGAATAAATTCAAAAATACAGGACAAACAGCAACGTTCGACCGATAGGCCTATAGAAATAGATATAGAAAGAAGCAATGTTTACAGCGATAGTGAATGGTTTCGTTAAGATATTTTCGATTCATCAATATTTTGCTGTAGGGCAGTTTGTAGACCAGGTATGAAAGAATCTCGTGGCTTACAAAGAGAATCAATATTGTACTATTCATATAAATGACCAACACCCTTTTTTTTTTTGGCACAAGTATATTTTTGTTACCTAATTGACTTTTATTTATAACTATAAATTTAAAACATTTGCCACAAAAGGATTTCAATTTCCTGCCTTATTGGGCGGGCTACTGTGAATCTTTTGCTGAAACTTGAGCGGACGGGACATTTGTGTGTAACGAGTGCGGCAACTCCTATAGGAATACGTAGCTAAATTCATCTACCAAATTGTTGAAACTATTGACATTTGTAGAATACATATCAAGTCTTACTTCTTTATACATAATGTGAGAATACCAATTAATAACTAGTATTAGCTGGTATTTGCTGTTTTCATCTATTGCTGAATTCAAAAGTAGTCTGTCTGATGGAAGTTCAAAACTATAGACCAACACCCAATTTGGTAAACAAATTTCAAGTTAATGATTCAACAGTGGTACGTAATTTTGAAGACACCAATCAGGGTATCTCTGAATGACCATAATTCAGTTGTATAGCCCTAGTCGGCCTAATGACTTAGTAGTGACTCATTGATAAGTAAAGGCACTTCCGGTACTTACAGTTCAGCTGATGCAGCCAGTTGGAGAACGTCGCCAACATTATTGTAAAACATGTAAAACAAGATATCGTCTTTGTATCGGTTCAATTTGACAGGTGCCAGTTTTTCCCTTATAGCCGAATTTATGAGGTATTCTGGTGGAACATGGAAGTCGATATCCTGTGGCCGACAAGGTGTTTCTGCCCATGGTCCTCCAAAATTAGGATATAGATTCTCAGGAGAATTTAGGTTCAGACCAAGGGCAGTTAAGTCCTGACCGAGTGCAAGTGAAACAAGATTCGGATCACTTTCTGCTGCTCGGATGAACGTCAGAAGACCAATTATCCCGAACTGATCTTTGACCATTGATCCAGGTATGTGCGTTACTTTCCCGTCTGGCGACGTTTGTATGCCTCGTTTGGACAATTGTGACTTTTCTGCCCCTGGGGCTCTATTTGTTGGTAAACCATCTAGACCTAGCTCTGAACCATTAGCCCCAGAAAGCTTATCTCCTGATATGCTTCCACCAGGTGAGGGTCCGTCGGCAGTCTGAGTGCCAGGTAACGCTGGAAAGTCTTCTGAACTCATTTGAAATTCACTCGCTTCCGAGGTTGGCTGTTTCATTATGCCAACATAGGGTTGTTTTCCTGGCATTGGGCTCGGCTGAGGCATGGAATCACCCTGCCCTCTATTTGTGAGTGACGGAAACTCCGACAAGTCAAGTAGCGGTGGTGTTCCGTTGTCGCCTCCACCGAATACAGAATGGAAGTTGTTGATCGTCCCTTGCGACCCATACGCTCTATTTGGTGGAATGCCGAAGCTGCCCATACTTGCCATTGGATTGGAACTGCCGAGACCTGGGATTGTACGTCTGTCCGGGAATGCACGTTGGCCGAATAGTCCTCTAGTACCCATAGGGAGTATGTTTCTATTGGGCGATAACTGTTGGGGAGTAAAGGAACTCGAGAGGCCTGTCGAACCGGGAAACATGCCTGATGTGGGCGTGACATGACCTGATAGAGAGCTAGTACCAAATCCTCCTCTCGTAAGACTTTGATTCGCGATGCTGCGAGGGGGCTGCTGGAAGTTCAAGTTGGCCATAGCCCAGTGGACACCTAAACAAAGCTCTCGATTATTGTCAACACTATTATCAACAGCAACATAAAGATTGTCACATAGATATATTTGGGTGAATAAGTAATAAAGTCAGGTAAATTCGAACCCAACTATGCTGTATCTTCTAGTCCTACTAGACTAGATTTAGGTCTAGTCTATGTAGCTGTCACAAAATAATAGGCCTAGTCTAATGTCACTGCAGTTCTAGATCCTAGCAACAACAGGTTAGGCCTCCTATTCATTAAATCTAGATTTACAGCATAAAAACTAATGTTCAATTTAAACTAACAGTAGAAGTTAGGCCTACATAGTAAACTAGATGAGAGCCTATCCTTTGATAACACCGTTCCAGAAACAAGAAACAGTAGAGCTATATACAGCTATATTTCCTCAAGTGCTAGAAATAATAGGCCTAGGCTTAGGCTTTAGTTGGCAATGTTCAATACTCCACCAAACCATATAGTAAGTTCTCAAGACTAGACATTAATGAAACAAATTTAAATCATTATTTGCGCTAACAAGATGATCTTACTTTCGGTTTAGCTTACCAATAAATGAATTGTATTTCGTTAAATTTTCATAAGAAACAAACAATCAGCCATATTTAGAAGTTCACATTCACAAAGCGGAGCAGTGTTGCCAATGCCCAGGTGCCAACATTAAATGAAACTTCACGCTAGTGAGCTCCACGAGTAGGGGAGCTCCAACCCCTCCAACTTCATAACACCATAAACTCGAACCAGAAATTATCTTGCTCCTATCATAATAGTTCAATAACACAAAATATCACGAATTTAAAAAAAAATATATAAATAAAAAAGTAACTAAATAAACAACAAATAACAATGACAAATTATAATAAAAAAAAGTCGTGAATTCAAGATGCGTAACTGTAAGGTCCACTAGTGTTGGTAAAGTTTACAAACTACACGTGTTGGTCGATAGTATATAAGTGTATGTTCGCTGATCTACTACTAACCAACACTCCTGAAGATGGTGGGTGAAACGCCGTCGAAAAAGTCAGACGCTAAAATACCCGTGTACCGTCCTGATTCTACCGTAGAAATTAGTTTCCATATGTACCCACAAAATATATATTACATATAATTATTTAATTGATCATACAATTTAATTTAATACAGGTGTATATAATTACCTGTATACCTGTATAACAGTATAATACCTGGATAATGTATAATTACTTGCATGTGTTTTCATAATTATCTTCTACTACTATGAATACTGTAAATATAAAACTACTGTGCTGCTCTAAATGAAAAACTCATATCAACAATTTTTACTTTATAATACTGTAATACATATCATATGTAAATATTATTTATTTAGTATTTCACAGTAGCTATACACAGTTTGGTAGTGGTTATAGTAGTTAGTAGTTATGGAATAATATTAGTCCATTATAGACAGTATAGATTGACCATCCTTTAGGGTCAATATTAAATTTAGTACAATAACATGACTTGTTAGACAAGAATGTTTATACTCAGTAAAAAGTTTATTTTATTTGTAATGAATTTAATGACGTGAAATTTATATTATCTATATATGGTACTTTGATAATGACTCAAATTAATGTATCAATCTAATGGTCAATAAAGTTATCATTGTTATTATCATTAGCCATAATATCATACTACTGTGAAATATAAATAAATAATATTTATATATGATATATATTACAGTATTATAAAATAAAAATTGTTGATACGAGTTTTTTATTTAGAGCAGGACAGTAGTACTGATACGGTATTCACAGTAGTAGAAGATAATTGAGAAAAAACATATAGGTAATTATCAGTAAAAATAAAAATGGAAGAATAAAAAACAATAGTTATTAGCTCAATATTATTTTTATTAATTGCTCTTGACATTGAAAACTTTAGGTGTACACTACAGTTTTACATACACCTCTGTTAAATTAAATTTTATGATCAATCAAATAATTATGTATAATATATATTTTATAGGCAAATCTTACTTATAGCCAATATAATAATACCACTACAATGAAACACCATATTCTTTTTAGTTTTCATCGTAAATAAAATATTGTCAACTTTTTGTCACAAGGTCTTCTACTGGTGGTGGAGACACGCTGCTCTTTGCCATTGTTTGCTTCACCAACTCTTGAATGACAACTATATCACTTATGATATCACGGTATATTATAGAAAGCTTTTATTATTGAATTTCTTCTTTGAGTCTACAATTATGATACTTTATAGTAGTATTAATTATAAACTTATTACAAGATGTAATATGAATTGTGATCCTGAATTTTTCTATTACACCTAGAGTAACATACGGGTGTAAAAAAGTGATAAGGAATTTCAATTATATCTTTTGTATTCAATGTATTTGGTGAGAACATAATCGAGTAGCTGCTGTGGTTTGTCTCAAAGTTTGTATTAAAGCCTGTAGGCAGGCATGAGCCATCGGCATTTCATATGGAACTGTTTTTCATAGAATGGTAACACTGAACGCTCAAGTTTAGGAACAAAAACGTAATATTTGTTGTGAATCCAAATATTGTGTATATATTATCTGCTCAAAAATACAAAAAAATAATTAAGTTGATTTAAGTATTACTGGGGGAGACTTTACCGACAAATTTATTTCTAACTCGAAAGTCATTTAGCTCGCATGACTTTGACTGTGTCACCTGACGTACATCATATGACTGCCATTCTGCCATTGTAAAAGGGAAGGGTTCATTGTGAGTTTGATTCCAGAACAATATTGTATTCTACAAAGAATAGTTGATATTTTCTTGTACGACTGAGTAAAATACTTGCATCACAATGGCACTGAGCGACGCAGATGTACAAAAACAGGTGGGTACAATTGCGGATGTGTTTGGAAAGTCGAAATGTAAAGCTACCAAAGGCCCCTTCAGAAGGGTCAACCCATTTTCTTACTGTCTGCCCAACTTGTAGTGAATTAAATCTTAAACTTCTGGAGTAATGTTAATGGCTAGGCCTATTTGCTCAATGAATAGTAAATTTGATGAATTGTCGCCTTTTCAATGTGTGTGTGTGTGGGGGGGGGGGGGGGGGGGCAGGGCAATTTATCATAAAAACAGCTGTTTTAGTGACAATTATGTTGATAGGCAACACTACAAATTCAATGGCCTAGGGCATTCTAGGCCTATGGCTCACAGTGGGTCTCGGGCCACCCTTTGGATTCATTCGAGAGGGTTCGGCTCCTTGGCCCGAGCTCGTGTGTTTGTTCGTTGATTCGGTCGTGTCTAAGTTGGCCCTACTGTTGAATCGTTATCAAGACTAATTCCAATATCGCTCGCTAAACAGTATCGGTTTAGAAAAAAAATCTTCCCGACCTATAATCTTTGGCCAAATGCATTTATATAATATTTGAAACGTAATAAAAAAGTAGCATGACATCGGAATCTAACCCTGCCTGCTAGCAATGCCGCTAGAGTGGTTGGCAGTACATATTCCAGTAATGTCAGGTACCGGTAGTTCCCAAAATGCATACCGGTACTGTAGATTGTATTGAAAATAGTAATTCATCAAACATTTCTCTGCAAGGCATAACTGAGTAGAATTGCCTCCAGACCCTCGTCAACTTTCCCCTCACGTCGACTTTGCAGTTAATTTTTGGGGCGCAAAGCCCTTTTCCGTTGCCCCTGTTAAAATAACGAGAAGCGACCTTATGCATTTGGGCCTAAATATTAAAAAGATCTGTGTTAATTGTTAATCAGAATTTTGATCTTATATCATTCAAAAGTTATTGGCGTGTAAAAGGTTGGATATTTCGTTGAATTGGCTCTCACCTCTATTAATTGAAATTCATATTCAACTCTATGGAGACAATGGTTTGGATATAAATTGTCAAGCGGTATATTGACATTACTTGTACAACAATTATCATTGATTTATGTACATGTGGGCGTAGTCTGGATGGTAAGGTTTTTGCTGTCCCAACTGTAATTCTTTGGCAACAAGTATCATGAATGTGGGATATTTCCGCTGTTTACTTAACAGATTGATTTAAAAAAAATGAAAGGAATGATGAAAAAATTGCAAGACAATTTTCGATGGAGTTTTTGTGAAAGAAATGAAAGTACGACCTAATCAAAGTAAATGTACACAAAATATTTTGCAATAGCACTGATAATGATCTTTGTGACAGCTCTAATCATCCAGCTCCAGGATTTTATCAATAAAATTTAAGTTGGGATGAGGTAACCAAGAATAATATTTCATATTTACATTCCTATTTTATCCTATTTTTATGATGAAATTATGTTATTTTATTCTTAAATACAGATCAAGCACATGATGGCTTTCATTGAGCAAGAAGCCAATGAAAAGGCTGAGGAAATTGATGCTAAAGCTGAGGAAGAGTTCAACATTGAAAAGGGACGTCTCGTCCAGCAACAGCGTCTGAAAATTATGGAATATTATGAAAGAAAAGAGAAGCAAGTCGAGCTTCAAAAGAAAATGTATGAAACATTATATTTTATCTCTTAATAGGCCCATATATAATTAATATTGCTCAAACACTAAGAAGAGCACAGGCACTGAATGAAACTTGCTGCACATATTTAAATTTATTGATTGTTTTGAATGGAAATGAATTTTTTTATAGCCTACAGAATAATTTCTGGGTTCTTGCATGTTCTCTATAATTGAATTGTTTTCAAGTAAACCTGTATGAGCCTGTACATGTGTTACTTCAATTTGTCACTTCTTGTAAAATTAACCAAAGAACCTGAATTCAGTGGCTCAACTTGGGCCCTTGCACTTTGTCTATATTGTTCGTAAGAATCTATTTATTTCTGCAGTCAATCGTCAAACATGCTTAACCAAGCTCGTTTGAAGGCATTGAAGGTTCGCGAGGATCATGTCCGTAATGTTCTGGACGAAGCTCGCAGACGATTGGGCGAGGTTACAAAGAATTCAGGAAAATACACCCAGATTCAAGAACTTCTCACTCTTCAGGGACTCCTACAGGTGATGAGTCAACTTTAATTACTTTATGGACCGTAATGAGTGCATAGCTAAATAGTTAGGTGCTACCAGCAGCTTACCTTGACATCACTAATTAAATTCACTGAAACCTTTTCGGAGAAAAACACACATTTTATATATTCACCCTCATGTTTAAAATCGAACATTAACACTCGTTGAGTTTTTATACATCTATTCATTC
Source organism: Brachyptera putata (assembly GCA_907164805.1). Classification (NCBI taxonomy): domain Eukaryota; kingdom Metazoa; phylum Arthropoda; class Insecta; order Plecoptera; family Taeniopterygidae; genus Brachyptera; species Brachyptera putata. The sequence continues at coordinate 21,841,876 of OU015466.1, forward strand.
AAGTCCCTAATATCGTGATGTGTGTTTGTGGGTTTTTAGTTTTTACTCACTTGAATAGTACACATTAAATCCTAATAATTACATCGCTGTTGATGCACAATTAAACAATGATAATAATAGTAATCCGGGGATAATGATGTAATTGAATTAAATATGTGATATCGATGATTGATTTACGAGGTAATTAGTACTCTTTGTTACAGTAATCACAATTGTAATTGCTTTTGAATTATAGCTTCTGGAGCCCCACGTTGCTTTGCGCTGCCGCCAAGAAGATGTCTCAATCGTTCAAGGAATTCTCCCAAAGGTGACTGATCAGTTCAAAGAAAAGACCGGCAAGGACATAAATCTCCGTGTCGATACCGAGTCTTGGCTATCAGCCGACACCACCGGAGGTGTTGAACTACAGGCACAGAAAGGTCGCATAAAGATTGCGAACACACTCGAAGCTCGACTTGAACTAATTGCTCAGCAATTAGTTCCAGAGATTCGTAGTGCCTTGTTTGGACGCAACCCCAACAGGAAATTCACCGATTAAAAAACAGTTCTAAGATTCGTAATAGCATTCCATCATTGTTTGTTCACTGAAATCGATGCAAGGGGAACAAGAAACACTTGTTAACCTACTGCTACTGTAATATAATGAAATTAATGTGTAGATAGCTGTTAGCATAATTACCAATAACAAATAAGCATGATATAAAATGTTTTTTTTTGACCTATATAATGTTATGGCAAGGCATCTGTTCTATTGATTATCAGTCTTACCAATCAGTCAGACAAAAAATATTAAATTAACTACGGTAGATGATTTGTAAGTTTTTAATTCATTCACGCCTAGCAATTCAACCATAATTTTACAATATTTCAAGTGAGTATTAATTGTTGGTTGTAATATATTATTTATTGGCTGTCTTACAGTTGAAATCAATTTCATAGTTTTGAAAAATACTTCTGGTGTAGGGCTTGAGTGTACCAATCCATGCATGCATCTCTGTAGTAAACAAGGAAATAAGGTATATTAAATGTATAAATAAATAATATCTCAAATTACATTGCAGTTTCAGTTTTAATTGACAACATATACATGTTATATAGGCCACCTACCATATCTCCACTAATCGTAACTCGTTGATAGAAGTAGGCAACATATTTGAAAATTCAGCATTGTAATTATTTGACTTCAGGCTAAATTTGTGACGATTTTCTTTTTGTAAGATCAACTTAACATGTTCTTGAAAGCTAGTTGTAAGATACAGTGGATGGAGTATGTGCAATTAATCATATAGCTCAACATCGTTGTTAAATATACATTTCCACGAGTTGAATAGATTTCCTATCAAGGGTATACACAAAATCAAAATCGTTCAAACAGAACAAAACCATATTACCACTAAACACTCTGATAACATTGGAACATTTCCAATGCATTTCATGTATCAGCTAGATATCTTTTATATTTGGCTGACTTTACTTTTCACATTTATGGAAATAACTAAATAATATCAGCTGAAGAACTCGAGCAATGCAAGTACCGTAGCTTAGTGGCATGTTACATACAAAATAAATTATCACTAGACAACTGTTAGGTAAAGGAATATTCACAGTTTATTCATATACAAGGACAAAGCACCATAGTAGAAAGACAAATGATATAATATTAAAACAAATCAAACGTAGTAATTCAATATCCGAGCTAAAACAAAACATTATTATAATAGAAGGGTAGGAAATTGCCATTTTATTCAACCAACAGCTCGTTCTGGAATGATAGTTATAATCAACGCTTGTAATTTATATAGTGGTTAATAATAATTAACAATTAATACATAAATAAACACTGCCATCAGAGTTGATGTATGAGTTGGGCGTAATCACTGGCACTTTTGCTAAATTGGGGAATGGTAATATGATGGGGATCGATTCAGCCACCTTGAAAATTACATGTATCAGTACTTGAAACCATTTATAAAATACATAATTACGTAACAAAGCAACAGAACAAAAACTCTTCCTAAATTCCATCAACAAAAAACTGTTGTAACATTTATGCTCAACAGAGCAAAATAACAACATGAAGATCTAAAAACATGACTACTAACTACAGTATGTTTACATGAAGACTGTTGCAGCGGCCAGCCGCTCTATAGTAGAGTATAACAGGTTAATAGAATTACACCAGTGTTTAACCATTAGTTGATCACCACAAACAGAAATAACACACATCTTGGTTATGATTGATAATACTTGATGGCAAATAGAATATTTAATTGCAAATATGTAGAATACAGTATCAAAACCTGAATCCAAAAATAAAATGGTAGTCAAACGGTAAAATATAGTAAACACTGTTCACTCAATATTGTAGATGAAACTACCGGTAAGTTGCATGGTACGTAATACGTGTATTCTCGAGGTAACGTTTCACTGACAACATATTCAAAGTTTGAAGTTGGATTTGTTTATTCTTTCTGTCAGTGAAAGCATACATACCAAATACCAAACGAACAATTAAACATGAGAATGTATAAATCGTTATTAAAACATTAATGAATTCGGACTCAAATTCTGCTAGGACATAGATATTTCTTTTATCACCAACCCAATCACTCTTCTTAGTTATCGATTGGATTGTGAATACTAATGCAACAGTGAACACATAATGGTTAAATATATGGCTATTCTATACATATTACATATATATGACACTGAGGAGACTAATGATATAGTTTATTGTCGGGGTTTTTATCCACGAATGGAATCTAACTAAACTTTAGTAGGCCTACTGGTGTTACTAGTTGCGTTGGTAACCTAGTAATGTCTCGGCTACGCCCAAGTAGTATACCATCTGAGCGATACCGAATAATGGTGCGATAACAATCATTCGGCAAGCACCACCTTTAAAGAATGCTGTCACTCCTTCGTTTTTCAACGTTTTTCTGCAAAAAATGTATTACGAATTATTAGTGAGAACATATTTTATTGAGTTGCTTTTATTTACAAAGAAATGTGATCTTTTTTCTTTCATGGATTCCTGATCGTTGATTGACCTCTGGCTTATTTCCAAGTCTCAGGTACATATATCATTATTACTTTTATCAAGCTGCTTAGTGCTGATACGATCAATGGCTATGTTATATGGGGTTATGTAGGATCCATTACAAGTGGTGAATATTTGTAATATAGGCCTACGAATAGAGACCTAGTAAATTACTACATTGATTAGCGTTGCATATGTAATCTTGGGCGCATTCGGAGCCAGTTAGAAGTAGTGGACAGATAGTTGTTTGTACAGACAACGTGGAACCTATCTCACCATTTGTGTCCCGGTCTATTTTATGTACGTACAGTAAACTTTTAAATTTGAAACTTGGGGCAGTATAAAAAAGAACATTTCAAATTTTAAAAATTGAAGTAACAAAATACATTTTAAAATTTAAAAAATTACAGCAAATATTAGGATGGATAATACACGTTCAATTGTCAAAACAACGCTGTTCATAGCTTCTAACGTATTGCCCGCGTCCAGTCGGCTGATGCGCCAGTTCCGAATGAACTGAAGTTACCGAAAGACACTTGGTGCCAGATAACATGTCAATAGATCGCTCTATATACGGGCAAGTACGAACAATTTTACTGTGTACTTTGAGTGTTGGAAAATCACAAATAGAACATATTAAATGAAGGTGAGCAGTTTGTATGAGCGGAAAACTGAAATTGAAGTTTAAAACGAACACACTTTGTAATCTACTGTAATGGAGAAAACATTCTTGGTATAGTATTTTATTTGTTTAAATTTCATTTTCAACGTTATAATGATGGTCTAGTGCCATGGGGACTTCTACCAGCTGCTTGCAGCTTGCGAACTCCAACAATGGTTCCCTGTTTGTCACTTAATGTCACCGCAAAGATAAGAAATTCACCGCATTTATTTAACACACTGCATTTATTTTAAATGTGTCCAGAAATCACTTTGAATCAAACAATGATTTTACAGTAATAAATTAGCGATTGGGAGACTAGAAGTATTCGAATGACGAATTATCGAAGGATATTATATTTCCTACACCTGGGGTCAGGAACCAAGTTTGCTTCGAATCATGACCAATTTGAATTAAGTGTGCATATTAAGTGTGTATAACTGTGTGTATATTATCTATTCATGAGCTAATAATAATTTATAATAATACGTACAATATGACGTCAGAGATGCCGTTGTATGACACTTCTCCCTGAGCTCTCTTCAACAATTGAAGTCTTGTTTTGATTACATCGAAGGGGTTGACTACTAGTGCCGCTATTGAACCAGATCCACAGCCACAAATGAACGACCACCAAAACACAGCCTCATCTAATTGGCAGAAGAGAAAACAGTACATGGTTAAATGGTTAAATATTGATTCAATACATAAGTAAGCAAAAAATACGTAATATAGAAAGAATTGTACCACAACACAATTCAAATTGACATTTCAAATAATTCAAGTTACGGTATCGGTATGTAATATAATAGCCTAGGCCTACAGTCTAAGCTAACCAAACTAGAAGCTACCATTTATTATTTCATCTATTCCTTTAATCTTACATATTATATTTATTTGTATTTTTTCCACTAGCGTGCATCTCTGTTACCATTATCTGTAATTATTGGATAAGCGAAGCAAAGACTTAATTTTACCGTACTGAGAAAGTGTTTTTTGCTTTCCACAGTTCTTAGTTGAAACTTGGCATACACATGTGTCATCATCTCACTCGATGTTGTATACGGTAGTTTTACACAATCGGTTGCACCACTTTTGAGAAAAACCATTTCGAAGTTTTTAAAATCCCCGTAAGGCTAACCCAAAAGAGTTTAAAAAATGTATAAAAAATATTTTCTTCAAATAAATTCAAATTTTCACGGAACCACCCATTCAACATATATCTACATCGCCTATCCAACAAGGCACACGGTACGTTGCATATTTATAGTAGTTAGTATAAAGTTACTCATTTTAATTGAATCCATTTAATTTTTGTATTGTAGGCCTATTGAATATACATATTTGCATTAAAAAGGCATAATGATAAAAATGAATTTCCAGTTTACCCACACGTCTAATATATGAAATATTACTACTGAACCTTACTTGGATTGTCACTCTTCCTTGGACCAAGAGCATTAAGACGAGCAAATAACGGGAAGTAAACAACAGAGAATGACACGTCTCGAAGCATTGTTGCTCCAATTCCTTTATACAAGCCGAAGATACCTTTCGTTCGCAGAAGTTCCATCGTCAAGGCTGTAGCAGAGACCTGGAATCATAGAATTACGAGGATTATTATCATAGGATTATCATTAGGAATTACGTTAGAAACTATCCTGGTATGACACAAACGTTCAGAGAAACATTGTAGTCGATCTGTGCGTCGTGCGCGCAGAAAACAACAACATAAAAACATGTGAACAGTAGAACCGTTTCCATCAAGTGAAATGGAAATCAGCGCTACGCTCATTTATATATATATAAATTTATGTACGGTATATATGTATCTTTATTCAAGTATCGGCCATTCACAAGCAATGGCTGCTATAAGTGACACAGAATTATTGATAAATACATGAAATAATTGAAAGAATGATAATAAATTAAGAAAATGTAATTCATTTTAAAATAACAAACTAAAACATAAAGCTACTAACTATACAAGGAAGTAGAATAAGAAATTTGTAATATTGTAAGAAGAATGTATGACCTTGGGTACTACTTTCTCTGTTCCCTTAGCAGCTGCTGCAACCCGACCTGCATCCTGCATTTGAATCTTGAGAAGTTCCATCGGGGTGGTAATAACAATCTGACAGAGGCCTGCCAACCCTCCAGACGCCATTTCACTCGTCAGCGGAAGCTTGCCCCTAGTAACAATAATCATAAATCAAGTTACAAGAGAACAGAGATCAATAAATATGTTCAAGGGAGAAAATGATTAATGACGTACGATTTATATGATCAATGTTCAACATCAATTTGATTGGTTGTGAAATATACAAAATGTATGTGAAGAGAAAATCAATAGAACTATACTGCATGTCAGTGGTTGAATTGAATTTAAAAAAATCACACTAGGTATTTGCAATCTTGCATGGAAATGAAACTATAGGCCCAATTCCATCATCAGGAAATATATCGATGCCAAGTAAAATGAAACTAATGGCAAAATATATCATTTAAAAGTTACCTTAACTTGAGCCGTCTGTTTGGTTCTCATGTATGAACAAAAGTTGAAACAATAACAAGGTCTTTCAATTATTAGAACGGCAATTGGGCAGCAATGCAGTGAAAAACATTCCACATTTTGCACTGGCATAACTAGGAACTGTGAGCTCCGTCAACTATTTATTTTATTTTAAATCAAACGTGTGTTCTTGTAACTAGAACGCTGATGTAATAAACGATAAAACATAGATTTTGATACCGAGGTTCAGTCTACAGATATGCCCAGCAAGGAGATTTTTGAAAACTGACTCTTTTTAATATCATTTATAAAGTTTTGAGAACTCCTAAATTTGATGCGTCCCTCCAAGATTCAAGCCATGAATATTATAGGCCTAATGAAATTTTTTAAATAATTCCAGACAATTATTAACAACGGTTTCCTAAAAATGATATAAATAGCATACCCTGACTCCACATTCATTTTCCGAAGATTCTTCACGCATATTTTAGATGATGCATCATAGGCTCCCTATTGCCATTGGTCTCAGGGTGGTTGCCCCTGCTGACTCTACGGTAGTTACAGCTCTGACATTTTGAATATATTTGTAAAGCTAGGCTAGGCCACTACTAAAGGTAAAATACTTATAGTAAAGACCTCATTTAGGCAGAATCTTTTTGAAAAATGAAGCGAAATTCAATAAAAAATAATTTTACAAAGTTTTAAAATGGGCTAATATTCAACAGAATCTTTGAAAAAAAATGTTAACAAAAATGTTTAAAAAAAACACAAATTATCAAAATGGAAATTAGTTTTGAAAGTATAATACTTGTCTAACTTCGGGTCTGTGTAGCCTACGTGTGGATTAGCTTGAGCAACTGTCCCATTTGCCTATTGGTTACGGTCTTATGTAAGATTGAAAATAATAAAACAAGTTACTAAATTTATTTTTCAGATTATGGTATCAATGTGTTTTAACATGATATGAGCAGACATTAGATACTGTATTATCTTAGACAGGCTAATTGTTAATCATGTCACTCATTGTCTCATTACTCCCACTAGCTGACATTCTTTCCTTGACATTGCTGCACGATTGATACTGACTTCTTGAAACAGTCCATTTGATATCAATTCAATACAGAAACTATTTAATATTTGATAAATATGGAATAATCATAATACAGTGGAACCTCTTTAGTACGTTTTTCAGGGGACCCGACAAATAAACTTACTAAAGTGAAAAACTTAATAAAGAAACTATTTAACATGTGGCAGCATATCAATGGGATGAAAAAATAAAACTTACTACAGTGATAAATGTACTAAAGGGGTTCTACTGTATAGTAATGTGACTTTCATTCCTGAACATCATCAGTCTCACAAAGCACTTGATAGATTAGCTGTCATTTATTCTGCTCTCTTTATCATAAAGAAAGTGTATTTGTTTCTTATCTTAGATATTGTGATATGATTATATGAGGATTGGCATGATATCAATTTATAATACAAATGTTTGATATATGTACATACACACATGACATAAGTTATTAGTATAATTACTCATGGATTATTGAATGTTCTTATCACGAGGAATTGTATTTATTGACCTAATAACCTATTATGGTATAGCATAGATGGAATTTGATAGGTCACTCACCCATCCTTTGGAGATAATTTATGTCGGAAAAAGTCATTAGCAGCTAGTTTAATTGCTTTCTCTGGAGTGATCAACAAAATGTTTACTGCCGATCCTGTAAAGACATAATCACTTAGTAGTTAGTACACAATCAAATTTAAATTCGTGACTAGAATTCAGAAGGTAAGATTGTAGATTGCAACATAAGACAAATATTATAATAAGTAGCAGAAGAGAGAAAGATTTAAAAGGAAATGAATCAACGAATAATTGATGACAGAGTTTAATAAGAAGACCAAAGTCCTATTTACCAACTAAAATCATTGAATGATTTATTATCCCTGCACTTGAAATCATTGATTTCTATTCAACAATATAACCATTGTTGAATGATTTACAATATAATTAACCATTTATTTTTGGGTGGTAAGATTACACAATGCCACTCATTTTATAGAATAGAAAATCATAAGGCCCATTAATTAAAAAAAATGCACAGTTTATACAGTGCAAAAACAATAAATGAATAAAATGAAATGGTGAAGCTCAAGCAGTAAATCTGCTATTGCGTTGTTCTGGTAAGTATTTTATTGCATATTATTGTATGAGCGATAACGAAAACTTCCATCTCAGTCTAATGAAGATTTTTAGTTTTTTTTGTACGCACTGCACAGGTCGAACGGTTTACATGAATAATAATAGATAAATCTGGAGGGAATAAGTTTGAAAAAAGCCTCAAACTTTTCCTGAATGTGAATACAAATATGATACACATTATTTACCGAAATCGGATAAGACGTTTTGGAGAAAACAACTATTTAATGAATAAATTAGATTCAAATAGTGGTTATTATATATTACATGCAATTACTATCTCTCTACTATTTTATATCACAATGAAATGTGTGAGTCACACACTTGAAAGATAACATACTTGAATAATCTGAATAAGCCAGGGACAGACATTTGAAATGAAAATATAAGTATGAAGATGAAGATTTCTGCCGTGGTGGGGAAGTTCCTCAAATATAGGAACTTTCAAAAGTTAAAAGGAACCTTTTAGAGTTACAGTTCCTCAGGAAAAAATAAATTGAAAAGTTCCCAAATATCAAAAAGTTCCCAGTAACGTTTACTTTAGTGGGTGAATGACGGGATATTGGATATAGGTTTGAAGTACCAACTAAAGAAATATGGATTATGAAAGAACCTTCCTGGAAAACCCGGTCGTACCAAGTACGTCTAGACAAGGCACTTACATGTGTGATCCATCCCCGATCCCAGTACTGATAAGCTGATTATCCACATTTGCCACATTTCAAGACTAGAAATTCTAAAGGGCTTTCAAATATTTTAAATATATTGTTCATGTGAAATACATGTGTGATGACTAGCTACATGTGGAAGCAATTTTAAAATGAAGTTCATTCAATGACTAAAAGCACTTTTCATGTAAGATTAAAATTTTCCCAAAATCTGTAGCATGAACCTTGAATGTTCCTTTAAAAAAAAGAAACGCGTTCCTCTTTAAAATTCCTGTGTACTCAACACTGGAATTGAAAAAAATGTAATATGAGAACTAGTACGGTATACAGCTACTACAGCTACAGCTATAGAGCCTAATTAACAATTATATTTCCACAACTCATCTGATTTTTTTTTTGGATGTCATAGTGAGAAGAACCAATTTAATGTTATTATGCCTATTTAGTCATATTCACCACTTGGACAATCTACAAGTTGAAACAATCAACAAATTTTAAAAACTATCAAGACTTTCGTACAATACTAGGACTTGACAATCGTCATTCATCATCTACATCATTCAGATTTCATAATATGATGAATAGAAAACTCACCTCTGTACATGCCGAAATATCCTTCCGCCCGGTAGGTTTTGCGAAAACAGTCCAACCTAATGGAAAAGAATCGAGTTCAATACACAAAGAAATTTGATATACTGGGGTTTCAACAATATTTCATCAAAAGGCTTTATTACTGAATAATCAATCACCACAGTTTTGTGTTATTATTCTACTAGGGCATATTGCAAGATTCAAACGTTGAAATCTGAGAGTTTATTATAAAATTATTATGAATGCATGTCTACAGTAGGCCTATACCAAAAATATTTTGAAATAATAAACAAACATCACAATACAACAAGTAGAACGCTACCGGTAGATCTAAAGAGCGTTCTGGCATTATCTTATTTTTTACTATTCTTTTTCTAAATAATTAATTAATCAACTACAAAACTTTTTTTTTCTAGAATTTAGCTCAATATTATCATTATTTTTCTGTACCATTCACTAATTTGTTATATTCGTTATTTTTTTCTATTCTGTGTCTATAGGCAACCTTCTTCAAAAGGCAGAGTCTTTATTTTAAATGAATAAAGAATTTATATATTAGTTATAACATAATTCACTACCTATACAAGTAGGCTAGGTAATTATTTAATAATGGGCCAACACAGCGTAATAACAATTTTTTTCTTTTTTTGAATGAACATCACAGGCCATGAAATTCTTCCACTCAAACAAATGGATGGGTTGACTGATAAACAAGAAACTATTTACAATGTCATAATGGTCAATACCTTTAGATACAGGCATACAATTATTCTAGAAAGAGTTTATAGTAACTCACGAAATAATATAATGCAATTCAATAGAATAAAATGAAAAAAAATTGACTAACATCAACCCCTTTCAGGCAGCTTGTCAGATACCATTAGATCTGCACAGTTTTTGTGCAAATAAAAGCAATCAGCCAACAAAAGAGAATGTATTTTGAAAAAGTGAAAAAAATCTCTCAAAATATTCAGGGTATTCAATCAAAACAAGACTTGAAATAACTATGATGTCCTCATTGTTTGATCCAATTTTACATACATGGATTTATATTGTTTCTCGCCATTTGGTCCGATGGTCTGATTCTGTAGACGGGTCTTGACGAGATCGAGGGGGAATACACACGAAACACCGATGACTCCTGCAATTCCGCCATTTATGATCTTCGGTAGTAGTCTAAGAACAAACAAAGCATTGTTAGCATAGCTCAAACATCAATTTTGATTGAAAATAAAAATGTTATAGGGGCCTATTAAATTACATTTTTCAAATAGGGTGTACTCAACAGTACATTTCATGTGTATTAACAATTGTATAACTACACACGTTGAGCGTAATGAAAAAATATCGTTTTTTACATTGATTTAGTATCAATTCCACTCAAAAAAAATCGATTAATAATAAATTTTCTACTTCTCAAGCTAATATCTGGAAGAAAAAAGAAATTCAAACAACATTGCATGCAGAAAAATATTACTGTAATTTGAAAACTTCAAATTTGTTACGTAATATTGTTGGCTAGTTGAATACTATGTTTGATTCAAGATAATATTTTAAAGTGCAAAGGTACATTTTACAAAAGTGACTGATAATTGCTAGTTACTACGTGAATGTACTCTAGGATTATTTTCCATTTAATAATGTGTAATTATTCGTTGATTCTATCATTTTTACTTGTATCATACAGCCTAATTTTATACTTGAATTTTCAATATCCCATGCCATATTGAAATGTGTACAGTAAATATAACTATAAATCTAATAATAAAACTGTTGTGTTAATTGGAGAATTAAGTGAATTCCATGGCCAAGAAGAAGTGTATATTTTCTCAAGTAATTACGAATAAACAAATATGTTGGGCAGTGGATGTTTACTCTAGAGTAATATTACCCTTAATTATTCTTACAAACAAGTTTGGTCTAAAATATGTACTGGATTGGCAATAGAATAGAAGATCGTCTCAAAATAAAAATGATAGGCCTCTGCTGAAATAGGAAAAGTTGGCTATCTCTATCATTCTGTAGCACAATAATAAAATAAATGTTGGCATTGTGCCATGCCACAGAAAATGAGGGGATTCAGATAGGATGCACCATAATGAGATGGGGAAACAATTTGGTAGTGATGATTTACATATACAGGTTTGATGTGAGATCACTCTAAAATGAAATTGCTAATTTTCCATACAAAGGAGCATTTTTTTTTTGCTAAAAATCAATTCTTGATTACCGGTACACTTACGATCATCTCAATTATACCTCAATTACTGATAACTGATATCCCAACAAACATGTTTCTTTAATCACTTTGAGTGTATGCTGTTGTGATTTGTTCTTGTGCTATGAACAGCCAATAACACATCAAAATACCTAGTATAGCATAGCCTTGTACACCAATCAACTTAAGAGTGTGGCTAAAATATAATACATACAATGTGTACAGAATACAAATTTAATATCAAGGGCAATTGCAGTTAAAATGTTTTAGTAATATATACATAAATGTATAATAGGGCCTATTCACGTTGATAATCAACCAAATCTCAACAAAATTTACAAGTTTACTCTTCTTTATAAAAATCTAATCCTACAAAACATATTGATGAAACACAAAGAAACAAGCGTGTTCAGGACAAATTTACCAACAATTTTAGCAACACACCGAACTTCATTTTCAAGATGTCGTAATTTTTAAAAATCTTTTACCGAGAGATATTCACGCTGGATTCCGGTAGGCCTACAGTACCGGGATTAACAATTCTAATTTGACTGTAAAACTTCAACTTTTAAATAAAGAACTATACAGCATGAGCGATTTTTATGCGTGACTTGAATTGGTGTCTTGTTTTTATATTTGATGAGAAAACATGACAAGGATAGGTAGGTGCAAGGTATACTGTGAACAATACTAAATTATTATTAGAATTCGTCAAACGATTTCAGAAAATTGAAAGCACTTGTTCAGTAGTAGGCTATAAAGTATTCCATAATAGCACTATAATACAAATAAATAGCTATGGATACTACGAGGCTGATAGTCGTGTCTAACTTCACGGATAAAATTTTCTGTTGTTGCACTTGGGCATTACGTACTCAGTGCCAGTAGGAGCATGGAACTTTTTGTGTTTCTTGTGCTTATTGTATTTATTTTGTCAACATGAAAGTACGAGGAGACTATTATTTTAGTTATCCATGATTTTATGCCCATAATTGGGAAAAGTATACAACACAAAGTTTACAACATTAAAATAAAATTATGGATCGTATACATGGGACATGGATGAATAGTGTTTATTGTCCCCACATTTAAACTTGACAACTATGGCCCACTAAAAATTCGACTCATACAAATAGTTCATTAATAACAATAAATTTAGGATAACTAGTTCACTCATGGATTTGAATAATTTCCCATCCTTGGTGTATTACTATATAATAGACAATAGTCCTATAATTATGAACGTCTGGGAACTGTAAAAATTAAAATAACTGCTCTACAGGCATGCTACAGGTTTAGAAAACTGGATTCAACAACCTGACCATTAAGTATATAGGATGACCTGACACAACAGCCTCTGAAACCACTGGTACTACAAACTCAATGACTGCACTGGGCCTCCACCGAAAAAAGATTTTACTCATCAATATACTAGATTGGTGAAGTTATCTCTACCGGTTATAATAATTCCACTCATATCTGAATGCTTCATTTCCCAGCCACACCAATTTAATCTCCCGCCCGAGATGAAATAAAGGGCAAATGTCAAAGCTGCATAATTTCGGTATGCTGTTTATAAATATACACGCGCATACTTACGCAAATTTGGGCTGACTCTTTTCTGCCATTGCAATATTCTGAATATAAATACGACTATGTTATTATCGATCTGAGTAGTAGACAAGCTAACTATACTAAAACACTAATCGAGACACATACACACAAACACCCCAAACCACTCAGGGCAGAAACCCTTTCGATATTCAACTACTGTGTACTGGCACTGCGCTTCTGAGTTGGTTAAGGTGGGCGTAGACTTGGATAGCTGCCAATGACAGCACCGAGCAGGAGTGAGGAAAGGGTAATCGACGTAAAACTCGCACTGCTTGGTGCTGCCCTCAAGATACTTTTGTTCACACTTCTCAGTCCGTCTCTTTTTCGCGTCGTCGGAGCATCTTTCTCTGTCAAAGCTCCTCCCAAGAAGTAAGAAGCGAAGTTGGCTGTCTGCTGTCTGCGTTTCTATTTGTTGCTCCGCTCCAAACCATCCATATTAGTACTGCTGTGATATGTTAGCATGAAGAGTGTTGTTGAGTGTGAATAGTGCTGAAGTTTATTTCGAAAATAACCAAAATGTCAAGACAAGCTGATCGCCAAAGCTATGCACAGACTTATAAGTTGGTTGTTGTGGGTGGAGGTGGTGTCGGCAAATCTGCAATCACCATTCAATTTATACAAGTACGTAAAGAAACTATGACAGAAAAAACTCAATCGACAATCTCATTATCGCATTGCTATAATGCCTGATAATGATATAGGGCTAAATGACAACAGGTGCAACATCGTTGGACCATTACCGACACAATCTGACAGTAGGGTTTCCCCAGTGACTCGCTTTATTCACCCATTATCCTCATCTCTCACCCCTAATTGTTTTAAAATTCTGCACCTGCGTACCAGTAACGACTCTGATGAGTCAGAATTATGAACTAGTCATAGATAAGTGACTTGAATACTCTCCTCACGTAATTGTATTTCTTTTTTTTTATCATCATCATTGTTCTATCTCATGTCGCAGATCAAGAAACGGAATGGGCAGCATTCACCAAGTAACATCTCGTTTGACTTTCTCTACTTCCATTTCGGGAGCCCGACCTGTCACACCCGTATTACTCGTAATCGACGTATAGGCACTTTTACCATTGCCTTTACGCATGTCGGGTTTATCTCTCGAGGAAAGAGAAGTCGTAAATTTGATGAAATACATTTTTCGTTTTTTATAGGAATCATTAACAGAAGTGCCGCTTCTGCCCTCAAATATTTTCTATCAACTATTATAATGTATAATGTATGATGAATATGCGTAGGCCTATGTATATATATATATATATATATATATATGTATATATATATATATATATATGTATATATATATATATATATATATATATTCATATATATATATATGACGTCATGAACTTCACGCCTCCACTCGGGATGCGTGTGGGACGGATATATTCGTGGTTTCTCTTTCTCTCAGCTAAAGCAGCTAGTCAACTCCTTATATAAATTTAGAGGAAGCGGTTGGCCTTTGGTCAGAATGAATGCAACTTTGATAATTTGCCGCCTTAGAAAGATGACCTTGTGCCCATTATAGGGCCTCACTACTACGTGATGACGTTATGTAAAGAACCCACCCACGTGTGTCAATATGATTCCCAACCACAACTCTCTAGTAGCTACTTGTCAATTGATGTTTTATATATATATATATATATATATATATTGGTTTCGATAAGTATTATAATATTGACATACAATTTCATTGTTCATTGGTATAATACCGGTACCACTTTGAACAAAAAATAGAATTCTTCTCATTTATTTCTGAGAACCGTAATTATAATTTGTTTATTTGTAGTTCATTTTGCATGACTTGTTTGTACTGTAGGCGTACTGGACGCAAATATATTTTCAATATTAAAAGAAAAAATCATTATCAAGGACACGCCTACTGTGTATGGTACTCTTCACCTGCCAGATTTAGATATCAATTTTTGATTTAAATTTATGTATAAATTTAAAAATGCTACCATACCCTTAGGTAGATTATAGGCAAGATAAGATATGAAGGAATGGATTTACTTCCTAACTGGAATTTCTATTTTTTTTTGAAACCAGAAAATAAATATTTAAATAGTCAAATCTATAGGCCTACCTAAGTTGATTAGATATAATTTATAAATGATAACCTATGGTTATTTGAGTACAAATCCGCATGGTACCGACCTATTTATTTACATATTTTCTTATATATTTTAAGGTCGAGATTATAGGTTTTATAGGGTTAGGGTTTAATTTTAAGGTTAGGTGAAAGAGCGGTTGTAAGATTAAACCTCGCCCTCTTTCACTGTATTTTACATGTATGAATAAAGACTCATCTATCTATCTATCTATGATGGAGGTTACACATTCTTATGAACTGATCATGTATGGTTAATAGTGAAATGTAATATGGAGATGACTTTTTTCAAGGTGGAAATCCACAAATATTCTAGAAAATGGTAACCAATTACCAGCAACATGTGAGAAAAAAATGAAGTTGAAATTGTCATATATCGCATTACGGCCAATTTTCATGTAGGCCTAGGAAGTTTTATCCTGAAATAATAAGTGTTTTCTAGTAGATCTTGATTTTATACCTATTGAATGAATGCCACTACACGTTAAGAATTGTTATCATTTAATAGTTTAAAACTTACTTCAGCATGATGGATTAGCCATTTTTTATAAAAGTGCATTGAACACTTTCAGTGGGTCACTTAGAATAAAATGGGCCTAAACCTAACCCATAACGCTTAAAATAATAGGCAATTCATCATGTATTAATATTGAAAAAGTTTATTTTAAATATTCCCACCAGTATATTCATAATATCAATTAGTTATATTTAATCAATTAGTTGTATAAAATGGATACCGTTAATATACCTTTCTTCATTTGCAGTTGGTGTACCATATAATATTGAAGTGCAAATTCGGATCCCTGTTTTGAAATTGTATTCTGTTTCAGAGCTATTTTGTGACGGATTATGACCCTACAATTGAGGACTCGTATACCAAACAGTGTGTCATTGATGACGTCCCAGCCAAACTTGACAGTAAGTTCAACACATATTCAAGACTATGCTATCCCTTCTTAAGAAATCCCCTACCAGAACAAATATGTCCTTTTTATGGTACAGGTATCCAATTAAAATAGCTCAAGTTTGAGAAGTATTTTTTAATTTTCATCTTTTTTCTATCTTTTCCGTTTTACTTTTTTCAACAGCTAAAATTTCTCAAACTAGTTTGTCTACACTAAAAACTGTGTTTATGAACTTTATATTTATCCGCAGCTTGAGTGATTTGCTCTGAATTGAAACTGAGTCGTGTATTCAAAATAAATAGTACCCACAACAAGGCGATACAAATGTGCCTGTGTGTATGTAAGTGTTAATAGTGAGTTGAATATATATATATATATATATGTGTGTGTGTATATATATTAGGGGTGTACGAGTCCACCTAATTTTGAGTCCGGCGAGTCTCCGCCAGAATCGGACTCGTAGTAGTAATTTAAGATACGATTTCCGAGCCCATTCGAGTCTTTGAATCTGCCGCCGATTCCGAAATTTGAATTCTCGAATTCTCGAAATTTGGAATACTGGCTATGTATTTATCATATTAGAGTAGGGTCTAAATTTAACATTCAGGTACCGTAATAAAACAACTTCAAGAAAATTTAACAAAAGGTAAATGAATAAATATAAAAATGAATATGCCCTTTCTTATTTTTTATTTATTCATTTGTATTTATTCCTTTCCTTTATTGATGACAGCCGCCCCGGTGGCTAAGTCAATTATCGCTAGCGGTAGTAACTGAAGTCACCGTTGGGCGTGGGTTCGAGTCTCGCATAAGGCATGAGTTTTTGTGAACGTCCATTCACCTATCATCAACTTCATTGTATAACAACTTCATTGTTATATTATCACCCGCTCATTCGTACCCCCGTATAACCTAGCTGTTGGTGGGGTCGTTGAGCAGCATTATAAAAAAAAAAAAAATCACATTCTCTCTCAATTTGAAAAGTGTTTATTATAATGTAATGAAAATGAAAACAGAGAATAAAATTAAAATACCGGTAATAAGGACATGATGGAAATCACATTCTCCCTAAAATTGATAAGTGTATATAGGCCTAATGTAAATAATGAAAATGAATTCACAGAATAAAATTAAAATACCACTAATAAGGAGTTTAAAAATCTACATAATCTGGATATAAAATCTACAGTGTGATTCGAATTTGTGCCCATCTGGTTTCGGATTTCAATGCAGTGCCTCAACTGTGTGAGCCATTGCCAAACTGACTTCATGATCTTTATTAACACTAATCTTCGAAATATTCCTTCTAGTACTAGACACTGCAGGCCAGGAAGAGTTTAGTGCGATGCGAGAACAATACATGCGCTCAGGCGAAGGCTTTCTGCTCGTCTTTGCCGTAACCGACAAAGCTAGCTTTGACGAGATGTACAAATTCCACCGACAAATCCTCAGAGTTAAGGATCGTGATGAGTTTCCGATGCTAATGGTTGGGAATAAATCTGATCTTAAACATCAACGACTTGTAAGTAATATGGTGACCATTGAGCACTATGAATATGAACACTAAATACCGGTACTGTACTAAGTATTGTGGGCCTAAATTAATTTGTAGGTCTCAGTTAGTATCTTGAATAATATAAATGTGATATAAAACCAACTGCTAGGGTGTAGCTATAATACAATGGATACTTATAATATGTTTTCTAGAGTAGGCCTATGATCAGACTAAAATACCTATTAGAGTTGGAAATTGACTAGAAGATAGCTATTCAAGATGTCCCCAGCAAAATGTAGTGATACCAACAGACTCTATCATTATTTAAAGAAGATGTACCCACTCCCATTCTAATAACATTGGTGGTACACCGATTTTTGGTCTCATGTGAACAAAACAAAGCCAGAGGTACAGATTGCTGGTGGCGATTCAGCTACCGCTACTCCCTTGTGAACTGGATGTAGATACGATACTGGTACGAGAGGTTAAGGTGCTTGTGGCTTTGATGAACTTACAAAATCTATCAGTTTTGTGCAGAACAAATATCACTGTAAATACTATTATCTACTGAGCCGTATATAGTTCAATATAAAAGCGATAATTACGCTAGCAGCAAGTTGAACCTGGACGAAGATATTGTCCCCAAAAATACTTCACTTTGAAGAAGCGAGTGGGTACACCTTTTTCACTATATCATATCCCCAGTCTCCATAGGGCAAGAATGGGTTGAACCGCCAACAATTTTTAATTTTTAATGAATGTGTTAGTGTTGTAATTTTGCGCTCTTCTGTTTACGACTATTAAACTTGTGTTGAACTTCTCTATTAGCAGCCTAACAACAACTTCTTTTACCGATTATAGATTTAATTTTCTTGAAAAAGCATTCTATTGATCTTGATTGTGATCTATAAATACCTTTTTGCTGTGAAACAGAAAAACCACACAAAAACATGCTAGTATTTTCTCACTTTTCTGCTCATCCCCCAACATGAGAAAGTTTTCAGAGCATTTTCTTAGTTGAAATTTCAATCAATTGTCAACTTTCCTAAATTTAATCATCTTGGTACCAAAGACTATAAAGGGAAAGTTGAAAGATGAGTAATACTCAAGAAAAATTTCCATATCAATCGGCTTGCGTTGCGACCTGCGCAGAACATACGAGGAAGGGTTCCATTTGGACCGAATTGAAGATTTGATTTTGTACAAAATTGTACGTTTTTACTTTTTACTATTACACCTACCTGAAATTGAATTTTTTTGTATGTACTTGTATGCAAAGAATATCTGCTGTAGTAGGCCTAATGTAATCCCCAACCATTTTCCCTTGGAAGCACAGCGCAAAATTTTGAACAGTTTCAAAACATTGATGAAAATTGAAAAAATATTTAATAAAAACCAATTGTTGATTGATTGTATAATAATTCACTGGCTGATGCAGATTGATTAGTTTCAACCAAATGTCTGATATTAATGATAATTGATTGAATAATTGATAATCAATGGCATCTATTAAAATAAACATGAACCATTTAAAATCTAGTAGATTTTTGATTGACATTAAAAAAAGTTTTGTTCAAGCTTTTGTTGAAATTTAACCATTATCATGCATTGTTATAGGTATCGGAAAGTGATGCCCAGGACCTTGCCCGCCAGTTGAAAGTGCCATACATCGAATGCAGTGCCAAATCACGCGAGAACGTAGACCAAGCATTTCATGAGCTGGTTCGTATTGTTCGTAAATTCCAACTGTCTGAACGTCCTCCATTAAAATCTGGTTACAACAAATCGAAAAAGAAGTGTTGCATACTTTAAGCAGTCGATGCGTCAAGGTATTTTCATCCGTACATCACACAGTGCATATGGTGGCATGCTATACTATGTGTTCAAGGGGTTGATTTATAGCAATATAAAAACATTTCTGTTTTTAACCACTTACAATATATTTTGACCAAATCTTCTGTGTCTGTAGGTATCCATGTATTAACAACTATCATGTTGCTATCATTGACAAGTTTAGTGCTATTTACATGGGATTAATTAGTAGCCAATCCGGAATCATCGCTGTTTGCAACTCGGAGACCGGTGAAACATCAATAGACCAAAGAGCTATGTATTTGTTTCAGTAGCCAGAAATCATTTTCGGTTTAATTGAAGTAGAAACTAGAAATGCCCTTCCCCTACCCGGTGATATAATAAGTTTGAACTGATATTTCTTGATAATATTTATCAAACCCACTTGTTTGATACACTTCACCTAGATAGGCGAAGGTGACTGCAAGGATAATGAATGGAATGCAAAAAAAATGTGTCCAGAATCCAGTTTACAGCAAAATTGATTTGATATAAGACGCAAAAGATTTCGTCAAATAATAATTTACATTTTTAGATGTGTAATATCTCTTTAGTTTTCTTGAGATTGTTTTGGATTTATAGAAGTAATCAACCCCTAATAAACTAATCTCTGAATTCAAGTATAGTCAGTTGGAGGAGTCCTATATTTTTATATACTGATCATAATGTATAAGGTTACAAATTAGCTTTTCTTTTTTAAAACACAAATATATTCAACATTTTAGATTTAAGGTTTACAGTGAAAACTCTATCCATCGTTCTTCAAGGGACCAAGAAAATAAAACCATCCATGCAGGAAAATGCTCCATCCAGGAAAATTTAACATTGATTATATGGGAATGGGGTGAGAAAAAATGAATGATACAAGCAGGAAAACGATGGATCTGGGAACGATGCATAGAGGTTTCACTGTATTAGATATTGACCTAGGTATACAGATGAAAAGTATATCACTCGAAATTATTTGATATTATATACCAGTATTTTGAAGGGAAATTGTATTTATTTTCATTTTTTACCTTTTTTATCTTTTATTTCAGTAATATTTGACTGGTATAAACTATAGAAGAGTTGCTACATGATAATGCTATAAGGAAACCATTGTGCCTTGATTCATTTTGAGCAAGGGTTTTATATTGCATCCATTATTGCATCGAAGTAGGATAGTGAACCCACACAATTACACTCATATTTTTCAAAAAGTGTCGTTTTATCCAATTTTTCAAATGTTAATCAATAATTTATTGTAGACGTGGAGCTTCAGCGTTTTAAATCATAGCCGTAACATATCACATTTTCTACGTAACTTTTTCTTTTTCTATATCTACTGTAGGCTCCTAGAAAATAATACTTACCACTGAGTATGGTACGTACCGTACTTATGGTACGGTCACCTATTGGGTAGTACATAATGTAAAGTCTTTGTTATTTTAGTATGTGCAGCATGCGGTTTACCCTCAAAGAAAGGCTTAGTACAGATATTGACGTGTACTGGTTGTCATTATATTATCCACGTAAATAGAAGCTAGATGACTGATATGGAAATTCCACCCTTACTGTTACAATGTTGCAACATCTCAGATTTTACTAACTGCAGACCTCATCTTTATCTGCACTTACTTAAATAAGAAAGACTATAGTGCAGTATGCTCTAGTTATTACAATGAAGCTCATTCATGGATCATGGTGTATTATTTTTTCAAATCAATGGGTACTTGATACTACAAGGTCACCATAACATAATTGGAAATACCATTGGAAATAATATGAATGAATGCTAATAGTTTGCACTATGTTAAATTCTAAAGAAATGCAAGTACTATAGTGGGTATAGCAATCCCTGATTGCTTAAAGATATAATGATGAAGCCTGTTTCTCAGTGTATTACTTACTGACCTACTGTATTCAGTTATCTGCAGGAGATAGGCTATAATGAGATTGTAAGCGCTCTCTTGTGTTGAAGGATGTGAAGCTTTTAATAATACAAGCACACTTAGTTGAATATCGAGCTAAGTCACAATGGAATCCAACACATACTTTGTTTTCAGAGGAATAATTGACACAATATTTATGATTGGTACAGGTAACAGTTTTATCAATGACTTTTGTGTGCTCTAAACAAATTTTGTCTCAACTGTTCTACAATATTTTCTTACTGTTTTTACGTACAATGAATTTATATCCGAATAACATATCGTTGATTGAGTGATTCCTTGCATATAGTTTAGCTAACTATGACAAATAATTGAATCTGTGACTTGTTAACATTAACTTGGAGTTTGTTAGACGGTAACACGAACAATATTTTATACGATTTCTTGTAAATTTTCTTCACGTTTATGCAGCAGGTATGCTTGCCGTTACTGACTTGATTACATCTATAAGTTGTATGCGATATTGATTATGATAACGTCGTCTTAATTGAAGTCTAAAGACATTCTTACTAAGCATGCCATTTTCTCAAACTTATTATTAATTCAATACAAAATATGGGCCTAGTTAACGTTCTATAATATTCTATAATTCAATAAGCCATTCAGTAGCCTACCGAAGAGAGCTTGGTAATAATAATAATAATATTAATAATAATATTAATTATGATGATAATATAATGATACAGTTATAGTTATATAATACCGTAGAGGCATTCATTCATACATTCAGGCAGAATTTTCTCTTTCCAACCTTGGGTTCTGCCGGTGATCTTACACACTTTGAATAAAAACTGCGTGCCTCAAAACTGAACCATGAAAAAAATGTGTGGTTTTGGACAATTCTTGCATTGCAGGCAGTGCACATTTGTCGTACAGCCCACATTTTAATAACTGAGTTATATACTCTTATCCCAGTGGTCCGAGTCTAGTCTCGGCTAGACAAAAATTGAGTTTAGTATGCCTATGCAAAAGATTGATATAAATCCTCATAATATGAGATACACTCTGGATTGTTGCCATGATGGAAAAATGTGAACTGTATTTCCTAACGTAAATGAATTTTTTTGGAAAAGATGGTTCTCGAAAGAGTAATCAATGCCTGATTTCGGTCACTAGTTTGAAACTATAATGGTGTTGATCTTAAGTAATTATTGTGTACATAATATTGGAACAGAACGGGCAGTCCAGCTTAAAGCCTGTTCCAGCTAAATTACTTGTTTGTTGGACCATAATGTTACATGAATATATACAAATTTACCGATTTAATACTGTTACATAATCAAAGGCTTTGTATTTGTGAAATTTGTTTGACAATGCAATGGTGAAAGTGTGCTTTTATACAGTATTGTGTATGCTCTATCAATTCTGTGTGCATACATTAGGCCTAAATAGATAACTACTAAATGTTTTGTGGGATAATTTTGATGTTGAAATAATTAATGCAACGGGGTTGTTTTTGGTGTGTTGAGAAGTAATATCAGTATTGAATGAGTATGCATACGTAAATTGAGATAAAGAAAGCATAATTGAAAACTAGTGCACAAGTCTCGAGTCTTTTTTGTTTAAAGAGATGACACAATTATTGTTTTCAAAAGTTTTCAAGAAGTTGGCATTAATATTGAAACACCGTAATAAACTGTGCAGTTGAAACCAAAATGTTTTATACATGTTATATTAGAGGTATACTGTATTGAGAATGAGACAACACTTAAAAGTGCTTATGTGTACAGTCTACTCAGACTTACTGTGAAACTGTTTAGATAAAATAATATTCAAGACTCATATTATGTGTCAATATATTTCTCACGGACAGTAGTTATAAGATTGTCGTAATGTCACAGTGCTAGAACAACGAAGCTGATTGCAGCTATTATGTACTATATTATATATTTTTATGGTAAAAATAATCGGCAAAATGTAACAAGAAATTAATAAAATTAATAAGTATAATTGGATTAATTGATTGAGAGTTTATAATATGTGTGTTTAAAAGGCAGTTTTAAGTACCCTGTGTTCTTCACCCCTGCTGATACTAGAATTATGTTTATAAAAGTATGGTAGGCCTAGAGTAACTCTCTTCAATTCAAAATTCAATTGAACAAAAGTATCCGTTTTGAATTATCGAAATATTCAACATGTACCTTAATAGCTGCTGATGCGTAGGCGTAGACATTTTTACCTTATTTATTTACTGAATCACCTGAAAAAATACTTGAAAAAATACTAAATACAATACAGTATCATGTTGCAAGTTCTCATTGCTGAACTGTGAATGTACCTTTACTCAAAACTCTGTAGGGACCCAAACTACTATTTGAACTACAGCAAAATTTGAATGATCAGAGTCGGAATGAACCATGGTTGACCACAGGTTTTTTTATTTCTTAATAGGGCCTAACATGGTAACTTGATGCAAAATTATTGTTCTTCAATTAAGGCTGTGGATAAAAGATGAGATCGTTGAAGTATTATACCTAATTTTGTACATTTATCTAAATGTAAAACAGAGCATTAATGGCAGAACTAGAAGCTGGTTTTTATAGATTGTTTCCAGAGATGAATCAGATGATTAATTTGAAACCATTAATTATTCCTCACATATGTGAGTATTGATGAAATGATGAATACTCAGAAGAGGTAGACGTAATCTCAGAAGAGCACTTGATCCGGTATTTTGAAAACATTGGGTTCGTCAGT
Organism: Brachyptera putata; assembly: GCA_907164805.1. Taxonomy (NCBI): domain Eukaryota; kingdom Metazoa; phylum Arthropoda; class Insecta; order Plecoptera; family Taeniopterygidae; genus Brachyptera; species Brachyptera putata. Next base: position 21,866,399 of record OU015466.1, read on the forward strand.
AGGCCTTAATGTGTAAAATTATAGGAGATTGTTGTGATTGTTATAGGAAAGATGCTTCTCGTCGATCAAGCCACATTAAAATGCATTCTAAAAAAATGTACTGACATAGGCCCACCCCTATGCACTAAACCTAGCACACTCATTCAACGTAGTCTTAAATTAAATATAGAAAGCAAACATTTTATGTGACCACAGTGACCATAACTCACAAGTGTACACTTGCGTTCACATAATGTGGTCGATTATACCACATTAAAATACGGTACATTCTGAAAAAAATGTACTGACATTTATGATACTATTATTCATGAATGTTTTAGAAAATCCCTTGCCTTGAGCGGGACTCAAAACCACGCACGGCTAACGCAGAGCGATAGCTAACCGAGCCAGATGGGCAGCAATTGCAAAATATATCATCTCACAAGTGCTTTCCTCCATAATACAACAAAATTGCAATATGTTACGATTCAAGCTTGAAAGACATGGAAAAATGGAACATAGGAGAAATGTAAGAAATGAAACTTCATAGTAACAGCTATTGCAATTTATTCGGTGATCGAAACGATGTTCATAACCGGCCCGATTGTAAATTGTAAAATTTAAATAATATAATAGTAATGGGTAATATACACATTGATGAAATTACTAATCGACTTATGTGAAGAATGTTCACTTGGTAGCTAGGACTCGTAGGTCAGCAATGCACTTCTGCAGAGACTCTTTCTCTTGCTGAGGTGTGATGGACTTGAGGACCCCGGACACGATCCACTGAACCATGTGCTTCTGGTTGACACGTCGGTCGATGTTCTGGATCTCTACCTGATAATCCAGACGGCGCTTCACCTGAGAAAAACGGCAACGTCAGACTCGACAAAACTAATGTGTACCGGTACTAATAATCACGTAAAATGCGGTCGTTTAGAACTCATTTTACAAACACCATCTATGTGTAGGTTTGTTTTGACCTACAGAGATCCGTGTAGGATTAATAGCTATAAATTATGTACATTAGTAGGCCCTATTATGTCGACTGTGCCAATGTCACACAAATTAATTCAAAAATATATTCTTCAAGTCAAGTCCTACTTTCCAAAATATATAGTTCTGGGTCAGGAAAAAGTTTCAATCAACTCGAAACTTTTTCCCAAATTGGTGTTATACCAGAATAGGTTGGGATTGTTTTTCAGAAAAATCGGTCAAATGGTGTCTCTGGAAAAAATTTGGAAAGAATAGAAATTCTCCATAAGAATAGGCCGGGGAGAAATACTTTGTAAATCAAAATTTTCCAAAAGCTCTCAAATTTATACTGAATGTGGAAAGATCTATCATACATATTTTAAGCGATTTGTGAGACAATCGGATGTGAAATAACGAAGAGAACGCATTTTCAATGTACTTTTTTACACATCAATAAAAGCAATTAAGAAAGCAATTAAGGAACTATTAAATGTGAGCAACAAGTGTCACCAATAAATTAAAACGTTTAAAATCTGTAGTGGAAAATATCAAGAAGGCACTGGTACCATTGTTGGGAAACCAAGGTCCATATACCAACAGACAGCCGCGGTTTTTAAACCTCTTAAGTGATCCACGGCCTGTATATGTACATTGAGCTGACAAAATGTTCTTAATTCTACATTTCCATTCTAAGCTCATCTCACAACGCATATAAGGCGTTTTACTAGTTTAGGCCTATGGGTATGAATTAGTAAGTGATAAAGACTATGAAGTGGTGATAATTGAAAAGAAATTCACAAAAACCCGTGGCGTACACGGGACTCAAACCCATGCTCAACGCTCACTTCAGTTTTCAAAGTGGTACCTTAGCAGTAGCTTACCGCTCAGGGCAGCTTATCACCAGATATCTACAAAAAAAGGTACCTCGCTGAAGACATTAGCAACTCGTTCACGGTATGTAGCTTCAAGTTGAAGAGCGATGTTTTCTTTCTTGGCTTGGAGAAGCATCATCTGACCTTCAGCACGCCATTGCTCCTTGCATTCTGCTTCAGCTGCCTCCTCGTATGCTCGTACAGTCATTTGACGGCTCTCTTTCCATTCATTCTCGATTTGCTAAAAATAAATTGATGACATTATTGGTTGCTCGTTAAGGAAGGTGTAGGTCTGACAAGAAGGTCGTCACAACGTAAGTCATTCGACCCAATTCTTCAATCGCATTTCAGTCCATTTCAATGATCTTATGCTATTCAGGCCATAAATTGTATTTAAATTTAATTCAACAAATTAGAGATTGGTAGACATAAACTCCAAAAAATAACTGTGAAAATCAAGAACTCGTCACAAATGCCCTCGGGAAAAATGACATGAAAAAGTAAAGATTACTAGGCCTATCAATTAGAAGTCCTAAATTGTTTCTCACGTCAATCTCCTTGTCGGCGTAACTGGCAATCGCTGGACCAATCTTCTTTACGGCAACAGCAGCCATGATGGCGAGTGATATTCCAGAGTAGAATTCATGCTCCATCACGTAGATTTCTTTGCTGCACAAGTATGTGATAAGGCCGATGCCGAATGCATATGGTCCGGTGGCTCCAGTTTTCTTGTAGAAGATTTCAAACCACCCTTCAGGAATAAACCCATGGCGGACTGGGGCTGGATCGATTGGTCTCACAGGTGTGGGAAAATTAACGAGGTCTCGTTCCTTGCCTACAGCAGGTGTTGGACAAGTTTGGGCGCTACGGGCACCAGCAATTGCCGAGCTCTTTTGCGCTGAAAATTGAAAAAATAGGAGATCAAACATTGTACCTAGCCTACAGCCCATTAGGGCCTAGTCAGATGGTATGACTAGGCCTAGGCATTGAGTTTGTAAATTACAAACTCAATGGCCTAGGCCTACTCCCCAAAATAGGCCTTTGGACTCGGTAGGGCTTTGCCCATAGGCCTACGCCTAGGCCGAAACAGCATAACCCATAATATTGAAACATATGCTACTCCAATGAACAGCGAATACTCATTCAAAGAATACTTATATATATGTATTTGTATTTTCTGCTTTACCATTACGAAGAGCGAACCTCGACAACATCTTCGCACAGAACAGAAAATCCTCCTCAGAAAATGAAGATGGAGGATGGAGGAAGAAAGATATTGGAGTTAAATTGACTCATTATTATTGATATAATATTTGAGCAGGAAAAATATGAAGCAGAACTATTATGTGTTTTTATTATTCTGTAAAATATTCAGTCAAAATACCGTTTCTTTAAATATAACTATATTAAACAAGCATTAAATGAGCATATTTGTCAGCTGGTCACCGACCAATGGGATATCATGTTTGCAAAAGTGACAGTTCCAGCAGGACTAGGCTTATTTTATCGTCCGTTTTTGAAGACTAGGCCATTGAGTTTGACTAGGCTAGGCCTATGTCCGTTTTCTCACATTTTTTAATTTTTATTCATTTTGAAAATGGGTTTATGCTCTTCGTGTTTCAAGAACCCCGCCTCAGCTCCAAATACACCCGACATGGTAAATAATTTTAAGATTTAAATTTTCAATGAAGTTGAGAATCTTTGGCCTACCTAACCTCAAAAAGAAAAGGCATTGAGGCATTGGCATTGAGATGGGCATTAGCATTGAGTAACATTACAAACTCAATGGCATTAAGCATTGAGGCATGACATAGGCATTGAGATTACAATCTCAATGGCCTAGGCATTAAGTATAGCCTAGTTGGCCTAGGCCTTCAATATCTTCGGCTAAGTCATTGTTTCAAAATCAATGGATAGCCTAGGGCTACGAACTTTCCGAAGTTGAGGTGTAGACCTAGTTGATTATGTATTGTTTGTTTTTTCGTGTTGCACAAACTCTCACCACGTAATGTTTATGACCAAGAAACAGTGAAACCTCGACTTTGTATTCTTCTGTCGAGTAGGTCTAGGCCTAGCTCTATGGCCTAGGCCATTTAGTTCCCTTGGGCATTGAATGTGTAGTAAATTCAATGGCCTAGCATCCTATCTAGGCCTAACTTATGTTGAGAAATTCAATTGGTAGATTTGCCTCGCGAATGGAAAGCCTTAGCATATAATTATGGCCGACCCTATTCCCACGAACGTTCGTGCAGGTTGTGCCTCCAGCAATCTTGACTACTATTCGCAAGAACCGTTCGTGCCGGCAAGACGTGTAATCTCTATTCCCACACTCGGTTGTGTGCCTCTTGTGAATAGCCGACCAACATGGCCATGTCTATTCACCATAACGGGCACACCAAGTTTCTCACGTGGTTCATTAGATTCCGCACAGAGAGCCCTAGCAACGGAAGAAGGCAGTCGAGGAATTAAATTGAACAACCATCTATCATGGCCATAATTTTTATCATCACACCATAGTTTCATTCCGCCTACGCGTTACCTGCGTCCCTATCTATGCTATATATTTTATATAATTCTGTTCTATATGCTTCCCTAGGTGCTTATCACTTGCTTATTGCTACCAAACGTCTGCTGTCAGTGGGGTCGTTGACTTGTTACGGGAATTTAATCTTTCGTTACCAGGGCAATTCCTAATACTCGTACTAGACCTACTCTACTACAACCCTACGTATTAAGTATCGTTGTAATTGCCAACGAAGTGTACCCGCATTTATTTATATTAATGTTTACCAACGAAAGTGGCACCAGCCTCTACTCTAGTCAACTATCGCATTGCGATAGAAACTGAAGTCGGGCGTGGGTTCGAGTCCCGCATTAGGCATGGGTTTTTGTAAACGACCTTTCACCTTAAATTACTTCATCGTTTCATTATCACCCACTCACCCATTCAACAGAAAACCTTACCCTACCGAACTAATTCTAACCATCTCTAAAAACTTATAAAACATTTACCTAACAACTCTTAAACAGACCGGTAAGGGATATGGCATATTTACTGGGGATAGGCCTGAGGTTAATAATGATAGTAGGGTAAGGTTTATGTAAAATGGATTTAACAAGGACTGTAATTCACGGTTCGGAGCTTACCCTACCTAACCGTCACCCAACATACCTCTAAAACAGGTCGGCAAATCAATGGCAAAGCGTACTATAAATTTACCAATTAAATTGGATCTTCTTAAAGGAAACAAGGAGGCGGCAACAGGTTGAAGCAGCTGAGAAACGTCTGCATGAGAATGAAAGTCGAGGCATTAAAGATCTAGATAAGGTGAAACGTCTACAGAAGAGAGCTGCAGACAGTGATCGGATTGAAGAAATTGCTGCACGACAATATGGGACAAACGATGGACCTGGACTCAAGTGGCAAGTCAGCTAATTGACAATTTCTTGACAAGAGTGGGGGAACTTGAATGAACGTGTCTCAAATGAGTCTACAAATATTCCAGAAAGCACCAAAACCGAGAATATTTTCAAGGCCTAGTTTTTTCTAAATGTTATTTTGTCCGTCTTGTAAATAATACAACGGTGACTGATAGCTTCAATAGCAACCATAACTAAAATGTGGGCATCTACTCTGGCTCAGGGTTCTGGTATTGTTAGATATACCTACATATTAATCATTCTCACAAAATTAATTGTCTGTTAAAATTAATTTTAGTTGTCTGTTGGGATTAATTGTCTGAAAAAAAAGAAAGAAAAAAGATTTTCAAAAAACTTCCCTGTGGGGCAGGATGGGGAGCCAGCCTCCCACAAGAGTATTACTATTAGAAAAATGATGGCAGGCCGTACCTAGTGTCAAGTCCTGGCCAAACCAATTACTAAAACCATAACTAAAATGTGGGCATCTACTCTGGCTCAGGGTTCTGGTATTGTTAGATATACCTACATATTAATCATTCTCACAAAATTAATTGTCTGTTAAAATTAATTTTAGTTGTCTGTTGGGATTAATTGTCTGAAAAAAAAGAAAGAAAAAAGATTTTCAAAAAACTTCCCTGTGGGGCAGGATGGGGAGCCAGCCTCCCACAAGAGTATTACTATTAGAAAAATGATGGCAGGCCGTACCTAGTGTCAAGTCCTGGCCAAACCAATTGTAATATGTCAAGTTCAGTATGCTTAGAAGAATCTCCGTACTTATCAGAATAAGTTTCTCATTGGGTCAAGTCAACTTGACTTAAACATAGTTCAAAATAAAAATGAGTAATCTCACTGTAAAGACATTCGTAGAAATCATAATATCAGTATCATTAATGTTTATTAATATTGTTGGCTTTGGAAAGGTGATGCTGAATTACCGGTAGTCATGGTAACAACTACTTAGTCATAATGATGGACCACGTGTATACACACACTTGTCAAACCGAGATCAATGATAGAATTTACAATAAATTACTATAAAAATCTAGTCCACAAAATGCTTTATAATTATGCTGTATAGGGTCTACTGGTCATAATGAACTAGAAATAGAACGTAGATGAAGTATTTTGTTACAGTAATTGTTTTATGGTGTATTATCAATTTATTTTATAAAAAATCTAGTCCACACAATGCTTTAAAATTATATAGGGTCTGCTGGTCATAATGAACTATAAATAGTACTTAGATGTAGTGTATTGTTACAGGAAATGTTTTCAAGTATTGTCAGTGTATCATACAGTTTGTTGAAGTTTTAATAATAATATATTCAAATCTTAAGTGAGTCTACTGATGAAATATCTATTTTAATATTCAAGTTTATAGAGATAATAGAACATGTCAATATAAATTATAAAGTGCCCTTATTTAAGAACAAAAAATCACTGTCTAATTTGTCAATATTGTGTAGAATTTACGATTGTTATAAAATTGAGCGTAGAAAATAATGCCAGCTCATCTAAGGACAGTACAAAATATTTACTAAATCAGTGGTTGTAATATCACAATTTATTAATTTTCATTGAATACAAAATAGCATTAACATTATTTAGTAGGCTACATATATAATTTAATGGGGATATTTCACATAATACAATTATATCTTCAATGCACAAAATATTCATCTCTCAAGCGTAGAATACATCTATATAAATTTGAAGGCACTTTGATAATAATAAAATGAATGTACGTATCAGTCATTAAAAATTATTTGAACAATCAATGACAATTTCTTCAATATCAGTACCAACCACAACCATCTATATATAATTTACTTTAAGGTTGCTTGATAGCAATAGCAACAATTACTTACAATATTGCACTCTCATATGAAAGCACAAGAAATTTTTGTTGCGATGTAGGGGAACACTATTGCTACTTGGTCGCAACGGCAGTTAACAACAATCCAACATGACTTGGCCTAGCTTTCTAGTCACACATAGGTACAAGTTTTTGTTATTACTTAACTAGGCCTATCATTATGAGATTTATCAGGCCTACCCATCATATTTTGCTCTTAACTGCTATCATTTTTCTCAATATCCTACCTGGCCTTTTCTTTTAGCAAAATTGCAGTTCTAACCTAAAACAAAGAATGTATCCGTCCCAAAAAATTGTAGGCATTTGATAGTCTAATTTTCTGCCATTCAATATTCGTATTCAATGTGCGTGTTGGCAGAAAACTAGTCAGTCAACGCCTGTTCACGTGACATCAATCTTTTCTACCATTGGTCAAATATCGGCAACATTGGTCAGAAAGTGAGCCGGTTAGTACTCTTGAGCAATTATTATTGCTTGTCAGTATGAGAAGGGGATATAAGGATTGTGTCTATCCTACTTGGCATAAATTGCCTCAATTACTAGTGATTCCTTGAACAAAGTGGCCTCAAGTGTATTTGTAGACTTTCAGCACCACAGTGGTCAAACCTTAATATAAATAACCATGGTAAAAGTAGAACCAACAAGAGCAAGTTAAAATTGAGAATGATACCATTCCCTATCTCTACGTGGACCAATATTGAATATATATAGAAATTGCAAAAGTTTCAAAACAACAAACCAAATTGAGCTATTTTCTATTTTATCTATGACTACTACTCTGCAATATGCAAACGCATATCATTAGTGACGAAATTGATTACGGTCTTTAGGACAGCTGCTTGAGCAACAGGTTCACTGAGAAGTAACAACGGCATCACAGCAATAGCATCTTCTAAGCGAAGTTCTTGTAATACTGTAGTTATACTAGCAGCCAAACGAGCTTGCTGGACGGGCGTCATATCGTACATTATTATTTCTGCCACCGATTTGAATTTGTTGGATGACCACACAGCAGCTGTTAAACCACCAAGAATTCCACCTGAAACAAACAACAAACCCTTACTGAAATAACACGGCCGAAACAGGGACGATTCACGGCCGACGTCGGCCGTGAGTAAGGTAGGCAAAGACTCTGCAGAAAGATGCGGTTGTATAGCGCCCAAACAGAGCCGAAAATTTAATGATATTGAACGGCCGAAACACGGCCGGTCCAAGGACTTTTCACAGACAATACAGCGCCTTTTGACCGCCGAAACAGGGCCGAAACACGGCTGATCTGAGGACTTTTCACGGACCAAATTTCTGTCTCTCCAAGGGACGATACACGGACAATATAGGGACTTTTTACGGACTTATCACGGACAATATAGCGCCTTTTCACGGCCGAATCACGGCCGATCCAAGGACTTTTCACAGCCGAAATAGGGCCGGACTTTGAGAAGTTTTCTGTTTCTTGGAATCGATTGGAATGTCGAATGTTATTGTGTTAGAAGTATTTGTTGCCTTGGGCAATGTACCACATGGCATGAAGCAAGGGTTGAATGGGGGTAAATGACCAGTTTTTACTTGTTACACCGCATTCCATTGCTGCATTCAGTGTTCACAATGTCCAGTCTCTCACTTGTAGTTGTCGAGTTAACATGATGAGGAGTGAAATGAAGAACGAATTTACAAAGGATTCGCTAAAACTGTTCGACAATTTATTTTAGGGGTGGATTACGTGATTCTACTATCAAATGGCCTAGTCCTGACTGTCGTCTAGAGTCTAGAAAACTCTTCGCTCCAGACGACTTATGGCGTAACTGATGAGGGTTCAGATAACTACTTTGCCGCGTGTATTGCCCCTGTTTTACGTGCTACCGTCACATAACTTTAAATGATTGTATCCCAATGTTGCATCATTAACTTAACTGTTGAATTACGCTGTTTTTTTGTGGAGCAAGCAAAAGGAAAACATGTTTTCAGTGGTCGCCTGTTATTTTTCTAGCAAAAAAATAATTCAACCGGCCGCTCATCTGAATTTCAAAAAACATGTTCTCGTTTTGCATGCGTCACACAAACACGGCGTAATTCATCGGTTAATTTAATGATGAATTTTAAGTATGCCGGGACCAACAACGGTTGAAACAGGGACTTTTTACGGCCGAAACAGGGACTTTTCACGGACGAAACAGAGACATTTCACGGCCGAAACAGGGACTTTTCACGGACGAAACAGGGACATTTCACGGCCGAAACAGAGACTTTTTAGAGACTTTTCACGGACAAAACAGGGACTTTTCTGTCCCAATTGTCCTGTGTTTCGGCCGGCCGAAACAGAGACTTTTCAGGGACGTAATTTGCCGTATAATTTCAGTAGGGGAAGTCTCACTGAAATATTGTCGTAATTCACCCTTGGGTCAACTCAATGTTTAGTTGCAGGTCAACTGCCCAAGAATTATAATACATGTTGTTCTTGTTCATCTTCTGGTAGGAAAAATATTTTCCAATTTAGAACTACAATTTAGTAGGCTTGAATTTATACAAATGTTCTCGGTAACCATAGTTTCACATGTTGCTTGCCGAATCTATAACGTTAGTACTGGTAAGTGCCGAATATGGTCATGCTTGCAATTCTCCCTAGCTTTAGTTTGAAGTTCGAAGTAATACTGCTCATCATACCTCAGGCAGTCGATTTAGTACCGTAGTAATTTCCTTAATTTAAGTCCATATAATGCATGCTCTATTGCTAGATGGTATGTAAGAGCATCATATATTCTACCATTGACTACAATATTTGGCCTAACCATTCCTAGCCAAGCTGTGGACTAACAGAGGCAGAATAGGCCTAGCTTTAAAAAAAAAAATAATCTGGTTCAACGGCGCCATTGAATTTGTAGTGTTCAATGACGGTGCAGAACGCCTTTTTCGATAGATTTGATGTTCAACTATTAGAAAACACAATTTTTAGGAATTCTTTTGCAAAATTAGGGATGGTAGGCCTTACCAAGTATGACAAATTTACCCACTGGGAGAAGGTCAATTTGTGTATCCATTTTAGATTTTTGTTTTTGTAATGCTGTTTAACGCCCCCCTCCCCCCCAACAGCTAGGTCATGGCTAGGTTATACAGGGGTACAAATGAGCTGGTGATGATGAAACGATGAAGTGATGATAGGTGAAAGGACATTTACAAAAACCCATGCCTTATCCGGGACTCGAACCCACGCCCGACCTGACTTCAGTTTCTCCATTAATGGTTTCTCCACACTAGGCCTAGCGATAATTGACTGAGCCAAGTATCATAAGGATAAGGATATTTATTTGGCAGATCTTCCTACCACGGACCCGTGGAGTCTAGCGGATTCTACGAACCACTCTCCCTTTATAAAACAAGGCTAGGCCTATAGATCGACTTTATGATGTTAATTCAATCGTTCGAGGATAAAAAAAACTGACCCATAACCTATTGCTAAAAGTTTCTATAATATATATCATACCAATAGCTAACCCATAGGGACCAAGAAATATTCCTCCAACAGTTGCACTAGCTCCAGTTATAATTCCACCCTTCACAGATTCTTGAAGAGTCACTCTTAAATTGTTATTCTCAACTAGAGTGGATACAACACTCAACAGTTCTTGTGTATTGATAGGCATTTTGAATTACAATGTAGATTCAAATCAACAAATTATAGGCGTAATTCTGGATGACCGTTCAGCATATAAATATAATAAATGCATGTAAGTGCATAATGGTTCAAAGCGCAAATACACGTTTTCTCTCAACACACAAGGTTAGGTTAATCCAAGATGACGCAATCAGACCCAAAATCAGACCGTTCTTGATCATCACAGATCATTTCCACACCCACTCAAAAGAGCTTATCTTTACGTGATTGTGAATCAGACCTTATGTTCACAGGCTACCAACCATGCACGAAGTAAAAAATCTAAATATTTGCTACCAACCTTGTAGAAATGAACAGAAAATAGGCTGGAGATGTGAGGTTACGTCGATCGTTGTTACGTAGTGACGTTTTGAAGTTCGTACCAAATAAGGCGTTATGAGCTGGAAGGTGCCTCACTAAATTCTAGCTATAATCGTAGATTCTACCAAAAGTAATCGGTTAAAGAAGCTACAGCACGTGTAAATAAGGTAACTAATCTTCCAAGTTCAATTAGGGCCTGTACATTATTATTATTATTAGAAGTAGGCCTAATCATAGCCGTGGGCTTAGGCTTAGGCAACTATAAACTCAATGGCTTAGGCTAGGTCGTAGGCCTAGAAATTGACTTTATAATACAGTGGCCTAAGTTGTAGGCTACTTGACAGGCCTCGCGAATCTTTTGTAATGTACCAGACCTGTAGGCCCCTTCCAATACTTTTCGTGTAAGCTTGTGTCTTGCCCCTGCCCAAGTGGAGACATGATTAAGAGAACTGGAATTATCTTGCAGGAAGATTCATACATAGACTAGACCTAGGTCTATTCATCTGTCAAGAACTCATCTCCTCAAACTTGCCTAGAAAAGTAGGATAGGCCTATGCCTTACAGCGTAGGTACCATCCACGCTACCGGTAATAAATTCACGATTTGGACTAGATCTGTAGCCGCACTTACTTACGCTGTACGAAACATCTTTTATACTTTGGGCTGCTTAACATGGATAATTCAGCAGCAGACACAAAATCTAATGGGCCTACTATAAATGGTTTGTTAATCACGGATAAACTTCTGCTTCGAGAAACAAATCGTCAAAATGAGTGTGATCGTAAGCGAAAAGAAAAAGTGAATGCATCCGCAGAAACGGAGCAAGCATCATACTTCAAAAAAATATTTTTAGAAAAACAAATCGAAATCGAGGATTCCCTTAAAGCGTTGACGCTTGAAGGTGTTGATAAATCTGAATATCCTACTTACTTTGACAAGATTAACAAAGATTTGGTAAGTCTTCAAAGATATATTGCAGCATCTACAATATTTCTTAAAGTCTATGATGTACGCCGTGCTCAAGAAGATATTGACACCTTGAAGCAAACATTTCAACAACTTGAAACAGACTTGCTACCAAAAAAGAAGTTTGGTTTTAAATCGCGCAAAGTGGCTTTACCTGTAAATGCAGTCGGTAATGAGGTTGGTGATTCCACAGATTCACCCAAAGATACAAAGATTAATAATCCGGTAACCATTCCCAAACCGTATCACTTTGAAGATAATATTCATGGATTTTCAGACAGAAAAGGAGAAAATTTAATTCTCACAAATGAAACTATATTCAAGAAAGATGTTTCTCTTTCAAGACTAGAAGATTGCACAGTACAGTTGATTGGATCATCTAGTACCCTAACAATGATCTCTTTGAAGAACTGTAGGATTTTCGCTGGCCCTGTTGCTACGTCTGTTTTCATAGAGCATTGCACTGACTGCACGTTCATAGTTGCCTGTCAACAACTCCGTATTCACACCACATTGCGTAGCAACTTTTATATTCACGTTACAAGTCGTGCTATTATAGAAGATACATCGCAAGTACAGTTTTCTCCCTACAACTGGAGCTACCAAGATATTGAAATGCATTTCCGGGAAGCTGGTTTAGATCCTGAAAGTAATCATTGGAACTCAATTGATGATTTTAACTGGTTGGCAGTTGATAAGCCGTCTCCAAATTGGTGTCTATTGAAAGAAGAGGATAGAGTTACTGATTGGAAATTATTAAATTGAATTAAGCATTTATCTTATATTTCATCTCCGAAAGTAATCTCTGCTGCCATTCCAATTTAATGCAATTTGTCTAATATATTTGATTTATGTAAAATTTGCTGTTACCGTATTGATGCAAGGAATCCTTTTCAAACAATTTAAAGCTATTCTAATATGCTTAGCCTGAAGCAATTATCAACTATACTGAATAATGAATGGAATATTTTATAGGCCTACAGCTGTAATTGTATGTTAAACTGTTATGGTTTAATCATTCTTCGACTTTTACCAATATGGTGTCATCACGTTATCAGTCATTATTGTACCCGTACATTCGTATATCAATATCGAGACTAGCCACTGAGGGTGCCTGTGAAATGACTGGTTGCTATTGGGAATTTAATTTTTCACTTTTCAAATTTTGCTTCAACAGACACTTTTAGCCACAATGTCCCTATAGGCCTGTGATAATTCCCTCAAAAAACGGAGTGATTCAATTTATAGTGTGGCAATTGAGTTGAATGGTGTGGCCTTCGTTAAGACTGAAATATTCTTGTAAACGTGTGATAGATGTCAGTATGTGTCATAGTGAGTTATTGTTAATTAATACATAAAATCAGTGATACAAAATAGTGCTGAATAAATCAATTTTTGGTCCTCAATAAAACAAGCCTACTGTTCCCTTGGTTATTTATATAACCATTAATTGAAAGCCAGGTTTCTTATTGTGTACATTTTGATTTTAGTATGAAAATGTACCAGGAAAACCTCTTCATTAAATGTATTAATTAATCAGCTATTACGTAGTGTGATGTGGAGATGATAAATGGTCAACAGTCCTACTGCTGTGCGCATTCAAATTTTAATTATAGCTGTGTGTTTCACTCACAATCGTTTAAACCATTAGAGGTATTTTCAAGTTTGAAGACGATTGTTTTAAAATACCGCAGCTTCTTTACTGTCCAGCTAATGCTCTGCTTTTGAAATTCAAGTCCTTTCGGGCATGGATTCGAGTCCCATAAGGATGTTTGTAAACTTTCAACTATCAGGCTATCACCCAGTCATTCGTACCGTACCCTCAAATAACTTACCAGTTATCGTCATAAGCTTTAAAATAATACCGTATTTAACTTTAATTTTTTTTTAACCAAAAAATGCATGAAAATGAGACACATACAAATCAAATTAAATACTAAACTGTAGATGATCATTTTTTAAATAGAATAATTGTGCATAAGCTTGGTCACTAATAAAAATTATGTTCAATTTTAGTGCTATTTTTTAATTTATTTTATGAACTTCCTTCCCAATGCCTAGAATAAATAGCTCACTTCACTTGTGTATGTCCTAGCCTTACCTTGGATCCAAAATAATATTTGCTGAAATAATAACGAAAAGTCATGGTACTAAGACCCTCGAAGACTTATAGGCATATGGTTTGATAATCTTTTCCATACTTTACTGGTTGGTGGTTACTCTTCGGAGTTTGGCCCAATTCCCATGAGCCGTGACGGTAGGCTATTAATGAAAATCGAGAAATCCCGAGTTTTTTTTTCTACGTTTATCTCAGATGCAGTAAGTTTATGATCTAGCTATTGTGTAGAACTTCACTTGGGATTCACACGTCATGACAAACTGCGGAGTAAACTAGGCCAATCGAACCAATTCCACAATAATAAGAATCATAACTAAAGAGTCTTGAGTGTTGAACACCATGATCAAATTAAGTTACCACTTAATTCAGCAAAATCGTGATGCGTTTCAATTATTTTTCTCGTCGACTTCCAATCTTGAAAGAAATATAGAGTAATCGTAAGTTTGTAAAAAAAAAATGTTTTTAAAAAGTCGAAAGTGAAACTTCCAGTTGTCAATGTCAGAATCCTTATCCTGCCTGTACTAATAGTCTAGGCTTCCAATTTTAGTTCAGTATTCACAAAAATTATAAAATTTGTTACATAGGTATCATGTATGAAATTACAATGTAGGCCTACCGGTAAGTTTCAGAAGTTTGATTGTTTGAATATGAAAATAATAATCTGGTAACAATAATATGTTGATAAAGTGCAGTTCTAAGTAATTAAATTTAGCATAGGAAAGACTTCTATTTCACAATTAAGCCTACTTCCTACTGTATTTTTTTTTTCATGCGCAGTACTGCCTTGCTACTTTTTATGGACATTGGTGCCGTACCAGAATAGGTTACTGTTGTTCTCAAGCAAAATTGGCTCAAGTTTTTTTCGTAAAAAAATCTAAAAATTTCTGCAGAATAGCTTTGGGTAGAATTTAAATTTGTTAAATTTCATCTAATTGGAATTTAATTTTCAGAGACCACATTTTAGTACAGTATCATAAATGGTTTTGAATTTGTTGCTACATTTTATATGTAGGTTTTATACGTGCATCGTTGACCCATCCTTGACCGTTGGTGTTAACTACGTACTCTTGACTAAATTTATCAGCATTGAAGAACAACGACTAATTCAATTTATTTTAACTCTTGCAGGATTTTGGCGGTTAGCCTGACATTCTGCACATCATTAAAATTTACTGAATGATTGCTTGCCTACGGTGGTAAAGTGGTCAAATATGCCTCGACTATTTATTTATTTATTTTCTTTTTCAAGTTTAAACACAATATTATGAATATATATTTTGTATTACAATACAATTGTAATAACACTACTACAATTCTATCAACATACAAGTTGAATAGGAAATACAATACTGAGTGCATTAAAGAAACCTTGTATTTGCACTCAAGATAATATAAAATAGAGGGTATGAATTAGAATCAGAAAAAATAAAAGTATGGAATAATTCATAGTTGATATGTCATAATAATGCTAGTATCAACATGAATAAGGGAAATCATATTTGTATGTTAATTTCAAAGTAATAATTATCGGAACCTTGCATTTTATTCACGTCTACAAAATAACTTGAATAACTGTCACCGTTCTTTATAAGAAAATTTTTCTTTCAGGTAAAATGTCGAGTTAATATAATTGCAAGCAGATGGTGAGCTTAAAAGAAAATGAAAATGATGATTGAAATTTTTGGTAGTTGATAGCTTACCTAAATGCAATGGAAAAAGAGTTTTGGGTTTTAAATGCACATAGACATCGAAGAAGTAGGGCCTACATTATTTAATTGTTAAAAGTGTATTACCTATACTCAAGTAATATATTAGCTCTAACACTTTAATACCGTACATTCTACTATGTTTCAACTATTTTTTATGAGCTGGTCGGTTTTGTTAACCGTTGGTTTGTGTCTTGTTACTTTGCTTGGCGACCAACTTGTATCTTCGGGTCGAACTGACTTGCAACGAGCCGTTGCTGACAATGCAACTCATGGACTTATTGGTTTATTAACGTGGCTGATAGTTTTGATGGGTTCGAAACTGAACAATGTCGACCGTTGTTGGGAGACAGCAGTTTGTGGTATTTTTTCGTCCATCATTGATGTCGATCACTTCTTAGCTGCTGGCTCATTTCACCTTCAGGTAAAATTATTATGTACTAGAAAAGTTCAAGTAGTAATTTATATTGTACTAATTTATGTGTATATTTTAGTTGATTGAGGGTTAATTCTACCATAGTTTTTTGTCTTCAAATCAGAGGGGCGTGTTAACTAATGATTGATTATTGATAGTAAATAAAGTGCCCTCATATTATGTAAAGTAATGGTTTCTTCAAAATAGTTCATTTTCTGTTGGGTTATTTAGTGTTCTCTATTGGAATGAGTAATTTCTTACGTCAATCGAAATGATACAAAATTTTGGATTTTCATATGAAGAAAATATTATGTATTTGTGTATTTGAATACAAATAAGTAATAAAATATAAAAATAAATAATAATATAAATAATATAAATATAGGCCTAAATAATAAATAAGTAAATATTTAATAGATTGTATGTCCTGCATGGAGAACGTAGGTTCATTGTGACTGCATTGTAGATTTCGATTACTGTTCTTGCTGTTTGTAATGTATAATACGTTTCTTAATACTTGGTGGTCAAAATCGATAACCAAGTTCATTAAAAGTTGAATCTTTTCTATTCATCATTATTCATTCTTTGATTATTCATTCTTCATTCATTCATTATTCATTGATATTCCTTATTATTTTATGAATCTCTTTCTGACTTGGGCCTACTTTCGTATGTATGGTACCTACTTCTTACTACTTTTTACTTCAATGAGGTAAAAACTAGAACTATAATAATTATTGTAGCATCAAGATATATCCACACTTTATCAAGTGAAAAAAATAGTAGACCTATTAAAATGTTGTAAAATTATTTTTAAAATATTATATTTCAGTCTGCCCGTCAGTTACCAAATCGACCGTTTTTCCACTGTACATCGGTGCCGCTGATATCTTGTTGTTTTCTCATCGCGTTCGCGCTTGTCATCAAGTCTCGTGTTCTTCATCGCATCACCTGGCTCATAGTTGCTGCATTCTTGAGCCATCACACACGTGACGCGACTCGACGAGGCTTCTGGATGTGGCCGTTTGGTTCGACTCGGCCATTGCTGCCACACTGGTTATACGTCAGCAGTATCGTCACGTTACCGCACGCAGTCAAGTACGCTATGAGCATTACTTGTCCTGAATATGTACATAAATCGTATATATCTGTGGTGTAAATCAGGTGGGTTCATGGCAGTGGAATTGACGTATCTGTTACAGTAGAATGTCAGTTTCCCTCGCTCTTTCTCGTCAACGTACCAACCATCCCTACTCTCATCTCTTCTTCTAACCAATTCCTCAATTTATCTTTATCTTCCCACCAACAACTATCTTAAGTAAGATACGTTCTAATAATGATATTTTCAAATGCCGTCTGTCAAAACGTCGGTTGACGGCATCTTTCAACCACCAATCATGCGCAAGAGAAAGTATCGTGGTAGGAAAGGATTTATCCCCATCCAAGTACAGCCAATTTCAACTTTTGACGGCCGGGACGGTACGTTTCGAGGAAGTCATGTCAGAATACTACCATTTGAATGTGGTTTGATTGTCGCACTTCTGTTTTTTTTTTTTTCGATATTAGTTAATATGAATCATCTTCATAATCTAAATTATTTTCATCAGATTCTCGGGTATCAAAAAAATTATTATTCAAAATAATAGAATCCTTCTTACCTGTGGAGACCTAGTTTCTGTCTGATAGAATGCGTACCTCAAGTACCATGAAAAAAATGGTACATGGGAACACACACCAACGATGCCGTCCTATAGTTTGACCGATATATAAATGTCATGGAAACCTTGCTTCATACTTTTTCCAGTTCTATACTCTTTTTCCTGTGTCCTCCTTACCCCCATCAGCCATCTTTCTCTTCAAACTCTTCTCTCGGTATTCTTGTTACATTCATTCTTCTCGTGCGTCCGTACGTCTTGATCTTTCCGTTCGTATAATTTATGTTGTTCATAAATTCTGGTGTTTTGTTTTACCTTCTTTAATTCAAAACATTTCTTTCTCTTATAAAAAAACTATGAATAAATAATACGTCCATAATAATATACAATAGTATTTGTCTCAAAATCAATAATTTACTCTTAAAACACTTTAGAAAAATGAGTGCTACAAAAAATAAACATTATAATCTTACTTACTAATGATTAGTCTGGTTGGAATGTAGAATGCATGGCTGTATATTGGAAGCAGCTTATCTCGTGATTATCTTCATGTTGCTAAATCTGTAATATTTATTTAAAGCTGTGACGTGCTGTATTGTTCTCTTATCACTGATTTGTTATCAGTTCAAAATGTAGATGTGAGATTATATTAAACAGTGAGGGAAACCAAGTTGCACCTCACCTGTGAGCTGTATTTTATTAGAAGAACCATTTGTTTTCCTCGTAAAGACCAGCATTTCAATAAACTAGGAGAATGGTTTGTTTCAACTTCACATATTTTAGTAATTAAGAATAAAGAATAATATACCACGAAGTAATATGTTATACGTTGAAGAAGACAAACAAAACTTTGTCAAAATATAGTGTTATGTTTTAATAAATATTGGTAATAATGTATGCTCTAAGAGTGTGTACAGTGTACCTTTGGGTAACAGATTTGGAGTGTGGTGCCTGCCAAAATTACCTGAGTATTTTTTTTTAAATCAAGAAAACATTTTTTTGTATTTATATTAAATCCCTTTCAATCTGGCTGTTCTCTCTTTCCTGGAGCTCGAGCAGTATATAAGTGACCTTCACCAGCACTGTAACTTATGAGATGTGAGCTTTTTAATAAAAGATGAGCTAATTCTCTATTAGATTTGTTAGTGAAATAGTGGTTTGTGATGTTACGAGTTTATTTGACTTTATAGGTTGAATATACTGGTACGGTATATGGAGGATTTGAAAGACTTTTTGCTCTATTCATTAGACCTAACCGTCAGAATTGTCCGTCTTCCAACAATCATGTAGAAAGTCCATGTTCAAGTACTCGGTTTCGGTGTTATCGTTTATATTTTACACATGAAACATTGTAAGCTAAAAGAGGTCCAAGAGGTGAAAAACGTAAGAAGAATAATGCAACATTGAGCGGCTTGTCATTGAGCAACATTGAGCATTGTCACGGCTATTTTTTGAGCGATTTATACATGCTACAGTATTTTCTATCATGCGAGTACCCAGGCAAAAGAATAATACCCAGTTAATCCATTTCCCGTACTACCGTACCCAAAGGCATCACTACGTACTAGAGAGTTTTTGAAGACATTTTGAAGCTCATTAATAACTTTAGTTTAGTTTGAAATATGTAGTTGATTACTGTCATTATGAAAGCAGGTGGATACTTATTTCAACAATTTTTCCCTGGAAATATAAATGCACCTATTAAAGTAGGCCTAAGCTGTAAATATATTATACATGTACATGCACGAGATGGCTGGATCAGTTACCAGCGCACTGAATGCTCTAACCCAGTTAGTAGCGCTCTGAGCACTTTAACCCAGTAAGTAGCGCTCTGAGCGATTCCCGATAGTCACCCGTTCTGATTAATTTTTCGTGCTTTTTTCGGACTTTAAATTGCATACTAGAATGGTTCCATAATACCTGGCCACAAGCAATTTCTTCCCACCTCTACATGATAAGTTATGCTGGATTGGTGCATCTTTCCTAAGAGCCATAATAATGACTATGATACGTCCATATATGTACATACATATATATATATATATATATATATATATATATATATATATATATATATTATCTCACTATTATTGTATCAATGCATATTGTTTTTTTTTAGTAACATACAATGGTTTTGTGTGGTATTCCGTAACTGTTTAGTCAGGTCATTAAGTACTCAATATTCATCTTTATCTACTAAAGCAATCAATCAAGATCATCCTTTCAATATGTGTGAAATAAATATGAATGATGTATAAATTGTTGTTTTGTTTACCACTCCAGCAGCTGTATGCCGACAATGAAACGATGTGGATCATCACTGGGGTTCTTGGAACAGCTGTATTGCTACTTCTAATCGTCGTAATCGTACTTATCGTCAACGTCAAGAATCTGAACTCGAAAGTGACATTCATGACTCCAGAGGACGGTGAACATGCATTCCGTGCTCCAGTCATCCGACCCGACGAAGAACTGTATAAACGTGGGTTCTCCCAATACGGTGGTTCAATGGGATCCGGTCTCAATGGAGATTATTCCATTCCAGATTATTCAACAATTGGCAACCTTAACAGGTCACAACTCTACTCTGCTAGCAAATATTAAAAGCATTAGTGATTATTGGTTATTTATTTATCTTTTTGTACATACATTTCACAACACTTTTTTAAAGGAACTATTAAACGTATCGTGTTACAAGTGATGATTTGTTTTTATTTTGAAGTGAACTATAGATAACTAGAGTCTTATCATCTACATTTACATTTCATTATTTTTCATCTACTATAGATGCACATAGCTTGTTTTATAACTCAATAATTTCTACAAAAATTGCAACCAATAATATAGAATTATAGATCATACATTTATAACCTCATTCGAATCTGCGGCCTTCTGAATTTATTTATAAATTAGCATGAACCAAGTCCTTTCGTAACAGTTTATCCTAGGTTTGCAGTGACGTACAATTAGGTGTTTCAGAATAGCTAACTTGGAATAGAATTGTACTGGTGGTATTATTAAAATGAAAGTGTTTACAATTAACAAACAAAACCGTCATCAATAATAATTGATTCAGCTCATATTAGTTACTTGTGGGATGGTCAGCGTGTTCCAAATATTGTGATTCCTGTGAAATTATGTACAGGCCTACTAATCCCAAAACACTGGGGTATTATTGAAAATATAGCCCCACTTGATAAATTATACTGCAGTACTCATAATCATACAAATCGGTACACACTAGTCAAGATCATTAAAGCTATTAAGTTTCAAGTTGTCAGTTTGTAGGTTTAAGTTCTATTAATTAGTTCTAGTTCTATATTGTTATAAATTATAACATAAACTAAGTAATAATACCGGTACAACACACTTTTTCCAATATTTCATCAAATTCAAAACACATTTTACAATTGAGTACCGGTATTGCATAATTTTATATTCTGTATAAGTGTCACCAATTTACAGGCTACAGCTAAGTCCATCATCGTAAATAATGGAGTGATTTATTAATTTGTATTAAATCATTGGCTGCATATTTCAATAATTTATCAAACGGGTGTTTATTTTACATTCAATATTTTCTCTAATGATAGGCCTATCTGTTTCATATATGTTAGTTTACCTCTAGTTTCTTTCTTAGCAATTATTTGTAATACCAGTAGGCCTACTTCATTTCTTCTTACTCTTTGAAGCTGTTCTTTCACGGATACGCTGAATTGCATTAATTTGTGGCGTAAGCTGGAAGTCACTTCCTTGAGAACTAAAATCGAACATAGACTGTTTTGTGGTATGTTTACTCTGCAAATAATCCGTTTGATTGAATTGATTAGAATTAAGCAGTCCATCAAAAAGTTCATCTTGCACTTGGTACTTTCCTGAACCACTAGAATTGGTGATTTTCGTAGTAACTTCATTTTTCGACGAGGTACTTGATGCTTCGACTTCGAAGCTGCGTTTCCAAAAGTCTGAGATTTTCGTTGTTCCGATTATATTACCTTCTGGAACAAGTTGCATTTCGGACTCCGAAGAGGTATTTGTATTTTTTTCTTTATTAATTTGAGAAATAGCTGTATGTTTGAGGATTGTGTCAAACGCATAATCGGAATCGCTTTGTGCCGAGTCAATATCAAACATGTTTTTCTTCTCCTCATGTATCGCATATTTCGTCTGAAAAATTAAGCACACGATATAGTCTCTAGACGATTTAAAGGCGTCCTTTATTCTAACTTTAGATTACAGTTGTTGATACATAGATGTTAGATAGATACCAGCCTTGATTTTGTAGTATCAATGATGCCAGTACTGAATTATTTAGTACGTACACTATTTAAATGGTCAATTCAGAAATTTTATCTTACATTGCTGTAGGCAATTTTTCTCTTCATTTACAATACATTATGTAATTTATGTGGTTCTATGTTTGTGGCTTGCACAGATGAGAAAGGGATTCTTATGTTGTATAAGTTAGCCAAAGCAATGTAAATATTACCGTATTTTAATACAGAAATATTGAGTACAGTATTTCTTCAACATAAAATAATGATTAAATTAATATTCAACCGAATTATAATATTTCTAGGATTTTTTGTATTTCTTTACTAAATTATTTGTCTACTTATGATTCACTTATAAATTATAATTGATTTTTGAGCATTCAACACTTCATGAGATTAGGTGTGATAGTCTAAATATTTTTATAGAAAAGGATGTACTTTTTTATCCCCACGCTTGGAATTCACTTTGGTCTCCGACATTCTCAAAGTTTCTGAATGAAGTTTCCGTGACTTTGCTTCATCAGTGATTGAGCCTATCAAAGGACAAAGTGATTTTCTCTTGAATGTTTTTAATACGGTCATTTCATATTTCGAAGATGATGATTCAGTTTCTTGTTCTTTTGATGAGTTGGACCCTCGTGGCCAAATATTGTCTGGGGTTCTTTGCCATAAATTGTGTCTATAATTTTGAGGTGTCCTCTGGTTAGTCTCATTTGATTCTAAAATTTGTCCTGCTTCTGAAGACAAAATATCTCTGAATGATGGCAATTCTCTGCAAAGACTTTCATATGATTCAACATCGGATTTGTCGCCTGTCTTTTCATCTGTGCTGATTTCTACAATCTCTTTTTCTACTGGTTTCCGAACCTAGAAAACATTGGTAATACGTATTTTACATTAACAATTCCTAATAAATCCTAACAAAGAGAATAACAAACTACAATTTTATAAAAATGGCAAGGTTGAGAGCAAATGAAATAATGCACAATTACAGTTACTATATTCAGACATTTTTAATATTTTTTACTGCTTTATTGTTTTTACTTTATCTGTTATTAATTATTATACAAAACGAAAATGTTGAAATCTTTGATCTAATCTACCGGTACTTACTCCGTATGTTTTCTTATTTGGTCCAGTTGACTCCATAAGTTTCTTACTACACCTTGTTGGCTTTGAGATTCTATTCAGTTGGTTTACAGTGGCCTCACTTTCAATCCTGTATGGTTTTTTAATGGCATACGTGTCAGTTCGCTGCCTAGATGCTGTCTTTACATTCTCCATCCGTTGTAGTGCGACAGAACGTTTCTGTTTTGATTCCCCTGTGTATTTGTTGCTGCTAATTTTCTTATAATCACTATCTTCTGATGTGGATTCTTCTGAGCTGGCAAATTTAGTAGATTTGTAAGGTTTTGGTTGAGCTGTATGGCTATTTGAGATGGTGCTTTGTTTTCTTGGTATGTCACCTGATGCCTTACTTTTTCTTATCTAAAAAAACAGTAAATACTCTTTAGAAAAATTCAATTTCACTCATGAAGTAGAAACTTTTCACCCTCGACTAATTAACGTAGTAAGTAGCCTACACTTGGGTTAATTTTTTTTTTCATTTTATAAACATATTTCTATTCGTCAACCTCCTCAACCATTAATATCATCGAAAGATACCCTCCTCGTTAGGCCAACTTGTTATTTTTTATTTTCTTACCTCACGATTCGAGTTAAGCATAACGTGACTTGATTGTTTGTTATTTGCTATAGTATCTGCCGAAGTTGAAGAATTTCTTCTGACTGTTTTATCAGCATTTAAAGCATTTTTCCAGAATTCATACACAACATCTAATGTAGATACACATTTGTAGCAAACGGTCTGCGGAAATAGATCCACCTGCAATATCTTAAATAGATGACTTCCGTTATTTTCTTCCTAGCTTTTAAACGCTGTTTCATAGTTCAAGTCATCTAGTCATTGTAAGCTGTAGATGATACAGTTTGTGAATTCAATAATGGTCAAAAGTTGAGCAAACAATGGTGTTTTGGTTGTTGTGGTTGTTGAAGTCCCTGTCCGACTTGAAGTCTTAAAGACTGAAAGTCCCTGTCCAAACTTGTTTTTTGAAGAGAAATGTTCATGTCACCATCGTCCTGATTTTTTTCTATGTACTCTAGACGTATTGAATTTATTTCGGAGTGAAAAGCGTGAGATGCGTGAAGCGGCGAGTGGGCTAGCTAGCCCACTTGGCCAAACCTAACAACGTGCATATGCACTAAGATGTTGAAAACAAAGATTGTTAAAATCATGAGACATTGTTACTGTACTGTACCATCCCCAACATTAAATCTGGATTTCCCAGTACTTACAAACTGTAATGTAAAATTCATATATTTGTAGCTACGTGTACTTTACAAAATATAACTTATAAACAGCACGCCTGTAACTCCATGCGGCTATTGTTATACGGACTGTTATTGTTATAACCCCGATGGTATCACAGAGGGTGGCGAGCAGGATAGGTTTTCGTGTTGCAGACTGCATTTAAAAAATTACCATGACCAAGTTGTATATATTTCCGATTCACTTTTCATTTTATTACATATCTCTAATTCACCAATTCACTACATATCACTAATCGCCCTTGTGGTGCCCCGTCCAAACGATCTTGTCTTTCGTCCATTGCCTTTATTGGGGAACAATGATTTGTATCAATCTTCGATGTTATGAAAAAAATGTTTACCAGTATATCACTAATTGAATGCATCCATCATGTGAAACACACCCAGATAATTCCTCTTATGTGATGGCCAATCATAAATTTGAATATAAAATTATGAGCAAATTACATTATAAAAACTTGTACTCTTTCAAGTTGGCTATCTTCCTTACAAATGGTCAAATAGTTCGGCCATTAATGCTCTTCTGCTATAATCGTTGTTATATCAAACGACCTAACTATCTGGGATTGTGTGTTATAGTGGTTTGACGTACTGTGCGCCAATTAAATACGGTCAGTCGAATGATTGAGCTTCAAGTGTTGATGGCGTTTTCTATCATTTTGGCTTCACATTTTTTAAGACAAGAAAATTAAGAAAATGACTCTGGGTTGACTAAATCAACAGTACATGCACAGAAAGTGACCCAAAGCCTACTCTTAAATTGTCAATGTTATTATTCTCTGGTCATCTAAGCATACGGCACTTACTTTCATAGGTAGACAACTTTGTATTTTTTTAATAATTTGCTTTTCAGTTCCGAGTTTACTGAATATGTTCAAATGAAATGTATCTGTTTTTAAACACAGACGACATAAATTTGATTCTCGATATAAATCCATGATAGGTCTATTCATGTTAATTTGGACTTGGGTCACACATGACACATCTAATGATAATAAATGTTGGGGCCTAAAATTATTAAAAACTGATAACTTTAGACCGCGCTCGAAGTTTGAATATGGTTGGAACTGCACTGCCTTCTTCAAGCGTCACGTGTTTGGTCACGTGTTTCCGACATGAGGCGTGTGACTGTGACAGCAGGCCACTATTCTTTGACAGACTTAAAATTCAGTCTGCATGTGCCAGTGGTTTCGAGTTTTCACCACACGATGTTTGAGTTCGGGCATAGTAGGCCTACCCATTAAATTGATTAAATTTTTAGGTCAATCTTTAATCGTATATCTTATTAGTTACAACCCAAGCGCTGTTACAACTGTAATGGTTTTCTTGGACCAGCTGATAGCCATTCCCATGTGGCTGCGCCTTGGAAATGCGCTGTATCATCGTAAGCAGTGGTCGTCCAATCTACGTCACTTAGGCCACTCCATAGGGGCATAAGCCAGTAAGCCTTATCTCATCTTTCGTTGGAGTGCATAGAGGTTGTAAGTTTTTAAAGTTTTCTACTTAAACTTGCTAGCAATGCTGCAAATAAAATAGTATTCCGTTACGTGGGCTATGTCTCGAAGTAGTGCACATTCCTATGCATAGACCTGTACCAGCAGTTTCAACCTAGGCCTATGCTACAGACCTTACTCAAGTTAACAGTGGGGTCTAGGCCGACCTAGGCATAATTGTCAACATTCTTGCACTGCAGAAGGTGTAATGGAGTTTTGTGAAGTGCCAAGCTCCAAGTGTGATACACCAGTATGGCTCAATAAGCATTTGTTAGAGAATGCTTTACGAGTGGGCTATGATGACCCCCAATTAACTGTATTGCATCATGATGTTTCACCAGCTACTGCTCCAGGTGATAATTATGTTAGTGAACTATATCGTGTTACCATCGATCTCTCAAACAATGGTAAGCGGCAGTCTGTCATTATCAAATGCCTTCCCACATCTGAATATAACTTGAAATTCATTCACGATGCTCGGTTATTTGAAAAGGAGATCAGCTTTTATACTGTGACACTTCCCGCCATGGATATTGCCAATCTAGCACCTCGTTGTATTTTCACACGTGAGGATATGTTAATTTTAGAAGATCTGTCACCAATGGGTTTCAAGATGGTAAATCGACGTTGTGGTTTGGACCTTGCACACTGTCGGTCAGCGATAGAAGCCCTTGCACGTCTCCACGGCAACTCAGTTTTGTTATCTCCTTCAGAATTGGCACACATGTACCCCGAAACTATTTACCATGACTACGACCATGCATATCGTTATATTAACCACTCGCTGACATCATTAGGAAGTGTTGTAAGAACATGGCCCAAGTATGAACATTTTGCTGACTATATTTTTCAACTCTCAAAAACAGTTTTAGACCAGGTCTTGAAGCTGATGCCAGCAAACCCACCTCCAGAAGATTTACATTTGTACGTACTTAATCATGGTGACTACTGGACAAATAACATAATGTTTAGCTATGATGAGTGTAATATAGAAGAAGTCAAAGTTCTGGACTTCCAAATGTGTCGCTATACTTCTCTCGCCCTTGATCTACAATATTTTCTGTACACAAGTTTACGGGAGGAAGATCAAACGTCTGCTGAGGATTTTTTATTAGATGTGTATTATAATGAGTTTTGTCGTACGCTGGAACGAGACGACTATCTTACACGAGATCAACTAAAAGCAGAGATGAAACGTACAGAAATCTTTGGATTTGTAAACGCTTGTATGATGCTACCAGTTGTACTCGCTGATCCAGACGAAGTCACCCCTGATCTCGGAAACGTAGCAGAGGAAACATCAACCTCTTCCGACACACTTGAATGGCATAACGGTTCTCATTTCAAACGACAGTTCCAGAAGATCTTGTTACATTTTGAAGAGAAAGGACTTTTTAGTGGTAAAACTTGATAGTTGAATGGGTTAGTTTGTAGTTAAATATTAGAACATGGAAGTACATGTTTCTAAGGAATAGTTCACATTTAATTCAATGACAGTAGGAAGGTTTGTCCTATTCTGTTTTACATGACATTTTTATATAAAACGTAAATGGTGTAGTACTTAATAATCATTGTTACCGTTAATTCTTTCAGTAGATTGTTAGTAGGCTAGTGGGTCTTGTTTGTTATGAATCAATATGAAAAATAAATCAATGTTTTTCCAAATAGGCCTTATGTGGTAGTTTCTGTAAATTTCATGTGCCAAATTTCTATCACCATATTCCCACAATGGAAGCCAAATTAGCAGCTCGTCAAAAATATATCATCAAGTGTGTAAGCACTGACATTTTTAAATGATGTATTGTTGGATCAAATTGTTTCATCAACATTGATGATTGAACATGATTCCATTGACTCAAAGACGTGAGTGTGGAGACTTGAAGCCACCAGATTCTTGATCTGTAAATTACAAAAGCTCAGTAATGGACATCATCAAATATCCTCATTCGATAGCGCACTAACTGTTACAAAAAAGTGTTCCAAAAAAATGTATTTGAATATAAAACTGTTCGTAAATAAAACTGTTTTAAAAAAATGTTTGCATATCAAATTTGACTTGAATCAATATTTCAGTTTGTGTCACTCCATATTTCAATTTGTGTCACTCCATATTTCAATCTGTCTCACTCCATATTTCAATCTGTGTCACTCCATATTTCAATCTGTGTCATGTGTTATATTTATTCTTATCTGTAGTGGTATCTATTTTAATGTCTTTGGATATTCATGTCTGGGATAAGTCTTGTGGAGAAATGCTGCAAGGGATTCCCAATTATTTAGTGGTAGTATATGAAGACAATGACAAATTAGTAACCTATAACGTTGACAATTGATAATTTTACTCCACACAACCAAGAGTACTAAGGCCAACCTAACATTGCACCTTATAACCAATTCCCACAGTGTCAAGCTAGACCCATATGATATCTATGTATTATTTCGTAACGGACTTGCAACATATTTTAACACGAAGCAGTTTACATCTTCTGAAAATAATGTACATCTACTGGCAGAAGATTCAAATAAATCAATGAATAAAAAAACTGTTCAGAAAAAGGATTTAAAAGTAAAATTGTTTGAATGTTTATGTTGTATTTTGATATTTCATTAGCTTAATACTGATATCATCATAGGCTAGGTTAGGTTCGATGATAAACATAAACTTAACTTACCGCTAGATAAAATTGATGCTGACAATGCTAACCGAAATATCTTAATACTACATTATTATTCGTATATAGCTATATTTGCGAACAGTTTATTTTGTGAACGGTTTCTTATGCGAACACTTTTTGCAAACAGTTTTAATCCAACTCCTTTTTCAGAATCCCTCCTTATTCCATAATTTGTAATGCTCTTGAAAACTGTGGTTATTCTTTCTGACCAATTTTATCAAATATATTATAATATATTTATCTTTTATAAATGGTTCGTTTATCTTCTAACATTGAAAATACATTTCAAATGATACATTGGTCTAAACTGTACAGGCCTACATATGACTATTATGCATATATTTGTTGAGAGATGAAACAACTAATTAAAAAAGAATCTAATTCTATTTTTTTTTTAAAGAATTTCAGCATTAGTGCTTCCTATTAGTTAAAATGATGAAAAAACACTTCCTCTTATTGCTTGCTTATTGCTCCATACAACAACTTTTTTGAATCTTTTTTTATTTTCCTGTTTTGTAATTAACATATTACAATTCACCCAAGATTACATGGAGCAAATGAGAAATAATCAGCCAGACAGAATGTTTTGCCATAAGCAATTCCTTTTATGAGAGTTGTAGTGATGATAATAAAATTATAATGATGATAATTTTTTCTTCTTCAATACTTCAATAATTACACATATGGTGACATTCACTTGAGATTTTTACAAAGCCCTATGAGGGATTAAGTGTGGGTTTTCAACTTGAATTATACATTGACATCTGTCCTACTTCGTATAATTTTTTTTATTTCTAAATACTTTTCTAACAAAGTTAGGTTATAGTTCATTTTACAAGGACACAACATATTAACTTGATTTTGCCAGTCCTAAGTCCTCTTCCTCCTGCGTCTCCTCTGCCTGACTTCGTACACTAGTACGTTTTTGCATCACTTCGTATAATAATTTATATAATTATAATAGTAATGATAATGAAATCAATGTAAAAAGAATTATAAATATATTAATAATTATAATAAAAATAACACATGATAAAGAAGGAAAATATGTTGCCGAGTGCAAGAAAGAAAGTGAAAATATATCTCGAGGTAACTGACATATTTAGCTCATTGTGTGATGCGGGAGGTGTGGGGCATATCGGGCCGTGGATCGATCCCCGCCACCTTCCATCTGTACATTTTTTCCAAATTCGCATGAATAATTTCATGGGGTGGGGGGGGGGGAGTAATATTCTCTGGATTGTGACATCATTAAAGAGGGGGGGGGGTCATCATCTCTGTGACCAACTCGGACAAGGGGGGGGGTTCGATATACCCTAAAATTGTGGGACATCATTTATGGACAGCCCCTTAGGCCAAGATGCATTGAGGGTTGCGTTGGTTCGCTGTAAAGACGGGAGACGGCAAACCGTAACCAACGCAACCCTCAATGCATCTTGGTTTAGGCAAAGAAATTTTCTCAGCTCAATCATGTATTCCAGCTCAAAAAATGATCACTAGGAGGATGAGTGTGTTCGTCTTAACTACGCTTTTCCACTGAAGCCTCAGTGAGGTAATAGATCTGTGGTAATTAAGTTTAGTTCTAAACATTTTATCCAACATTTATAATACACTTTTCAATTAATTTATATTTGATTATTATTATGTGTATTATTATTATGTGCAAGTTCTGCCCATGTATATACTTAGTAACTTCTCAATTAGGTAATTCGTTAATTCTCAACAAAAAATCTTGAAAAATTTGGTTTGATATTATTATGCTATTCTTGCCATCCATTGAAAAACAAACATAAAGACTATTCGATTATATATATATATATATATATATATATATATATGTATGTATATATATAGATATAGATATAGATATATATATAGATATATATTATATCTATATATATCTATATCTATATATATATATATATATATATATATATATATATATATATATATACAAAATATTAAAGAACAGTCTTCATTCAATGTAGATTTATATTTTTCAATGGATGGCAAGAATAGCATAATAATATCAAACCAAATTTTTCAAGATTTTTTGTTGAGAATTAACGAATTACATAATTGAGAAGTTACTAAGTATATACATGGGCAGAACTTGCACCATGCATTTGTAAATAATGAAAGTGCCTGTAAAACTTTGTAGAAATACATTTAAAAACGTACGTTATAGGTATATGACCCTATCCACCCAAAAATGTCCGCAAATTCTAAATCATTTACACTGATAGCGATGGTCATTGAAATTGAATAGGCCTACCATAAAATAATAATCATGTCAAACATAAGAAATCACGTATTATTATTTTCATTTCGTCACTATTTAGTATCTTCATTTTATTTAGGTAACATCACGCAATTCAATGTCATATGAAATAGATTTCGTGATTTATCAGCTTGTTCATGTTATGTATTCAAAAAGACAGAATCGAGTTCACAATTGCAAAAAAAATGAGTGCCTATCGTGAGAAAAGAGAACAAGAAACGAAATTAAAGCCGAAGAAAAATTGATTACATTAACATTTGGATGTAAATTACATATTCATGTATGGATTACATTTTCACAATAAAGTAGATTGGGATGAAGCAATACGTAGAAAGAAGTGATCGAAATATATTAAAAGTGTATAGTTATTATTTATGAAAAAGTTATGTAGGGCCTATAACGAGTGTTTGCAACCGTTATGTAATTTTAAATGTAGTTTTACGAATTTTTCGTGTATTCATGAATATTTTCATGTTCAGGACAATATATTTCACTATAATATATGTCTTGTGACGTATAAGAAGTTGATGAATATTATAATTTCAACTTGTTTTTCACCATTGAAAACTATTTTTAGAACTATTTTCTATACTCTATTTTGTATACCATGTAGGCCCTATAATGAAGTAATGATAATGACGGATATTTTCTATTTATTTCATCATGGAATAGCCGAGCAGTTTTTAATTTGTTAGCCTGACGAAAAAACTCGTGCCAGTAAATCCCACCTCGATTCCACTGAGCTTTACTAGTAATTGCTATCAAAACGTTCTAACAAACATCACATATCTCTCCTGCTGTGTGTGCCGTTGTCATGGTTATTGTTAAGCTCCCGCAGGCGGAGTCCCCCTCCCCAGCGCTCCACCCCCCACCCCCTCCCAGGCAACCATGCACCGGTGATGCACTGTTGGTTCCCACCCCTGCCACTGTTAAAACAATTGGTAAATATAACAAATACCAGTAGAATAATAGGCATGCAGCCTTCTCAAATTGCTCGGATATCACGTCGGAGTTGCAGGACATCATTCAAATTCAATTATACATTGAGTACTATTTTCTCATTTAGATAGTATTTTTAAAGTCATAAATTTGATGAAAAAAATATATATATTTCCAAATATTGTCGAATGATAGTACGTTCACATGACACCAAAATCGTGATCTCGTTTTATTGAATATAATTCATTTCTAGTTTTTTTAAAAATTTTGATTTTATTATTTTTAAGATTTACATTTTTCTAATATTTCATACTCAATCTTTGCTCATAGAGTGAAATCAATAACAAATTGGAGCAAAATTCCTGAATAAAGCATCTCTGTAAAAGTTCGGATTTGGACTTTGAGTAAGCGTGTGGATAGCTATCGTCGGTACGATAGCTAACTTCTATATGATCCAAAAAGAGCGAGTGAATTCGGGAGAGTGAAATATCATACAACAATGATAAATAAGGGAAAAATGTCAAGACTGTTATTATTACATTTACATGTCATTTGTGAATTGTGATAATATTTGAAAAAACTCACAATAAAAATTATTTTTGATGAATCATATTGTACAGAATGATAATAATTGAAATACTTCAGCCTTACGATTTTTGTTTTACCAATTATTTATAGTAAAGAGTAGAATAGTTTAGAGATCAATGCACCCGTGCTCTAGTGTGATGGTTGCTCGGAACCAAGATGCATTGAGGGTTGCGTTGGTTTGCCGGCCGGCAAACCAACGCAACCCTCAATGCATCTTGCTCGGAACCAAATACCTCATTATTTTTAACCTACGGTTGGAACCTTCCTGTTTCGTGTCACATATTCAACAGCAAGTGCCTCTGTAGCGCAGTAGGCAGCGCGTATAAGTCTCATAATCTTAAGGTCGTGAGTTCGATCCTCACCGGGGGCACATACTTTTATCAGGCTCAAAATGACCTTGCTGTCGACGCGCCTTGATACCTCCTTCATTCATTCTGTTCATTCACTTATAAAACTAATTACAGAAAACAAATTCTTTTATCAATGCATCACGCACATTACTAACATATCGTCGTCTTCATGAGAATACATTTCAGATTTTATTATTTCGTTTATAAAAAATATAATAAACCATTCTATCGTCACGTTATTGTTTATCAAAAGCCATGGCACATTATTGTTCGAAATTCGAATTGTCTCCCTCATTATAGAGCGCTCCTAGCGGCGGGGCGTCACTGCACACTCTCACGTCGTCACGTGATCAACTCGTGCCTAATAGGTCGTAGTCAATTAATAGTACACCCGTTCTATTGGAATAATTGGAATATACACGAGAGTTCGCACGAGTCGTCTATATGGGATGATATCGCTGGAAGGGTGGTTGTTTCATAATTGGAGTCACTCAAGTCACTACACAGGAGGTGAAAAGACGTCAAAGGGTATTTAAATAACCATGTATTTTTATAGGCCTATAGATAGAATGAATAAACAAGACATAACCTCTTAAAAAGACAAGCTGTATCGACTGCGTGGTAATTTTTCGAAAACTAATAGAAGTGAATTTGTGATGGTACGTAGGCCTATAAATGAAAAATGTATGTGCAACTCGGGGTACTTTTGGATAGAGGTCCCCAAATCAAAAACTGAGCAGAATATAAATAAGTGTTGCATTTGGCATAAAGCAAAACAATGTTAAAAAGGTGAAGATGTGGTGAAATATAATAGGATTCATCACATTTCATTCAAGCTAAGGCTCTGCCTTGGAAACTGACGTCACTTAGGGCATTGTCAAAGTAAGACGCATGTATTTTTGTAGTATTCATTTATCATGTAAAATCATACCCCCAAATAACCTAGCTGTTGGTGGGGTCTTCAAGCAAACACATATAATAACAAATAACAAATAAACCACACAAAAGTCAGAGAAAAAATACATTTATTATAATACTTTATACAATTTGTTAAATATTTATTCTAACAACCGAATCTATTACAACAAAAATGTTGGGAAGAAGATGAGATAGTGAAAATGATACAATTAAATGCCAAATATTCAATTATTTTACATCAGTATGTAAAGTTATTTCTTTTATACTTTTTTATATTATAAAATTGAGAGTTATCGTAATTTTATAGTCTGTACAAAATTGGTAAACAATAATGGAAAACAGTATTGGTTAAGGAAAGTTTATTGTACACATTTTGCTATAGTAAATAAATCATAAAATAATAATTACAAAAAGCAAGTCGAATAATGAGACTCTAGTACTCTAGAGTCAACAATATTATTTACAAATCATTAAGTATACATATTTATACAGTTGGTATGTAACAGGCTAAAAGTCTGTTCCTCTATATTGGCAACTGTAAAGTTGAACTTTATAATAATTATTTGTCAATTATTTTCACTTCGATTCATTATTAAATTAATTTGATAATGACCGCAGTCTTTATCATCTACTTTGTTTACAAGATTCTTTGGCGATCGCTTACGCTTTTTGTTTTGCGGTGGAAGACTCGACATAATAATGCTCTATACATTTTCATTTTTTCACCATTCGATTTTCTTAATTTATATTTTGTTCACGAATTATTTCAATTATATCATTTCAAATCACAAAATCCATTATAGCTATACGTTGAGGGGATGTACTTTGATGTTAGTTCACAGACAAACGGCGTTTCCTTATTATAACGTTGTATAAATAGGTTCAGATTGAAATTTTTCAAATGAAAACAAAAATCAAACGTTATGCCAAAATGATATTTTTTCAACCCTCATACCGAATATTGTTTCTTGTCAACTCATTAGTTTCTTATACATAGATATATTTTTTGCCCATACATTTTTGTGTTCTATTTGTCTCCAGTGAAATAGAATAATTTCTATAAATATTATCTAATTAATCATAGCTCTGGTATTTCAGGTCTTTTTGTGGAGTTATGTCTATGCAAATCAATTACTTCTTTAAAAAAATCCTGATGCTAGTCATCTCGAACCAAAACACTGCACTATACCGGTACTAGTATTGACAAACAATTAATTTATATTCTGCATTTTTATTTATATATATTTAAACTTGATTAACATTCCATGAAAGTGTCAGTTGTAAAATTGTCTATCTTTCACATGATATATCAACACAAATATTGTCAAAGCACCTTCATAAATATGGAAACTGTTGGACTTATAGGTGGTTTAAATACATTAAACATATGATATAAATAAGATGAAAAAACCGATAAAGACAAAAGGGATGAAATTGTTTTTTGGAAATGATTTGTCTGTGAACAAACGTTGAATTCAACTTCAGATCAACTCAAACCAATCCAGCCCAAGTTCCAGAAAATACGTTTATACACAGCAGTAGGCCCAAACATTCACAAAATGTTCAAATATAGGTCTATTATAGATCAATTATAATTTTGTTATAATAACATCTTGCGTTTGATTGATATGAACGAATCTAAACTTGACTCCAACCAACCCGAAGCCTCAACAATGAGATGACAGATGCATTATTGTTCTGGTCAGTGTACGTACTCGTGGGCTAATTGGTATTGTTGTGTATCAACGATCACACTCGTATAGCCAGGCTGAGTTACTTCGTGATGGAACCCTTGCGGCTGCGCAATCGGGTTATTATTAAAACTACACGCCAAGTTGAATTGCGGCTGATCAGGACAAAACCCGTTCGTCAGGACGGTCGTTAACGGCGCAAGCGCATTCTGATTCTCTCCCTCACTACTGGAACAGCTGCTTGAACCTGACGAGAACGGCCTAGGATCAGGATACGTGTAGAAGAGATCAGGATAATAGCCAGGATTAGGTTCTTCGTAGTTGGCGAAACCATGTGGCACGGTGTAGTCGTAGTTGAGGCCGCCGCTAGAGTCGCTGTAGTCGTCTTCGGGCACGGGAACGGAATGGGGTACAGAGACGGTGGGGGTGGTAATAGGGGGGCGATATTTTGGCTGTCGGACGGGGGTTGCTCGTGTTTTTACCTGGAAATGAGAATATTATATTTTAATTAATGTTTTATGATGAAGAAAATGAGATAGTATTATTGGTGGAGGAGCCGTGATTTTAGTACGTCACTCAATGTCTCGATATTTAGCATAGTAACTGAATAACTGATAACTTTCATAATGAATAAATCTGTAAATAAGTCAACTGCTATCCAATTAACTGCTATGTCCTTTGTTGTATTAAGATAGGCCTATTGTGTAATGTAATTTACATTATATTATATTAACTATAGTTAACGTTTGTAAACCGCTTTGAAGATATTTGATATGTATTTTTTGACCTATTTGATGATCCACAGCACGTTTTTTCAACTTCTTCCAAGTCTTTATCGATGTTTCGAAAACAAACTTTTAATGTGATTGTGTGTCACACATTCTTTTGGCTTCTTTTGGAAGTCGAGCAAGTCATTATTATATGGATAATCCCGTGCCATAGCGCGTGCAGACAATAGAAGACAAACTTGATATTTTTATATATTTCATAGCAACACGTCCACATAGGTTAACAAACATTGGTTTGATAAGTTTTCTGGACCATTACTGATATTGTTGTTACAAGTAGCGAACTAAAGGAACTTCTATAATTCTATATTTGTTGTTATTTTACACGATGAATATCTATTTATTTAAAAAATGAGTTATTTCATAAAAAAAACTCTACACCGTGCGTGCCTATACTTGGACACTACTTTCGAGTTTGTATCTCAAATGGAGGTTCGAATTTCATTCACAATTTGAATAAATACAAAACTATCCTCCTCATTCTTCATCTGGAAGGAGTAGAGAAAGAGAGAGAGATGAGAGAGAGAGAGAGAGAGATTAAATATACGCACCTCTGCTACGGGCACAGCCTCCTCTCTGGTGCCGACCTGATCGAAGTTGAGTACCAACTCCTTCGCTTCCATATCACTGAGCACGTAATTGACCGACACGATGCAATGTGGCCGTGACGACCGCGAGTTGTGCACAATCGTAGCGTAACTTTGCATCCAAACCCAGCCGCCATCTTTCGTCAGGAAGCGATAGTATTTGGTCGTCACTTGGCCCTTGCATAATACTAGAACATTGACAAAATAAATGGGTACCATTATACAAACTATTTATTGAAGTAAAAGCACAATACGAATTTATGTGAAAAATAAAATAAGAAATCGCATCAGATTTGATCGCAGATTCAGTTTTAATTAAAGGAAAAATACTTTTAAACGATTTATGAAATTACGTTCGACAGCTCATGATGAAATATCTTGCACGCAGTTGTTGGTAGAATTTATTAATCTCATTTTAGATATAATCAAAAATATATACAGGGAAATCTTATTGACTTTTAAATGAAACACTTTTATAATAATTACAGTGTAGAAAAGTGAAAGCATAAGTTAACTAAATTTAATCAATTTGTATTTCTTTTCAGCGTTTCTAACGCGGTGATATTTTAATATAATTATAGCGTACAATCTTGTAGCCCTTCACTTTCTTACGTGATAAAACATTAATTAATTTTGTTAAAATCAGGACAAATTTGCTATCCAGACTGAAAATCAATATTTTGTAAAATCAATTATGTAATTATTGAGAAAAGACAATACTTTTTATAGGCCTACTCATCATAAAAATTGTTCGGAATAAAATTTGGCCTCTTACATCAAATAGTTGAAGTTTACAATGTTCTATGCTAGAATCTGAGTAGAAAGAAAACAATAAAACAGACAAGGGATTTACACTTCTCACACACAAGACACAACAAAGACTAATACAAAAATCCCCTAAACACTATGCTTGCATAAACACGTGCTAACCTTCCAACGTTTAAAAACTAAACTTCCGTTGTTGAGCAACTTCTTATTATTGATTGTCTCGACTAGTAATGGGCTGAAGTGTGAACACTTTGTTATCACTGTTTACTCAGCAGCCAGCACCCTCCCCCACCCCTTGCACCCTTCCCCCCTCCCTCCCCCTTGTACACTGGCAAATCCACAAGCACACATTAACTCCATCACCACTCGGGATAGAGTGGAGAGAAGGGGAAGAGGGAGGTATATATCCTAGTTTATCCTGTAATTCCTGCAGCGGACTAAACCTAATTTATTGTGTCTTAGATGATGGGGCGTAATAACAGTAAAACCATTTTATACAGAATATGTATCGTTTAGGGAAACTGACAAAATAGCACAGATGACAAGAGTCAAGCAGTGTAATGTTAAAATACTAAATAGGATAAATATAATCCTTATAAACTATATGAAAAGCTGGTAGGGGGTCAAAATGATTACTACTGATTTAGATTCCATTTTCAGTCCGACATGCGATAGGTTATAAAACTATTGTTATTGAAATATATGATAAGGTATATTATGCGATAGAGTGATGAAATATTATAAACCAAAATTACAGAGTATATTTCTAATTGATCAATTATAGATATAATAATATAGGACGTTCGCATTGCTAGCTTTTTTTGATGTTTATTATTCTCTCAAGTTCATTGGTCCATCATCGTCATTTCAAGTCTTAGGCGATTGTTGAGCGATTTAGAGATAAACTATAGGCCTATACATTGAAATTCTTAAACGGTATGAAATAAGTACAATACTATGCGAAAAATGTGCATCCTTGAAACACAATCTTGTATAGTTTTATTTGTAATCTCACATAAAGTTTTAAAATCTATAAGTTCATTGTTAATGTATATTATTGACTTACATGTGTGGTGGGCGTATCTCATATGCATGATATCACAACCATGGATGTAATGATATAAAGTCTTCTCTATCAGATCTTGTGGTTCATATCCCGTTAACTGCATTACTCTGAAAACGTCAAGCAGACAAAACGTCAGTACAACGAAAGGAATACTCAAAATATTGGTGGTAAAGATTTTGCACCAATTATTAATACCAAAAAATAGTAGGGCATATTCTCAGATTATTGTGTCGATCACCTTTTCTGTTGCCCTCCATTTCATAAAAGTTGATTCAATCATGCAGTTGTCAGCGATCCAAACCGTAATTCGGCTTTTCCGATTTTTTTACGGTTTTCTCATGATTGATCATCCTGCGTGATGAATTTGCGTGTCTCTAAAGCGATGAACACGGTTATTATGTACACGGATTTCACGTCCCGGTATAAGTTACATGAACCGGTCAGACAAATTACGGAAAGTTATTATTTACTTAGTACTTGAGTTATTAGTACTTATTTGATCACGTGACGTAGACTAGGCCTACTATAGTTACTGGGACCTAAAAACCGTGTAATCGTTGGCATAGGAATCAGGTTTTAGTTGTTAAAATAATGAATTCTGATTTGGATTCGGTTCTTAACTTTTTAGCCCGATTCCTTCCCTTCTCTATTCTCCACAGTTATACTGTATAGATATGTTTAATACTATAACGTTGTCCTATTCCCAATATATTTTATCCTTTCCAATCGGAGTGAAGAAGTAAATGCAAGAATGAATTAATAAACGAGTGATTAAATCGAATCATTCTTCAACTCATTTATAAATGACTGATTGTACAAATAAATGATTCGATTTTTTTTTTCGATAGTTACGTACATTTCCATTTGTCAGGTTCTAATAATCACCATCAAAATTTGAAAAGTAACGTTTCTAGTTTTTGAGATCACATTTGAAAATGTCCTTTCACTTTCTTCCGTCGTCTCCCACATCACAATACCCGTTAGCTTCTATTATTTCAATTTGGTATCAAGTTTCCCTCAATTAGCCCTCATCTCATGTATAGTCAGCAATTTCCCTTCTCCCTCAATAGATAGATCCATGTCAATCAATTATACAGTTGTGTCGCTTCCCGCGTGGATCTCTTATCAAAATGGCGCTCGGTTTTCGCCCCCCCCCCCCTCTCACCTACTCGCTCAAAGCATCTCTTTTTGGATCGTATTTCTTTGTGTGTTTTATCACTTCAATATGCATTAAATCAGCTGTGCGAGTGGGTAGCAGAGGGGTGTGAAAGTTCACGGCAGTGATTGCACTTTTACTGTTGGTTTTGTTACTTTAAACGGAATAAAAAGCGCGGATATTGACTCCTCGTCTCGCAAAAAACAGATGCTAATTGACTATATTCGGTATTCTGGTTCGAATCAAGAAATAAGAAAATGTACGAATTAATAGAATAAGAGCTGATTGTACCAACTGATGATTAAATATTATTCAGTTAATCATTACTTGAGGTACAAAAATAACATAGGTAACCAAGGGTGATAACAAGTTAATTTGCTAATTCTTGCTTAATTCACTAATCATCACTTGGTACAACCGGCTCTAAGTCTCAATTTCCGGTGCTTACGAAGCTCAAAAAGCGCCACGTTGATTATGTATTCGAAAAATTATGCCAATTTGTGAGAGTGAGGTGCCGTGATATTCTTGACTATAAAACCTGATTCATAGTAACTCGGTTACACGTTTTTTCAGGCCCGGTACAAGTCAGAAACTGTAATGAAAGTTTTTGGTTGTCTCACGTGAGTTACCGGCACCGAAAAACTGTGTATTATGCCATTTCTTGAGAGTGGAGGTGCCGTGTAAATTATGCCAATTATTGAGAGTGGAGGTGCCGTGATATTCTTGACTCTATAAAAGCTGATTCATAGTAACTCGGTTACACGTTTTTTTCCGGTCCGGTACAAGTCAAAAACTGTAATGAAAGTTTTTGGTTGCTGACGTGTCTTACCGGGACAGAAAAACTGTGTAATCGTGTTACTAGCCTAACCCCATCCGATCAGGCTTTAATCTTTCAACAATTTATTGCAAAAGTTTGAGTCGACTTGAACAATAATTAAAGTCTGTTCACGGGGATATTAATTCGAGAAGGGAAATTGTTGATTAAACAGGAGATAAGTGCAATACTGGACAGAAATTTGATGCCAGATTAAAATAATAGAATCTAACTAGAGAGTATTGTTGTGATCTGGTGGCAGACTTCAAATGCATTCTGAAAATGAAATTTAAATTGCAATTTGAAAATACATTCTTTTCTTTATGATCATCATCGGTGGTTGAAAAATACAAATATAGGGCCCACTGATTGTATTATGCGATGAGGAACCTCGAATTTGGTTATTTTCATACACGCAAATATAAATAAATATATGTAAAACATGCGTGCTTATATCTTCATTCTTGCATCATGAAATGACATATATTCCCAACTTTAATCTCGTCAGTTAGGCATTGAAAATATTTTTATATTTTCACTCATTTATATATACACATATTTCTATATCCTCCTTTTATAATCTTATTATATCTGTTTTCTCCCTGGCGAAACATGCATCAAATGACAGCCGTTCAAATAAAAATTGAAAATAATTGAAAATAAAATTAGCCATTACAAAACGCGAGTATTTCAGTGCTAATGTATCCACGAAGAGAGTCGTCACCAAAACCGACACAAATATTTACATATGTGTTATTCTGAAGGAATATTACTTATCAGAACGATAATAACAATTAGAAAGAAAACTACGTTTTTCAAAAGCGCTAATTTTGTATCTGCAACTATATTTTCTCTGCAATTACCAAATTTGTTCCAGTTATTTATAGTTGGTAGACAATTCTTTCGTGGATACAAGAATAAATCCTAGAATTCCATTAAATTTGCTCACCTCGCGTCTAAAAAGATAAGCTTCAGGTCTAAGCTCGCTCGAAACATGAACATGTTACAGTGTAGTTTGATTTCTGTGATCGCACTTGGTGGTAGTGAATGACCAACGGCTACCAAACCGACGTTCTGGTAACATCCGTCGTACGGCGCCACATCCGTCGGATACTGTTTCACTTTCAGATAGCCTGAACAGTGGATCACCTGTGATGAGAGAGAGAGAGAGAGAGAGAGAGTGAGAGAGAGCATTCATTGATTAGAATTGGATTACTTTCTTGATCCGTAAATCACTTCTCACAGGTAACGTCTGAGATGTCGAAATGTATGTGATTCTGTTTGTTTTGTTGCAACAATGTTCGATTTATTATCATTTGTTTTGATGGGTGGAAGTGCCGGTATTTTCATCGGATATGTAAAGT
The DNA here is from genome assembly GCA_907164805.1 of Brachyptera putata. Lineage (NCBI taxonomy): Eukaryota > Metazoa > Arthropoda > Insecta > Plecoptera > Taeniopterygidae > Brachyptera > Brachyptera putata. The sequence goes on from OU015466.1 coordinate 21,908,495, forward strand.
GCTTTTCTTTTCTGACCTCATATACGTTTATGGTATACACGATATATAGGCCTATATATATAACTTATATATGACCTCTATAGTGGACTCTAGGTCTAGCCGGACCTGACCTCAAACTCATTATCATAGCCACACAGTCATGTGTTACGTTTACAAAATAATTCATACAAATTATCGCTTTTTTCTTCTATAGGCCTATACCCTATGGCCTATAGGCCTACATGTATCCACGAGAGAAGAAGGTTCCAATTCCACAACACTAACGCGCGGGATATTCGCGCTTTATCATTCTCGTTTTCTTGTTTTCTAGTTTATACATTTTTTCCACACAGATTCATGTTGTATCAAGTATAAACATATTTGGCCTATATTATCATTATTAGATTGGACTTGACACCAATTCTTTTACTCTAATATCAAACATGATAAAATTATCACTGAAGCCACTCGATCAATTTTATAAATAACTTTTATTTCTTAGTAAATGTATGATAAGTCATAATAAATGCATAGTTGCAACTATTCTGTACACGTGTGAGTGAGCCCATTACGTTACAATAAAATGTATTACTCTCCTTGTCTTGACAATTGTCTAAAGGCGTGGTCATAAGTATACTATGGATTGCATGCCCTTATATGTTGGTGGCTTTATGCTTAGCTGTTTTATTGCTCGTATTGTCGTGCTAGAATCATAATAGAGAGAAACTTGCGCACCAGCTGGCCGTGGTATATAATGTGGTGTACACTCGGGCACAAAATCTACATGAGAGCCTCGCATAGGTTTGGAAATAATTAATGAATAGTGTTTTGCTGAAATTTTAAACTAAATTTTTGAAATTAGAAAAAAGATCTGAAATTTTCCGTTTGTACTGATTTTGTTGATTCTCTAGAAAAGTTTTGTTGATTTTTTCAAAAAGCTTAATGAAACTGTTTAAAGTACTTTGGTGAAAGTGTTTTACTTTTCTTTCGAAATTTTTGAAATTCAGCGTCCAATTGTATATTTATTATTTAATATTCGCTATTGAATATATTTCCAAATTTTTTCTCAGAACTTTTTGATTTTTTGTTGAGACCTTTTTCAAATATTCATGAAAATACTAGGCCTATTCAACAAATTTGTTGATAATTATAGCATATATAATTATAAGCATATATCGCTGAAATAAGTTAGAAAACACTTAAATCGATGAATTCTAATAAAAATCTATAATAAATGCATTTGATGGGTGATTCAGTAACCTCAGCTATATTCATATATTTGTAAATACAATACATTACTCATTATATGACTCGACTGGGAATCATGACTAATTGCCAGAACGAATAATTTTCACAAATCAATCCCAAACTCCTTACCACTGTCCTGACACAGTAATTCCGCGATTTACGACACCCATCACACCTTCCAACTGTCAATCCCCCCCCCTCAACTGAACTGCACATCGTCCATGCGTTTATCCCTGTAATCTATGCGTGCTCATGCCAACAGTCATACGTGACCCAGACAAAGAGCTGGTGTTTCAACGGGTGGTTTACCCAGTGAAACGGATAGCCCTCTTCAATGAGATGTTTTTAACGTTAAGTGTGAGCTATGATAGATGACTGAGACAACAAAATACCAAGTGAAATACCTTAAAATGATATAAGGTATTCGGTTCACCTTTTATTATTGTGATAATAAAATGTAGACTATTGAAATACCTTGGCAAGTTGGTTTTGAGTCGACTAAAATATGTCCGTGATGTGGCAGTTGGCGGGATAATTATGACTTTCGGGGGTAAACCGATAGTTTCTAGATATACATTTTGAATTGAGTTCCTAGATATATTTTCAAATGTCAAATATAAATATTTTGGTTTGAAAATTATTGGTAATTCTCGGTATTAAACAACGAAATTATTATTTAAAAAATTGCAGAAACGAGCCTCGATTTTGTTCCGTAGTTCAAGTAGAATTGCGTTATTTAATTTATTTATTTTACCACTCATCTGGATCAATTAATCAATTAATTATTGTTTGTTTCATGTCCCCACCAACAGCTAGGTTATTTGAGATTACCAATGAGCAGTTGGTTGTGTTACTATGAAGTGATGATAAGTGAAAGGATTCTATAAAAACTCATGCCTTATGCGGGACAACTCATCACACACCCAACTTCAGTCCCCAAGGCGGTGCCGTAGTTGACTGAGCTACGGAGGGCGGTTGGCTCAGTTAGCTTTAGCACTAATGCTGAAGATAATTGAAGACGAGTATTTAGGTATATGTGTGTACCTGTTGGTAGCACCCTAAACCATAATTCAGGAGACATGGGGTTCGATTCCCGCCTGTCACCCATTCTGACTGAGGTTTTCCGTGTTTTCCTCAGAAGTTGAATAAATATGGGAATGATCTAATACCATCAGAGCACGAATGAACATCTTCACGAAAAGTTTTCAAAGAACTTTAGCATCCTTTCCAAAACATGTAAAAAATGTTGGGCATAGTTTCGAGCCCCGCATTAGGCATGGAGTTTTGTAAACATAATACATCTATGTGAAACACCATCTCATTCGTACCCCCAAATATCCTGGCAGTTGTTGAGATGGTTTAGCAAATAGTATGGTCGCTTTCTGATAACTAAGATCTAGTGTAGGCGGATGGATGATTATTGAGATGATGGGACGATGAGACGAAGGTTTCTATATGTAATGTTAGTGGATTTGGAAAGACATCGGTAGTGACCTACATTATAGGAACCTTTTCCGTATTTACCTTTTGGAAATAAAGGGAAGCCAAGAAAAAACTCTGATAAGATGGACGATGTGGCGGGGATCGAACTGAAGCCCGATCTAACCCATCTCACGCACACAAGGAGCAATCGCGTTAACACTGAACTAGACCAATGCCAGTAACAGTAATTCAACGATCCCAACAATTCCAAAACAAAACAATTCAACGATTCAATGGCTCTTTAGATATAAAGTGTAAAATGAATGTATGATTACCTTGTAACCAGCCGTTGTTAGCCCTGCGTTGCGTTTCGCAAGTACACACTTCATGCGTAAGAAGAAGGCTCTTTCTATTTCATATTCTGAAGACAAAGCAGACCACACAATCATTAGTAACTTGATCCTCAATTAGCGAAGTATGATTAATTTGATTCATATTGGTTTTAAAGACGCACTGTAATGATCAATAAGATTGGTTGGCGTCGGGCGTGCTGTTTGCTTTTTGTTTCACATCTCAAATGGTCAAAATAGGGGAGCAGTTATACCGATAACATACATAAAAAATACAAATTAATTCACACTGATTGGTTCAAAACTTGAAATATAAATCGACGACCATCTCGTTTTCGTAGGATGGGTTCAATTGGACAATTCACTGTCTTCACAAAACACTGATTAAATATGATTGTGTAAGATAAGTGTTGACCATGGTGATGATAACTGTTCGTGCATGATAGGGATGGTGATTGCTACAACGCACACGATAGCTGATAAACTTATGGTGTAGAGTCATATCATGACTTGTTTAGCATTCATATAATGTTGTATGATAGCTTATACCATACATATATGGTGATAGCATCACCAAATATTCTATAGTGATAGGGTGCCACGCATTCATAATGATGGTATTGGTGAAAGCTTATGATGTGCATATAAAAATGGTAATAATATATCTTGAATTAAAGTTAATTCTACGGTGATGGTGAAACCTTGCCATTTATATGTAGATATATGTAGATATATGAGTGAATGAGTGGTCGAGTGGCTAGCACACTGAACCGTCATTTAGGAGACCGGGGTTCGATTCCCGCCATGGTCGACCATCCTGACAATTTTTTTTCGTGGTTTCCCTCTGCCGTTCCTGTCAATACTGAACAACAGGCCTCAACTGACTCCTTCCCACTATCCAAAAACACCTAATAAAATATAACCTTTCATATCATTATCCCATTATCTCACATATCATTATCTCTCATCTTTCACCAACGCCAATAGATCGTAGTCATCGGTACAGTGCGTCCATAAAGGATAAATCTAATATAAATAAATACAAAATATTGCTATAAAGTGAGTTGTATGTTGATGGTGCCAGCTTACCGTGCATGTGATGGTGATGGGGGTGGGTGGGCGTGTAACCGGGGGCGGGGCCGGTAAGTACAGACGTCATCTCGTCATGGTCAGCGGGGTGGATGTACTCGTAGATACTGTTACCGGTCAGTTCCACCTGGACGACAAAACGTTCGTTAAACAACAACTCTTTGGCGTTAAACACAGAAAACTGTTTCATAAGAGAATGTTTAAGGCATATCATTCTTTTTTTCTATCCGTTGTATAATGATGAACTTTGCATCTGCTGCCATTGGAAGAAGTGAACATTGCCTAAGACAATTAGTTCAAAGTGAAAGATATCAACATTCGTGTGGTTGGATTTTCCTAATACCAATGTTGGTAGTGTCCGGATATATCGCAAAAATGGTTTATATGTATGTGTTCCGGACTTTCGGCAACTAAGACTTTATCAGCGAATAAGAAGTGTGGTCACAGACAGCGTAGACCTGGTGTCAAAGTTCATTGCTTTCAATTCAAAATAATAATAACATGGGGTGGTAAGATCGCCCTTGTGGTGCCCCGTCCAAACGATCCTACTCTCATCCTTAGCCTTAATAGGGTAACAATGATGTTGTATCAAGTTTCGATGTTATTAAAAAAAGAGAGAGAATGTTCTGTATTTCTGTTCCCGGGCTGCTAGAAATACTTTCTAAAATTCAAATCTCGTTTCATAACTGAACTTAAATATTGTGTGGTAATTTGTATTATTGTTTTTTGTAACACTTCGATTGCCTTAGCTAACCCGAATAAATAACTATACATTCTAAAAATCTATGAACATAAATATTTAAATGAAAATACAATCAGCTCGAATGACACGAACATTGAAGGTGGGATAAAGTTGTTAAAAATTATATAGAAGTTATTGGTCGTTTTCGGTAACACATTTTCTTTGGATTAGCTGTTTTTTTGTTTCAACTTGGAACCATAAGAAAGAAAAGATAATAGCAATAGTATTGAGAGCCCTTAAAGTTTAGCGTGCAGTGAAGAATAAAGAGTTAATATTGGAAAGGAACAAAGATTGACACACATTTGTATTATTGGATGAAAAAGAAATACAAATCTTGGCGTCTGTTAGCTGTAAGAAGAAATATGTATAACATATCGTCGGGAGACCATTGGAAAAAATTAATTATTACAGCAAATATAGGTTACATGTGTTTATACCGTAGGCCGTAGCTATATGATACGTCGCTCTTTATGTATCTTGACCCATGGTGAATAGTTGAACGTTAAAACCTATTACATAGTCAATGCCTATTATTTACATTTAAATTTACAGTCTATAGGTATTTGAAATATATTTTAGTATAGCCTCGGACACCTTTTACTGTGTCTGGAACGATGGGAGAAGGGGAAGGGGGGGGGGGGGGGACGAAAAAGTAGATTGCCGTTCAAAATGAAAAAGTAATCAAAATATAACGTAATTTCTGAATCTGAATGATTAAACGTAAACTCTGAATGAGGTAGTTCATGACTGAAATATTTTAGTTTCTCTCACATTTATGCACAATTCTAGTTAATTTTAGTTATTTTCTTTTTTAATCGATACTGGATTGTTTCGATATAGAATTTATCAATTGAAGTTAAAAATATCGACTCAATCGAAAATATCGAACTTGAATGGCAACCACGTTCTACATTCACGTTGGAGGTATTTCACTATTTCATAACATTGTTGACAATCTATAGAGCCTATAGCAATCAAATCAGTTGTTTGGAATGTTGTCATCGGATGACAGCTTATTATTATAACTTCCACAGTGTAAGATGACTTTATATGATTCATTTATTACTCATCCTATTTATTAATCATTACTTATACGATATATTGATCAAAATACTCGATAATTTCCATATTATTTAGATATATTATTTTAAAAATCTCCACTCTCAAAAATATATCTTAAAAAATATATAGGCCTATATATTCTTTGAAAACAATTGCAATATCTGAAAAATCTCTGCATAACTTTATAATACATAAATAAAGGAAGGAATTCTAATACATTTGATTATAAATGAGGCACACAGTTGACGGAATTAACATTTCTCATTGGTCAATAAAGGCTTCAATTCAGGAGCCGGGGGTTCGATTCCCGCCAACAGGACACGACCGTCTCCTTCACACTATCCTAAACACCTAATAGTATAACTTGTCATCTTATCTTTCCTTCACCTTATTAATCAATCGCAAACGCTAATAGCGCCTATATCTCAGTCGTGGTTAGAAGTCGTTAGAAATTGGATCTAATATTTTTGTCCTCTAGAGACCATGAGTCGACCGTGTCGTAGAAATGACAGATCCTGTATAGAAACATAAACAGTAGGCCTATTGAATAATATGTCTACATTTCACGACTCAGAAAAGGGGCCGTACCCTGCAGAACAAACGATTTCATTAGCCTATAATTTCAGAAATTTAGATAATTTCTACTTATCTCTGAAATTAAGAAGATTCCCTAAAATCTAGTTACAGAGTTGTGTTGTACTTTAAGATTATCAACGGCGTCAAAAGCGTTTTCCCACTATGAACCCCATGCGTGACATTAATGATAAAGTGCGTGTTATCAATGCTCGCACGCATGCACTACCACCTGTGATAAGCCGAGGTGCACAGACGCCGTCTCCGAGATGTACATGATCTTTCCGTCAGGGGCTACGACGAAGATGAACCCGTCAAGTGTCTGGAGCAGATGCGATCCCAGTTCCTTGATACAGGACTCGTGTGGATTCTGGTTGGAAGGCGGCGCTCCCCAAGCGTCACCCAGACCTGCACATAATGCAATCATTTGTGGTTCATTTTCAAAGTTTTATATAGTTTTGTTGGAAGGTACAATATTTGATAATAAAAAAGAAAGATGGATAAAAGAGCACGAAAAACAAATAATGTTATTAATAATAAATGAAAGATGAGTGAAAAATCAAATAGAAAGAAAAATAAGTGATTGATATCGATTTTAAGAATTCGGTCACCATCAAATATTTTGTCTTGGGTTTATTGGTAACCACGGAAGAAGATATGGTCCAAGTAGGTCCTATATACGAACATAAAAAATACAAAATCAATATTCTGCGGTATTCTGAGGGTCAAGATTTTTCAGAACGAGATTTACGATTATAAACATAACTCCATCTTTCAAAAACTGTGTATGTTTGAAGTTTTAAAGAGTTTCTTCACCCAATGTTTTCTAGTAGACAGTTGGTTCAAAATATTAGTGGAGGTGCCGGGTTTTTCAACGTCAACAGAAATGAATGCCTTACAAAACCGATAGTGAATTAATTATTTAACTAGTTATCGTCGAATAATAATATCCTATAATAAACAATGAGTAATGTTTCGAGAGTACTTCAGGCTAGAACGGCAAATGAAAGTGCCTGAACAATTATCATTATTGAAATATATATATAAGTTAGACCTAAAATATAATGTTAAGATTTTATATAATTTCTACATTCATCAATAATTATTTCATCTCGTTTACAAGCATCTTTTATCTGAGACGAAAATATGGAAAATAAAAATTAGCATATTTCTGCTATATGCTATTTTCAAATAGTAGGCCGACATATGCCCAAGTTACAGAAAATACCGCTCATGCAATAAATTCTGAAACAATATCGATTAAAATCTAGCGTTGTTGCGTTATATTGTCTAGTGCATTCTAAAGTTACCACTAATATATGGTATTTGAGGATTTCAGATAACAGTTTAAATTTCAAGTACAATAATGTTTGTAGGAATAAAACTTTTGTCGAGATTATATCACATCCATAAGATGGACAGGGCATGGTCTACTCTATAGACACTCACACTCACATGAATAAACGAAATGATCAAAATTCAAATTTGGCAGGTATTCAAAGACATCCCCAATATTCATTTACAGTACAGCATCTTATCTGTATCTTCTAATCTAATCAATCTTCACACTTGTATCAATTCGTGTTAACAACAATAGAAACAAATATCTTATTCTTGTTCCCCCACCTCTATTATCATAGTTGTATACAGCTCCCTCGGCTCGTTTTGGCGCCGTACGTTCTCGATGCGGGAGACTTGTTATTTAAGGGCCCCAAGGGCTGTGTACAAATTGGGGGGCCCCTTATATAAATGGGGGCAGTGTTCTGATATTAGCATCATTTAGTGTGGATCACAGCTTTAAGCCACCCTTAAAGTATTATTGGTCTGGGAGGAGGGGATAGTGGAGGGTGTCGGATATATACATTTTGTCTGGTATTACCATGAATGTGAACGGATGGTGAGGGATGTGATTTGATTTAATCAATGCATTGTGGGTTACGAACAATACTATTGTATTAATTCATGAGAGGTGTTTGATTTAACACGCTGAACGTTATTCGAAAATCGTTTTACATTCTTATTTAAATTTCTTGTTAACTATGTCAAGAGAACGGCTTGATTTCTCTTTGACGAGTTAAAACACGGGAAAACTAAATCTAAAATATTTATACATATATATTTATTTAAAATTCAGTTGAGCTTGAAATGGTCTTTGCTAATTTATAGTATTTGTTTTAAATGAACAGTGCGGAATATCCTTGACTTTGAAGAAAAAGTATAAAATAAAATCGTTCAATTTTTTTTTGTCTCTTTCAATCAACAAATAACTCAACTAACGACCAGAGGAGCATCTATATTCAGCTGTACATATTTTTATTCATACCGTATTTCACACTTCTCTATAGTAAAAAGGTACTGACCATGTGATGATGTAAGTAAAAGTATGTGTCTTAAATTAAAAAGAACGAATGATTGTTTACATGAATTTGAATAACTGTATTTGCTTTTGCTATTTCGCTCTTTTATATATCGATTGACGTTCCATACATATTACGTTATAAATCTTATAACGCATATGTCCTTTGGAAGATTTTTTTTTTATTTCTTCAATAATTACACATAATTACTTATACGGTGACATTCACTTATGATTCCACAAAGCCCTATGAGGGCTAATAATAATAATAATTTCGTGAAATGTCACTAAAAATAAGAGGAACTTACCATCTGGGAAGACATGTCTCATCTTCAGATAACTCGTCGTTAATCTGATAATCGACGCCTTGTCCAACTGTGACGTAATCGCCGACGGTAACGGAAGCAGTTTGGCCAACTCTAAAAACTCTGCATTCTCTTTTTCACGTCTCGTTCTCGCCGCGTTTTTACTCTTCTCTTTCATTTTTCTTTCAGTCGACTATAGCTCCTAAATACCTAAACAAACAGAACAAACATCATGTTAATATCAACTAAAAGGAGGCTTTCTTTGTCCATTATCGATGGCAAATATTGATCTACATGATATTGATAGGAATCAAGTTGAAGTTGACGAGGACAAAAGAAGTTGTAAATGCTTTGTTGAGGTCCAAGCATTGGTGAAATAAAAGTATTTCATTGAACATGACTTTCATCTGTATAGATGAATATATGTAACGGTGTTACAGAATGATGAAAGATCTGTAAGTTTGTATACACAACAATGAGTGACACAATATTATTCTTATAGTAGATCAATAAGATTTAATAAATAATACTATTGGAATTCAATATTCCATTGAACATCAAAGTGAAATTCCATCGATCTGTCATGAAGAAACAATGACTTTGTTATAAAACCAACAAAGCAATAATCCTATTACAATATACATGAGCACATGCATTAATAAGGTGCTCCTAAAGAAGCACGAAGAAAATAATGACTTTTCATCACAGTTTTACAAATTTTTACAAAACAGTGTTGGTAGAGAAAGCAAATCCTGCCAACAGGAAGTTTTCTAGGTTCTTCCAGGAAGCAGTTGATAGCACTGATTGGCAGTCTGTTATTGTATTCTATAAAAGAACATCATAAAGAACTTGAGCATGGTTGTATAGCTCATGCATATTCCGCGGCATACCCTTAGATCGAGTGCATCACCCCCATCACAGAACGCAGCTCAGAATACAGCTATAGACATGAAGACTGAAGGAGAGAAGTACTCTTTTAGAATAATGTTAGATATTCATAGCGGCGTGCTACGCAAACCAATAACAATGTGAACAACGTAATGGGTGGGCGAAAGGGTACCACAATTATTACTATAGGTTTTATTTAGATTGATCTTATAGGCTTAAATAAAGGGAGTCTAAAGTGTAAAAGTTCCGTAATATCGGTAATTTCGTGGTCTAATAAATATCCATGTTATAATAGCTAGCACTACGAATAAATCTATTGTCTATTACAGCTTTTCGCCAGAAAATTTGATTGTGAAACAATTGTGAAAATTACGTTTCATTGTGATTGTGATGTATGTATATATTATGTCCATTCTTCAAAAAGTAGTATAGTATAAAATATAGACAAAGAAACAGACTGTAGTCAATTAATCACCAAATCATTTCGTACTCGTCGGTGGTTTTTAAATATTATTATTTGACCTATTTTACTGTACTTTATATCAGTATGAGAGAGACCACACTGCAGGAATCTGGATGTCAAAAAAACACCTGTGAGGGTTGCTAGGTCCTTCCACTCTTATTTCACCTCATCGCGCAACTAATTGACCTGCCCTCTTTCACCCAACGACCCCTTCAGTGACACTTGACACCTCGCAGCATGACCTGATTCCGTAGGGTCAAAAGGTCACATAAAAGGTAATAACCATAAACTCAACATTCTTTGACATAGTCGAGAATTTGTCTAGCAATTTAGATTTCTAATGTCTATAACTTGAATCAAAAAGCAGATAAAATAGCTGTGAAAAACTAAAAACGAACGAAACGAAACCTATAAACGAAATCTTTTTCTTTCACACCAAATTGATTGATTTCTTAGAAACGCTTTGAAAAAAAATTAGTAACTCATACAGAGAAAAAAAGAAATACGAACTGTTCTGACATTTATAAATTAAATGTTAAGATATTTATCGACTGTTGCACGGAAATAATACATAAGTAGCCTATTCGATGTCATAATATGATCGTCTCTAGGCCTATATATTTTTACGTCTTAATTATTTATTAGTAATTGTAATTGTATCTTTATGACATGCCTATTACAGTCTATATATACACGCAGAAATATATTCACATATATATATTTATATATATATATATATATATATATATATATATATATATATATTTCTATTGCTAATATATTGTTAATGCTATTGCGGCATTAACGTAGACAGCAAGCAAGTGCTCGAATATTTTTGATTGAATTATAATGGAAACAGTTCATAAAGACCACGAACTTGCAACAATTCTAAATCTTTTTTTATTATTTAGTTTTACACCTAGATCCCACAGTCTCCCAAGTTTCAACTCACTCTGCAAATTGGCATAACAACAGTAAAACTTAAAACTGTTTATTGAAATGAAGTAGAACATATTACGTATACAAGTCGACTGAATTACATCATACACAGTGCATGAATAGCCCATGGTTTTACCATGGTGAATCATATATGAAATTTGTATTGAAAAAGGCCGGCCTTATCCAATGATCATGACGTGCCGAAATGTGTTTTATGAGAGAAGTGTGAAATTGTGTTCGAAATATATATTGTAGAAATTTATAACCCGTGACAAATCTATGGAGTATGACCTTTGACCGCTCAGTTCAGCACCTGCATCTGGGCGTTTCATGGTATACTTGTCCGAATGTTTGGGGCTAAAGACTTATAAACTGAAGAACAATAACACGATGAAGTGTAAATATGTAAAAGGCAAATGCTGCGACTATCGTATTTGCATGATGAATGAGCGACAGAGTTGTGGAAGTATTGTATTTCGATTCATTTGAAATTTAAATAAATATCATAAACTATAAAGATACATGGAGAGAGACTTTAGGAGCTGTAACAATAATGTATTATTCCATACGCCATATTTTGGCGAGCTTTACACTGGATATGAAACGAACGCTGTCACTATAATTCAAGTTCAAATATTGTGAATATTAAATAAATAAAAATCGATACAAAAAACCGGCACACCACTCAGTGGCCTTCTGCCAACCTGTCAATGTTTTCCAAAACTGTCAAATCAAAACCTGACTTATAGTAAATTTTATTTCTGGATAATTTTTACAAATTTTGAACAGTTTTGGCATGCGAATGTGCTCACATGGACTTTTGATTGGTTTTTACGAGGGGCTATGACCTGAAATCAGGTGTACACTTTGAAAAAAGAATGAATGAAATCATAAGAATCACAAAAGTCACCGGAATAGAAATAACTCGTGAGAAATAGAAAAATCGTATGAGATCAAAAGAAATCAAGTAAAATCATAGAAAAAAAAGGGAAAAGAGATAAAAAAAACACGGAGTAAAAAAAATCAGGTGTACATCAAAATGACTAGTAACCTCTCGAGTTTTTCATCATCGGAATGTTCTCAATATTTATATTTAAATTATATTGACAGCATTCATTTTGAACGTGTAATATACAAGTGTAAATTGTAAGTGAGCCATGCTGCCAAGAACCGAGATCGTAAAACTATAGGATTATTTTTGCTCATTCAACTTTTATTTTTGCATTTCATTGCAGCATTCGTCTTATCGTTTTACTGTGTAATGCTTGCAGGACGCTCTGTACGTATTAAAGTAGAAACCAAACAAATAAAAGTGCGTTGAAAGTATAGTAGGTATATATATTTATATATTATAAGAAAGACTTTCGAGCATAATATCCTAATTGTGTGCACTGTCTGGACTTGAACAAATAAACCAAACAAATAAAAGTGCGTTGAAAGTATAGTAGGTATATATATTTATATATTATATATTATAAGAAAGACTTTCGAGCATAATATCCTAATTGTGTGCACTGTCTGGACTTGTGTCTAACCATGTTTTATTACGCATGGCCGGGTTCTTATAACCAATCGCTTAGCTCCGTCTTCGCTAGCTCTATTATTACAGGACAACACCTGGCTTTTGTTACTTACAGTAAGGGAATGTGTCAACACTCAACATCCAACATTTAACGGGTATCGAACCAAGTTCTAAGAGATTCGATTCGTAGCGAAATAGCAAAGGATTGGTGTGGTTTTAGTACAATATTCACAACATCCGTTATGGATATGAATAAAGACGAGAATATCCAAGAATAGTTATTCTATAGATCATAAATAATGAATAATAATTTAATGTTTTGTTCGTTGGACAAACCAAAATTACCGGAGAATGTATTATGTACACTTTACAGAAAGTCTAATGAACTATGAAATCTAGATAAATGTATACTGTAAACTCTGACACATCAAAACCTCTAAGAATACGAAAGCTTTATTGCATTCTTGAAGTTATAATGAATGTTGCATAGCGATCCCACCACAGTCAAGTTATTTGGGGATAGTATTAAATATTGTGCCAACATATAGTTGAAGTTGTGGAAGGAATAATAATTGTCACTCTCATTTCAGACAGAGGGAATTATAGTTTTCCACAGAATGAACAATATTGTAATATATATAATACATAACAATATTGTGTATATATGTTTTTCACCTGACAGTCAATTCAACATTTTCAATGTGAAAAACTTCTACATTTTATGTGTGAAAAAACTTTCAACGAACCAAAATATTCTCAGAAAAGAATTCACAATAATTATGAAATTATAATAGTTTGCACGTGTGCGATCAAGGCTTGCCTGAAAATCACAACCCTTTTCTTTAATTCTATTGTTTGGCACAAATCTTACCTAAATAACAATAAGTTAAAATACCAGAAAAATTGGCAAATCTTTACCATCCCTTGAAGACTTGAGTAAGTTTCGGTCATCAGGTTCCCATGGGGATTGCCCCCCCACCCCCACCCCACCTACTGTACCCCCGGAGGGAGGGTATATATGCACTTCCTTATTTCAACACCTGACTTTTTAATAAAAGTACCGTTTCGGATCAGGGTAAAAAGACGGTGAAATGATCAAAGATTTGGGGTGTGCTGAGTGGGACGAAAGGTGACTACTGAGTGATGGCTATTGTGGCAGAGTTATGTGACAGGAGTAGATTTGTGCAACACTGGTTTTGAACTCAGGTCTCAGGCTGTCACAGATAATTTCTTTAGTAGCATATAATGTGTAACTCAAGAGTGAATATATAGCTCGTTATAGCAAATTTAAAATAATTTATAAAAATAATTACGAAAATATGAAAAGAGTATTCGAGTTTTTTCACTAAGAGTCGTCTTCTTGTAATACAATAAATTTTTTACTAATGAGACAAGTAAAGGCAGTCACTCTTAATAATAGGCCCATACATCTTTATCATAAAATATGTTATTATAAAGTCATTCGACGTCAGTCCTATTGATTCGTACATATTATTGATCTAGAAGGTATAACTTAACTATATAGGCCTACTGTATAATGAGCGGATTCAGGCAACAAATATGTTAATGTCAAACTTTCATGTTCGGTAATAACTATGCTAGAAACTAATTTAATTTCACCCACAAAATGAATTATTCAACACGATACTAAGATTTTTTAAAATTAAGGGGATGCTTCAACAAATCTTGTGTGAATTATTAAATTAGATACCAAATTAATTTATTATGAAATTTTACCACCTATATAGATTAATTGTCACATAAGCTTAAGCTATCTATAGAGTCGGATCAGGAAAAATATTGAAAGAAATATTATTTCAATAGAAATGTATCCATAACCTCAGGTTTCTCAAATTGGATATGATTGATTTACTGTCGATGCCTGGAAACTAACGTTTCTCAGCGGAAGTAGCTATCTGTGGGAAAATAACTTACAGAAAATTAAGGAATCACACAAATATCTATCCCTTCAACTATTTTTACCTATACAGTCACACCGCCAATACATCATTATTTATTGTTTTCACTTATAAAAGATTAAATAAAAAATATCTCTAAATACCACCGCACTATCATGGGTGCTGTGAGAATCATTCTAGTTCCCATATAGTTTTTAGCTTTACTATGACAGTAATACCTGTAATTGTTTACAGGTAGGTACACGCTAGCTATATAGTAAACCGTCATAAAACTTTGTCGACAATAACACTAAGGCGTGAAAACTATTTGTCCGCCCTCGTTTAGACCAATATTGCTGTCATTAGGCCTAGACCACGCTGCTTGTTGTGACTATTATACTATTATTACCGGTAGTCTGTACTACCTTTATCCCCAGAATGCACCTTGAGTCACACTCCAGCACATTCTACGCGGTATAGTGATGGGGTAAATGTTGGGGGTGTCGGGGGGAAGGGTGGGGTGACAGGGGATGTTACCAATAACAATAAATTAGGTTTAGACTAAATATATATATATATATAAAACTAGATGATATTGTATTATGTTAAGAGCCGTTTGTACCAAGTGATGATTAGTGAATTAAGCAAAAATTAGCAAATTAACTTGTTATCACCCTTGGTTACCTATGTTATTTTTGTACCTTAAGTAATGATCAACTAATTACTATTTAATCATCAGTTGGTACAATCGGCTCTAAGTGCAGATGGTCGACAAAATGGAACCAGTCTAGGTTATATGGGGATACGATTAACCTATGATGTTTACAAAAACCCTTGCCTCTTGCGGGACTCGAACCCACGCCCGAAAATATTCAGTCTCTAAAGCAGCGCGTTAGCTGACTACGCTAAAAGATGGGTAAAGTTTTTTGATGACTACTTTAATTGAAACAGAATAAAACACGAAAATTCTGTCATTATTATATTACTTCACTTCCATCATCCTATTCTGAAAAATATTCACCATGTGATAAGATGTGAAAATGATATAGTGATATGTAGGCCTAACTGACAGTCTGTGACTAATAACATAATCTGAAAAAATATTGTTTTGTCGTTCAAAACGACAGTTATATAGAACATGCCGTATAAGACATGATGCCTGATTTACTTATTTATTTATTTACTTATTTACATTAAATTCTTTCCAATGTCTCTAAACGATAAAGCAAATATTAGTTAGAAGTCACAGTAGAAGTCACATAGAAGTCACAGCATAGAAGTTGCACGTGATGAGATTGTCGACTGAACTTACTTTTTTATTTCATAAGTGTGCTTTATGTTTTTTTTTCTTCTTTTATCTTATATAGAAGAATGTATACACGCCCATATCTGTAGACAGCAAGCTTGAAAATGTTGAAGAGATAATATAACACAAAGTTATACTCTAGAACTATAATACAACATCTATATCGCAATACCATTCGGCAAGAGTCAACGTACAATTTGTATTTTGGTGTTATTGAAATGAATGTCTAGATATAGGCTATGAGAGAAAACAGTATACACTCGAATTAATCTTTAAATGGTTTGTTTGATAACTCAGCACATTTCAACGAAATTGTATGACTTATTTATTCACTTATCATGTACGTCATTTATCATAGAATTGCATTTTGTTCATATTATATTTAGTCATAGATTTAGATCCTTACTTGCAGAATTTCTAGTCTCTCATAATCAAAGGTTCCTGTAGCAGAATGACGCATTACAACAGTTAAAGGTATATATATATATATATATATATATATATATATATATATATATATATATATATATATATATATATATATATATATATATATATATATATGCATGATGGTTAACTTCAGAGTTCAGCTATATAGGCCTACCATCGTCTTCAAATCGTTTTCCATAAAACTTAAAAATAAGTTATTTAATTGAACAATTTATTCCACAATTCATAATTTATATGTATACTTAAGACATAAAACTGATTTGACTTTTGAATAGATACTTTTGTCTTAACTTACTTAAATTGTACATACTGGCAAATCAATACAGATCATGAGTTTAATTGTGTTGTTTTTCGCCCTACTTTATGTATTCATATACAACCCAAAGTTTGCTTCCATTCGCTTCGGTACGGATTACGGCCGCATAATAATCAATCTAGGAAGTGGACGGACCTCAGCAGTTAGAGCTGCATTAACACATTTCATTCATATTCATATATTGTTATATATTATAAGAATAATGTTATACATAATGGCACTCTGAGAGCTCCCTACTCATAGTTAGTATTGTACTCGAACCTACACTGGTAGCCCAGTTGATAAAGTAGACCTACTTGCTCAATGTGACCGGGAGATTAAGGTTTAGATGGGGACTCGGTTCAGTCCCCCACACCGTCCATCTTTCGTGGTTTCTATCTTGTTGTATACATGCCGGGATGGTTCCGACAATGTATGCTACGACCGCTTCTTTCCCACTGACCTTTCCATTACCTGAGAAACCTTCATATCATCATCCCATCACCTCAATAATCATTCATCCGACATCAGTAGATCGTATTCATGCGTCGTTAAAATCCAATTTTTAAAAAATACGGACTAGGCCCGACTAGCTTAGCTTTAATCAAGTCAACCATACATTGTATTACCACGCCAATTCAATTCAATTATTATTTTCATTTGTGGCAGAATATAATGAAAAATGAAATCGTGTTGTATATATCGTGTTGTAGGCCTGTATATAAGTCAAATGTAGACTAAGATTGATATTGTTCAAACTGATGTGGTTGCCAACTCGTTGAAGTTTAATTTCTTATATTAAATCTCTTATGAATACATAATAAATTGTCTGTCAACTCCTTGTCACAAATAATGGAATAAGTTATATTGTTTCTATAGTTGAAATCTCTATTGTTTCCAACTTTCAGTACGCATGATTAATAATCTAAAAAAGTATCATGTAAAAAAGTGCTAAATCCATGAAGATTGTTGAAAAGTACATAAAAACCTTAAAAATATAAATTATTTCCCTTTCTCTCTTCTTCGTCCTGAATACAAAATTTGGTATCAAATCTCACCATGCCTCATGACACGTGATATTTATTTCGACTTCTTATTGTACTTTCTACGTCTCTACCATAGGCATGCGGGGGATGCCTTTAGGTATATTGACTATAATAATAATTTAAAATGCAATACATTTATAAAGAAATGACATATCTGTCTTTATAAAACCTACTTGGTAAAAGATTTGATGAACAAATGATGGAATATCTATGGTCCAGAACCACAAATGCATTTAATTTTCTTTCTTTTAAAGTCAAAACTGTGCATGTATTTTAGTTACAATAGTATATCTAAGATTCATCAGGATTTAGTCACACATGTATAAAAATATATAGCCGTGTGAAATCAGAATCTAAAAGAAATCGATGAAATGAAAATAAAGTTGATTTTCTACATCAATCACATTTCATACTATTTTTCCCTCAGATAAATCGTGTGCATTGTGAATATATATATAACATGTAAATGCACAACGGTTACAGTTAATTACATTTAACTTACACATATAATAGAGGAAATTGTCGTACGTTTTAACACGTCTCATACATTGTATATAATTATATTCCATAAAGCGATAAGACGGAACGCGAAACTAGCATGCGAGTGATTAGCAACAATATAATATGCAGTGTGCAACAATGCGCTGACGTTTGCATCTTTCATATCGCCACAATGCTATATAATCTTAGCTCTGATACATTCTAGCAGTGTCAGCAATGCTTGACCCTGGACTAAGTGTGTAAGATAAAATTTTGTCAGACATTTAATAAATGTAGAATGATATGTAGAACGATATGAGTACAGTCGTTGGATGAGCAATTGCTTGTTTTTAAAGGCTAAGCAATTGCTTCGTTTTCATTTTAATGAGTCGTTAGATACAATATAAAAATACATAAAAATAATAAATGAATGAATGGCTGGATGAATTATTCGATGAATAAATACAAATATATATTTTATTCATATGTATATATATATATAGGCCTATATATGAATAAAATATATATTTGTATTTGCTATATTAAATTTTGTTATATTTTGTTATGTTTTTGTATATTGGTTTATTCATTAAATAATTCACACATCCATTTTAAATATATAGGCCTATATATGAATAACTTGCGCCATGTGGAAAATAAGATATTTATACATCAATAGCATTTAGGCCTATATATTGTATATTTATAAGATAAATATATAAAATATTGATTTGAGTGAATGTTCCCTTACTGAAGTCACATGATTTTATCAATTTAATCGATTATATATAGAGAGGAAAATATACCCAACTAAAAGAAATTAAGAAATGTGTAATCAACATAATCAACGGAACGACTCCTTTAATCATCCTGCAGGAGCAGGATTATGTCTCTCCAGAATAAAGGACAGGCATAAAACAACAGCATATATACATTGAACTGAAGTCATTATTCGGGTGACTAAAACATTTGACTATAATTGGGCTAAGAAACTTCTCAAATTGCCTCACACTTTTATTTCTTTTTCTCGACAATAACAACATAAGACCAGGCGAGACATAAAAACGATTGTTTTGTCAAATGAGACCAACTGCTGTAAATGTCGTCTGGAGTTTGAATAGTGATTTGTGTTTCTATTTTCTTGATTAATGACTCCGTGTATAGACGCCATCCCTAAATAGGGCTTGTAGGGCTGACATAACAAATACAAACAGTTTATGCATAACATGGTTGAATCGATTGTTTCGATTTATTCCAATGATTCAAATTAAAAATATATCTTCAACCAATCTTAATACATATATACAAGTTCACCATATACCATAATTATACCATATAATTATTTTTACTTGGAAAGTTTAATTGATATAAATATATCCATTATAATTTTAATTGTTCAATTTTCAAAATGCATAGTATCTGGATGTGAGCCTATCTAGGGATATGAGTAGGCCTACATGCTTGTGGGTAATATTCATGAATATTCATTGATTAATATCCATGTCTTCGTAAGTCTTTTTTCTCTATAATACCGCATCCTACGATATGTAGCCTTAAATTATAATATCATAATATATTTTATTTTATTTTAATGCTGCTTAACGACCCCACCATACGGTATTCGTATACGGGGATACGAATGAGCGGATGATAATGAAATGATGAATTGATATGCGAAAGGACGTTCACAAAAACCCATGCCTTTTGCGGGACTCGAACCCACGCTCAACAGTGGCTTCAGTTTCTACCGCTAGCGATAGTTGACTGATCCCCCGGCGCAGCTGTCATAATATAATAATGTATAAATTATTATATGTAATATGTAATATTATATTTAATTATTTATTGGGTCATCAAATCTTGTACCTTGTTATCATTAGTCTTGATTGGGGTACAATAAGTTCATGACAAATATTTCTTCTGAGGAAATGTAACAAAAATGTAAATATTTCAGGAGATCAATCAAATATGTTCAGCAATATAGGCCTACTTTCTATAAACATCAACGTGTACTTATTCCCGTCAAAATATTCACTTATAGTCATTGAGTGAAGATAAGAATGTAATTAAATATTGTGTGATGCAATTTAAATTATTACTAAACGTTTAAATCATTATATAGTGAATTATGCCATTTTCATTTCAAGAAAACCGATAATTATTTTATTATAATCAATTCGTAAGAGGCTCAAGAACACAATTGCCAAGATTTTCACCTTATTTCTATGCATTTCGTCTCTATACAGTCGTCACACAGAGAAACACGAGTTTTTCTTGTTGTTTTACACATATATATGAGTAACGAACAAACGACACCACCCTGTCTGCTAATGTCATTAACGGTTCTACACAGATGTGGGGTCAAACATATCCTTTTACTGCATGCATAGAGAACACCAGCTATTAAAACATGTGACCGACCGTTTGGCCGCTACGATTTTATGGTCAACCTAAAAAATATTGACGAAAAGAATTCAAAAAAATAGTGTATATATATAAGTAGATTCGAAGAGAACGGGAACTTACAGATGATATTTCAAGGCGAAAATACGGATTACAGGGATACTTTTAACTTGGAATAAGAAGGTTGTCTACCAACATGAAAAACAGAAAACACAAATGTCACCGCTAGAAATACCACAACATCTCTCAAAATCGTTAAATATTGAAAGTTACAGTGAGATTATATAAATACCAAAATTTCATTAATAAGTATACCGGAATCGTCACAATATATATATATATATATATATATATATATATATATATATATATATATATATATATATATATATATTGGGTTTAACGACGCACTGCTATGATAGCGCAGATCTAATGGCGTCGGATGGATGATTAATGAGATGATGGGATGATGAGATGAAGGTACTTAGTTGGGTAATGCCAAGGATAGTGGGAAGGAAGCGGTCAGGGCAGATTATTGTGGGAACCATCCCGGCAATAGCCCAGACTATACAGAGGGAAACCATGAAAAACCCCTGTAAATACGGTCGGCAGCGGGGATCGAACTGGGTTCGAAATTCCCCTCGCCTCCCGGATCACATGAAGCTAGCGCGTTAACCACTGCACTGTGCATGTGCCGGTATATATATATATATATATATATATATATTGTTCTATTTATTTATATATTTACATAGGTACACTTAAAGAACTTCGGAGCTCCCCGTCGGAGTTACTCCCGATAACACATTTCACCCTGTCGTTCGGAGTATATACGGTAGTTGAGGGGAGGAAGTAGCGGCTTTAAGGGGAGTTCGCGGCATGTTTGGGGGTTGCAAAGGGCGCGAGTTTATGTTGACAAGTAAAACAGCTGGAAGATTAAGGGATGATTTCCTTTGCAATGATGCGTGTTAAACTTTGTGCGTCCTCTTATTTAGGGGTGACAAGAAGTCTCGTGTTGCGAAGGAGAGTCTGCTATAGGCCTAATTTCAACTAATTTTTCACACTCTATTTCTTTCGAGAAATTCAAAATATTTATAAGTAGGAATATTACCACATTATTTTCACCCATATTCTACTGTGCTTTCATATGCTTTCTCTATGGCACTACAAATTTAAATGTCATATATTATATAGGGCGCTCATATATAAATTTAAAAAAAATGTAGGCCTATTCAGTATTTTCAACAGACGAGATTTAATGGAATTGTTTTAAAATGAATGTATAACTGATACTCGTATTAGAATAAAGTAAAAATCAAAGTCATTATTTTCTTTAGAAATTTCAAAATTCGTATAGTTTAATGTAGGGTCTAATATTTACTAAAAATAAAATATTTAGAATATGCGTTGGGTAAAACATACATTATAAAATAGAATATAATCAAAATTCGGACATTTTTACAAGAGTATTTGCTACATGCTAAGCATAACTTCTAAACACGATTTTAATAACATTTGACGATTGAGAAAAAGGGAATTTTAAAACAAACTATTTGCTTTAAATTATCGTTTCCATTGTTCCATGTAGAAATAAATCCATTAAATCAGATAATCCTTTGCACCCCGCCATGCTTGTCACACCCCCGGTCGATCTGGTCTCAAGTGCCGAGTGCAAACGGGGGATGAAAGCCGTGCTCTTCTCACTAACTAGCTGACATCATCCCTTTCATTGTCTGGCAACGATTACCAAACGTACACGTATGTCCTCCTACATCCTTCCCCAGTGCATTGTTTTCACATCTCTCTTCAATGGGGATAAAACTACTCTATAAACACTCCAAATCAAGAAGAATCATATTGCTTCAGGATTTTTTTTATTTCTTGAACTTGTTAGTACAATCATTGTTTTCCACGATAGTGAAGGATGAATAATTGTTCAATTAACTCATACTCTAATCATATGGAAAAATTTTATTTTTCAAAATATTTCATTGTTCATTGTCATGTCTCATGTTTCACGTTTCATGTTAATATAATACAACATATATTGAAGCAATATTAACTAATAAGGCATATTTGAATAATTGCGACGTTCTATGAGCAACATAGATTTTCAGACAGAATTAAACAACAGAAACACGACTACATATTTCAAAAGTACTAAATGTTTCTAGCTAGTGCGAAAATACTGAAGTTTTTATACTATTGATATTAGACCCATTAGACCTACCTAAAGTTTCGTTGATTTACATTGATTGGTTGATTATTGTTTACTTAACGACCCAACCAACAGTTGACGTATTTGGGGTTGACCCCAAATGTACCCAAATATTTTGGAGATTCAACTATATGACTATAAAAGTTCAATGCTCTGCTCAAGTATTGGAAATGTATTGACTGTATTGAAAATAATGGTAATATAGTTTGAAAATGGTCACAACAGCGTAGGTATTTTTTCATTTTTTTTTGATTTTTTTTCTGTTCTCACTCCACAGAGGTCAAACGAAAGCATATAGTATGTTCATGAAACTTGGCATGAACATATATAGTCATACTTATCTCAATATTGTAACCCGTATAGTTTTGAGTTTTGAGGCGTAATCGGTTGCAATATTTTTGAGAGAAACCCATTCAAAAGTTTGAAAATCCCATGAGAATAACTTAGAAGAGAGAATTAGGAAAACATATTTTCCCCGAACAAATTCTAATTTTTAGAGAATTCAAACATAAATACAAAACATAAGATCAAAAGTTGAAACAGATTAGATATAGGCCTAGTTGAACGATAAAAAAAATAAGGAACAAATTTAGTACAGGAAAGGCGTGACTTCATAGTTTTAAAATCAATGTGTGTGATGTCTACATCTTTCCACTACATTATCGCTCATCTCACAACACATTTGATATATATTTTCCTAGTTCATCTGAATGCTGAAACACAGTCCTGCAACCTGTGAAGACTCTTATACAAAATAACCACTATACATAAACGGTGCTACGTACAAGAATTGTAAAAGAATACGCTATAGCTATAGCTGGTAGCAGCATCCTTTGTTTTCACTCTGGCTTTGTTACCAAACGATTGCATAATTGTTCTCTTTTATGTTCGTTCATATTGCTGAATAGAAGAAATATTATTTTATAGCGTAATAACTAAATCTTTTCATAAACTGCAGGTGAGGTGAGTGACTGTTGACTACATCACTGAAACTATGATTTGTTGCAAAATTAAAATATCAGTGGTGTTTTAGATGACTCGATCGTGTGTTGCAGTGAATAGCATAAGGTCATAGGTAAATGTTTAAACCCCAATTAAAATAAGTATTAGGTATTGGTACTAATGATTGATACATCTTTAATACGTATGGTGACTATATATAGGCTCATAGCATTCTCTTGAACTGAAGTGGCCATAAATAATAAATTCCACACATATTTTATTCTCAATATATTAAATTTAATGTATTTGTCTCTATTACTACATATTATAATACAATTTTGTTTTTGACTATTGTTTTTAGTTTGCATTACGTCAAGTCTACAATAATCCTTAGAGTCTTCACTCGGTTTTTTAAGTACAATTATAGACAGGCAAAAACATTGATAGATCTAAGTTAAAGCAATATGAAATAGGCTATTGACAAATTCCACGAGATTTCCGCATTTTCAAATACAGAATTCATAAAATTGAATTTTAAATATGAAACTCAATTTTGAGTGAATACAAACTAAGAAAAGCATTTAAACTCATAAATTGAACTTATAAATACAAATAGCTCGAGAAATTCTTATGTAGTCTCATACACCTACACATGAATTATATACCGTATAATACTGTCTTGAATCCCTAAGCCGGTAATCACTGTACACATAGGCCTACAAGTTATTAAATTGCAACAATTTAATTAAAATTATCGAAATGTTTGAAATAGACACATGGTTTAGTTTCGCCATTTCACAGGTCATTCACATTGTTTGTTTTCTGTCCGCTGTCCAGACATGTCAAATATGACAACAAGGCGAGAATGTGGATGTATCAAAACATGACATTTCGACAACACAGTATAGATAATCTTGATCTTCAACTGACAGTAAGATCATGTAGTACAGACAAGACATGCAAGCACAGTATAACAATTGTCCGCTCTATTGTATACTGGGACGTGAAGAATGTGCATTGAACGTCTATAGCATGTTTACCTAATCTATGTTATACATTCTGCTATCGATTTAAACAAACAAAATAAGTTATACAAAATGTGTCAATGTATATAAGGTATTGACTTGAGGTATTTAAAAAATGTCTTGAAAATGTTTCAAGTATATTTATTCAGAATTGATCATTGTTTGTTGTATCTACGAGAGATGAATATGGTTCACGAAACAAAATAAATGTGCATTCTTTGGTAAACTGTAGATTTACTGGTTGTACAATTTATAACATGAGATGTATTTGTGTTTTTAATCGTAATTCTCGCCTGTGAAGTCATTAACCCTCAAAAAACCACAGCTATGTAAATATAACTGGATGTGTATGTGATATTTGTGTATATTATGAAAATATTTGATAATAATTCTCCAACTCTGTATTAGATGCAAGTAACTCATTATACAGAATACTTTTCTTCAATAATGACCGATTACAAAGCCCAACTTAATATTTATGCTCATTGAATAACTAATTTTAACAAGGACCAAATAGCATGCAGTAAACACCGGCATTTTTGTCTGGTATCAAAATATATACAACTTTTCTATCTAAGAGTATCATAGGCCTACATTGCGCTATAGATCCAATTGTCCATTGCTTTGATTTTGATAATTACATATAATAATTATATGATTTTATCGCAGGAAACTTTTTTATTCAACTTTTTGTATATCTAGGCCTACACGATATTCGATAGCAATTTCGAAAAATGTGTAATATTCTAGATAATTATAATATATTGTAATCTCACTTTTATACCTGACATGTCCAACATTACATTGTAATTCATTATTAATTTTATTATTATATTAATTCGGCAGTGTTCGCAAAAACAACAGGAAATGTGATAATCTACATCTCCAAAAACCCGCAATTTAATCGGAGATTGATAAAATGTTTGACAATATTTATCTGTGCAGAGTGTGATATTCTCACGCATCCAGCAGTATCTTCTAGCAACGCATCATCACTGTTCCGAGAGTTTTATCGGCAATTAAAGTATTTCATATCTATCTTGACACGATGTATAATGTGTATATGTTGTTTGAACAGTTGCTTCATTCATTAGCACGTGTATATAAAGCACTCGCTCTGTTGAAATACACATGTGGTAAAAATCTGTGAAATATGGAATAAAACCAAGGATGTAACGTTAGCTATATAGTCGAAAGTAAGAAAACCCGGCACCTCCATTCTTGTTTAGTATATTGGTCGAAAAATAGTCAAGACTCGGTATGATAAATATTATATTTTGTCGTAAATAAACGTATTATTTGTGAAATATGACATAAACGAAAGGATATAACGTTAGCTAGAGTCGAAAGTAATGAAAACCCGGCACCTCCACTCTTATTTAGTATATTGGTCGAAAAATAGTCAAACTCCGTGAGATGAATATTAAATATTGTCGTAAATGAATGTATTATTTTTCAGAATGGAATATTCATAACATTTATAGTTTTCTGGCCACCTTCCGTAGCTCAGTGAGCTAAGGCGCCGCTTAGAAATCAAAGTGACGGTGAGAGTGGGTTCTGTTCCTCGTGAAGCATCCTTTCAATCATCATCACTCCATAGTTTACTGCTCACCTCCTCATTCGTACCCCTGATTAACCTAGCTGGTGGTAGGGTTGTTAAGCAACAATAATCATCATCGATCTTATTAACAACTCTTCATTGTTAATTTATTTAATCATATCAACAATCTTAGACCTGAAGCCGCCCCGGTGGTTCAGTCAACTATCGCTAGTGGTAGAAACCGAAGTTACCGTTGGGCGTGGGTTCGAGTCTCGCATAAGGCATGGGTTTTCGTAAACGTCCTTTCACCTAACATCACTTCATCTTTTCACTACCGCCCGCTCATTCGTACCCCAGTATAATCTAGCTTTTGGTGGGGTCACCATTAAAAAAATCTTAGACCAGAATAACTTGACTCATTCGTTGGTCAAAATGACCTCTATAAGTATATAAACTGCTACAATGCTACATAAAGCGATATCAACTGCCGCCACATTTATTTTACAACCGTAGGCCTACCACAACGAATACCGTACGATTTATTACAAGCCTAGCTTTTATTGTAAATTTATCTTTTGATTCAGTCAAATTACAAAATAATTGCTTTTTAAACTATCAAAAACACACAATTAATGTCAAACGCCATAACAAAGCTCATGCCTAACTATTATAATCCAGCCTATAATCAGAACTCTTGAAGCATTTTAATAGCATTCAATTATGATTAGAAAATAATAAACGAAACCATAAAGATACACTCTGTTTATATCCAACAATATGCCATCGGAATAAGTTTCATTTTGCATTACAAGAAGCTTTTATTTTTACACTCATAGTTAATAAAATCCACAATATATTTCTTTTACAATATATTTTTTTCACAATATATATTGTGATGTAAGTTGGGACTATAAGTATATAGCATTATTGTACGCTAATCTAATTTTGAATTCCAAAAAAAAATGTGATTTCGAGAGGGCTTTCTAGGTAGGTTGCACTAAAATAATGTAAACCTATAGGCCTATATACAATTATTTGACAGTTTCAGAACAAGTTTATATTAGGCCTATAGGCCTAAATTGTAACTCTCTAATTGGTAATTACAGATTGTTAGTTAATAGGCTTCAGGTGATACTGAAAGTTGGCTATCAATGGTCTTCTGATGTTACCACGGTCACCACGTTTGATCACCCAAACTTTACATAAGTCACTGTCATCTAGATTTAAATCCAGATCTACTTGACATCTAGATGAACTTACATCAAAAAATCTATCCAATTCACTTCAAGTATATTCCAATTAAAACCAGAACTAAACATAAACTGAACATAAATTTCTTATATAGAGTGTGTTATAGATATTTTGTTTTTGATCCGCGTCCTGATGAGAGTTCCGTGCGAGAACCGTTGTGACCGGATATAGTGTACTCGCTCGCGCCCGCATTGCAACCAGACTCACGGTCCCATTGAACCGATGGCTGCGATAGAACATTCAACCCCTATCGAACAAGTGCCAACCGTTGTGTGGTCCACCTTCATTCACTCATTATCGAAACACTCAATCTCATCATTCGTATCCGATTTCGTTTATAGGCTTTGTCGCTATTTCAGGATGATTTAGTTTTGTATCAACTTGAATTCTTCAAACATAGGGCCTACATGTGCATGTTTGTATTTATTGAAATGTCTTCATTGAATTGACATGTAAACTTATATTTAATTTTATTATCTTCTTTATAGTAAAAAGCTAGTCTATATATTTTCCTCTCAAAACTATCCGTGATTATTTTCGGTTTACATACTTACCAAAGTCATGTAGTCTGAATAAAAAAGCATATAAGTATAGGTGAGGTTTCCGAAAGAATTTACCCGAAAACTTAAAATGAAGGCCCAAAGGTGAAATCCGAAAGGTGTGATGAAATTTTGTTTCATATAGGCCTATAGGCCCAACATGAATAAAAATTCTCTAAATTGTTAACTAGAAGAAAAATGACAATTTTCTTTGTTAGAGGCCCAAAGCCTATTTGGCATTAGGGATGCATATTTAATGTAACTTATGATACAAATCGAAAAAAGAAGGATTAAAGACGCATATGAAAAGCTGTATAGTATAAGTATATGATAGAGAGCCTATAGTATGAAAAGTTATTCTCTGAATTAAGAAATTTGAAAATGTAATGTAGGCCTATAACCTTTAATAAAATATGAAAAAATCCTGCATCGTAAATAACAATAAAGTATAGCTCATTTGACGTTTTAATTTCATTTAATTATATGCAAATTGTCAACAATATATCGGAATTAAACCATACAGACCAACAAGCTTCTTATCGCTGATTATAAGATTTTTTTGTAAACACATTAAACTTGACATATGCAAATAGAACCTTATGTTGATTTAAGATATAGATTGGTATTATAGATTAAACTGCAATAAAACTCTAATTATTAATTAACTATATTAAATGTTATTGACTCACTTTCCATTAGACCCAACATGAGTTTTATAGTACCGTCAAGTTTGATGTTCCCCCGTCAACTCCCGTATAACATATAGCTGTTGGTGGGGTCGTTAAGCAACATTAAAAAAAAATTGATGTTGGACCTAGGTCTACTGTTGCTCAAATGGGCTGAATACTCCCATACGAGATGACATGACGATCAAACTATCGATAGAATTTGAACAAATTACGTAAACTTTTATCTTTCAATTTCAAAAACCTTCCCTGAAATTTTATAGTTTTTACTATCAACTATACGACAGACTCAAAAGCTATGGTACTAACTGCATGCATGGAAGCCGGGTGACTGATTGAATTCGTAATAAAGGAATTTTGCACAACATCCATATGGATGGATAATCCGCTCATATATCTCGAACAAAGGACATATGTTTTCGTTATACATACGTTTATCAAGAGATTTGTTCCTGCAACATCGATACATTGTTGATTTGAATCTTCAATTGTGCTCCTTTCTTCTCTTTGTTCTTGGCCTTTGTATATAAAGCACTTTGGAATCAAGAAGATGTAACTCGACACACGACACGAATAAATACAACATGTTGTACATATAGACCCAATTCAGAAGAACGTTATCTCATTTTCCACGATTGAAGACTTGTTGGTATATTCTTAAAATGATTAACTGTCTTTTGTAACAGAACATCAAAAAATATGGTCCATTCTTGAATTCAAGTCGAAATCATTGTGCTGTAAAAATTCTATAGCAAACTAGTTTTTTAACGTATATAAATTGACCAGTTAAGTATAGTCGATCTTATTCAAAATTCCAAAATATGACGAAGATGCATCCATGTAAGATCAAAATCTATCTCATCCTTCAAAAACCTCAAGCACCAAGCGACTAAAATTAAAAGCAGCCTCGACGTCTTCACCTCGTGATGACATAGAAACATCTAATAACAAAATACCCGCCCATTTCGCTTTGTCTTTCAATCTTCCTTCACTTACGTTGATAACCTATCCCAATAAAACCAAAGACGTGTCATTTCCCCTAGAACGTGCTCTTCCTTCACATCTCGGGTCAAGAGAGCTAGTCGCGCGGGTAAAATGTGCGTGTTCTTGCATTCGAATTTCGAACGTGGTCATTGAGATAGTGGCGAGATGCGTGTGCATGCCTACTCGTACATATCACCGATAAATAGAATAGCTGATGATGGCCACTTACTTTAATCTGATGTGTGTGTGTGATTCCCGTACGATGGTAGTAATTATGGAGGTGGTGGTTTGCTGGCTCAGGCCTCCGTCGTGCTTGCTCCTAGGTTTGTTGGTACGTGTTCTGGCAAATGTCAAGTTAAATCTGGGCGACGGGCAATAGGGCATGCACGCTCACACTTCGCGGCATGCAGACATGAGGAGGAGGTGGGGAAGGGGAGGGGGGGGGGGCAAGGTCGGGGGTGGAAGGCGGGGACTGGGAGGGGAGTTGCTCCTCCCTGGATCACACACAGATTGGTGCTCACTTTATGATGAGTGATGCTTCACCTTTTTATGGCTTTAGCATTTATCGAAACACAAACTTTTTGAATAATTTCATATTGAGAGACATAAAAAAATCTAGGATATTGATGTCTGATGTTTAAAAGTTCCAAGAGCGAAGGATAATCAACTTTCCCCCTTATTTGTGATTGGTTCCTCATTTTTATTTTAAAGGGGTAATACAAGTGTGTGAACTACGAAGATATAGGAACTAACAGAGGAACTATGCCCCATAACGATTTGGGAGTTCAGTTTATCCCTGTACGTGCCAACCTCTAATCAAAATGAGTGTATAACTTATGCATGCGCTTCTATTTATAATGTGCTACTTGTATGTGTGCTCAAGATAGGCCTTCATCTAAAAAATGGATATTAATGATCGATGAATGATAATGCTGGTTAGCTGGAATAAAGAACTGAAAATATTTCAGTTATTCGTACGATATAGTCTCCCCAAAAATTCAAATAGCTTCAGCGGAGTAATACAGCAATATGGCAGACAGGCAATATTTATCTTCTCTTGTGATTTTATGTACCGTTACCTGGAAGTATCTTGGTCATTAATTATCAAAGGAAATCTAGGAAAGTTATTCAGTTTTCAAAAATATCTGATGTGTGCATGCTCTAAATATAATTATTCGTTATGGTACAATAAAATCATAAACGGATACAGCATCTTTCTATACACGCCATTGGATATATTTGATTATGAATACATAGGATACATAAGACATAAAATCAATGAATAGGCCTATACGCTAAAATACAACAAAACCTCGTTTTACGAATAATTCAAAATTGTTATAGGCCCTAAGCCTATTATTCTCCTTTTTAATCAGTGTACAAAAATATTGTTGTTAGCCATGAAGGGTAATAACAAGTTAATCGGGTAATTATCGCTTAATCAACAAACCTATCATTCGTAAAGCTGTAATAATTAATTAAGATCTTACGGTCATTAAACCTTACCTTAACCTTGTTTCACCTTTAATCGAAATCGTTTATATATAGTTCAAGACTAACAACATTTGGCCTATATATCATTTCATAATAATAACATGAACATTTTTTGCCGATTGTCACTTTCAAGTTCGATCATATTGTTGCACTATCAGCGGTTTACATCCAGTGCAGTGTTGGTTTATATAATTATATAAATATGTGCACCATGTATTATGATAACAATGATCTCGGCTATAAGTAATTTAATGCATGGAATGAAAAATAAGTATATAGGCTACGTACTATATTTATAATCATATTGAAAACACTATAAACAATCATTTCAAATTATCTTTTCATATGTATAGGCCTATACTTCTTTGTTCTTTAACTCGGGTTTGATACAGTAGGTTATATGTATAGGCCTATACCATAGTTACATGGCATGAGAATTGACAAGATGGGTGCACCAATGTTACTAACCCGCTGTACAGACATTCAGGTTCGATTCCTGCTCCTATGCCATGCACGGTTTCATGGTTTCGCCACGTTGTTCACAGAGAGGCCACGACCGTCACCTTATCATCACGCTAAAGAGGAATAGTTATCCTTAGCACCAATAACACCTCTAGTATATACAAGAACTAGCACAGATACTCGAAACTCGGGTATCTGTTGCACTATAGCTGGTATAGGCCTATAACCAGAGCAAGTTCTCAACTTATAACTTTTTTCCATTTTTCTTTTTTTCAACTATTTGGCAATAAACTATATAGGACTATAATAAGATGAATAAATTAGGGAGCAATTATTGATCCTACCTATAACTTGTGATTATTTTATTCTATAACACGTCATAAGTTATATATTTTTGAGATAAATGTTCATTTCTGTCTAGTAATATTAAATTTATTCCGTTAATATAAAATGAACAATATTTTTATTTGCTTCAGAATTCAGATATTGTTACGGATACATACAGTTATTTGTATAATAGCTTATATCATTTATAGTGCGTGCACTTGAATTATTTTATACGAACAGACTCCACGATATCTCGCCAATGATGATTTCTTATTTCATAATCTTATTACTAAAAATATCGACTAAAGCTGTGAGATGAATATCCTTCCACAAGTTAACATCCACATTCAACGATTTTGTCGTAAAAGCTTGTATATATGGCTAAATAATGCATTGACCGTCTACAAGTTATATGTGGCTAAACATAAGAAACGGAGTCGTGAAGGGTATTGAGTATGCATACAGCTGGGCATAGAAAATAGGTAAATATAAGGAGTATAGTTTGGTCAGTTATCTTTTAATAAGTGTAATACACAGATATTTACTGGTAGGCCCTATACAGTTCATTTTCTGGAACAAAATAAGGAATCGGTAAGGTACAATCAGCGATATTTATTAATTTTATAATTGTGATTTTCCTTGTCAGTCTGAATTATCTTCATCTATAATAGTGTAGATCTCTATAGTTTGCTGTTTTACAATCATAGACAGTAGACACCTCTATAACGTAATATATTTTATAACTTATATACGTGTTTATTGATTGATTATTTTCAAGCATATAATTGTGAAAAACATATATGTTCATGTCCCATGTCAAAGTTACACCTATAAGAATAAATATATCTATTTGACTATTCCCGCTACAGGGCCGACACCTCAACCACTCACACACACACATACACACACAAAACACCACGATCAAGAAGTGTGTATGCTGGATTAAAATGACGTAAACCATCTCTTTATCAAAACAATAACATTAGTGAAGAAGCTCAGCTAGCTAAATAACGTGCATTTGTCTTGGTAAAAAACTCGACTGACGTTAGCTCGTCGACGCCCTACGTGATCTGTGATTGGTTACTGCGTCATCCAATCACATGAGCGCTCAGTAAGGCGGCAATAATATGGCCGCCTTGATGAGCCAATAGTGGAGTAGATCACACAGAATAGATAAGTTCGTCGGTTCTTGTGTGCTAGCTAGTGAGAGAGCAGAAGTTAGGGTGAGAGAGCGAGACAGGTTATAGTCAGAAACAGAGATGGACAGATGGAGAGAGAAGAGAGAAAATAAATGAGAGAGAATATATATAGAACTAGAGACAGAAAAGGAGAGAGAGAGAGAGAGAGAGAGAGAGAGATTTTTCAAGTCGCCACCTGAGTCTACAATAGACTACAGACTGAGTTCATGGGATGATGAAGCCTTATGAGATTGTTCTATGCATGGGTGTCATTTCTTTTGTCGGGCGTCGGGACGCTGGAAAGTAGATTCCATTCAATTTATTTGTTTCATTGAATCATCGTCGTGCTGAGCTTGTGAGTTACATGAGACACACACAAATGAAGGTTTCAGAACGCGTAACGCATGAGAACGTATGAGGAGTCAGATTAGTATTTCTTTTTTTCATATCCATAATTTAATTCATATAGTTTATGTGCATCTATTTTAAAGAATCCAAATTCATCCTCTCAACTCTTCCTGCTCTTATAGACTCGTATGACTTTTGGCCATTGACTAACTTATACCTGACACTAAATCTGCGATCTGAAATGATGAAAAGCTTTTACGAGTAGGCCTATAGACAACCTTAATCAAACGTTCATAGACTTATATAGGCCTACTACATATAAGAGCTTTTCAATGCACTTCTAAAAAAGATATTGAATCGATTTTTAATATAGGCCCTAGCTTGAAAACAGTATAGTTGTCAATGTTTTTTTTTTACTTAAAGTAGGCCGGTAACTTATTATAGGCCTATATAAGTTACATATAGTTACAGATTTTGTTGTTATAGTGAATTTAGCTATAACAACTGTGAGGCGAGTGTATAGGCCCTACCAAAAAACAATTGTTCAAATGATGTGAACGTTCATTAGGGTTATTGATGTTTTATTTGAAATCGATCATATATTTCATTTTATTGAATTTTCGATTTAATTGCTAGCTTTATATCGATTAGAAATTTGTATAAATTATGAACTGATCTGACAAATATTTTGAAATAATTAGTTCATTTCAAAAATTCATGGCAGTCCATATAGGCCTACATTATATTGAACCATATGTATCCATTATTGAAAATATGAACAATCTTACTTGTTACTACACAGCTATTATAATTTATGGTTGTCTGCATGGCCACTTCTTTGGCCAAGTAAGTGAAGGTATATTGTCTTGGAAACTCAAGTCAATTTGGACATGTGTTCGAGTCCCGCATCGGTATAAAGGCATTTGTTTTTCTGAACATCATGCATATATCATCGGCTCATTCGTACCCCCATGATAGCTAACTGTTTTGGGGATGGTATGGGTTCCCTATAACCAAACATTATTCATCTTTCTTATTTGTTAACTCTGCCAAAGTTACATTTACATATGTTATCTGAAGTACTTTATTAGTGGAAGGGCCGTGTTCTACAGAATAATTCCACATTTATTTACCTATACTAATTATTGAGCTGTATGCCTCACTATTATAATATGTTATGAATATGAGTTTTACTGGATTAATATAACTGTAGACAGCCCTGTGTAAATTGAATATGTTCTGAAATATTTATATAAAACATCACAACGAAAGGTGTATTCAAAGCATAAAGGCCTATAGGTTGTGCATGTTCACAAAGGTATAGAAAACGCTTCGGGGTGATCGAATACGAGGATGAGTAAGTATAGGACAATTTGCCTCTCTGTCTCTTGTATGGGTGAGGTGGAGGCGGGTAGACAATTTGGCAGGGTCATGGAGGCCGTATAGGTATATAATAGGCCTACAATTGTGAGACTGTTTGAAAGACAATATATAATTTAGGGACGATGTAACTTTACCAGACCAAGAGTATACGGGGAGAGAACAATGTATTTATTATATTTCATATACGCACTCTAACATGATAGCTATAAGATCTATTGGCGTCAATGAATCATGAATTAGATGAATGGAAGACGATATGACAGGTTATTTGTCGTGTTTGGGACAGTGCGGACAGTGCTAAGAAACCAAGAAAAACTCTGTTAAAATGGTCGACTATGGTGGGAATGGAACTCCGGTCTCCTGATCGACGGTTCAGGGCGATAGCGACTGATCTTCTATACAACCAGTATTGGTTATACACACATTATTATTTTTGTAATGCTGCTTAACGACCCCAACAACAGCTAGGTCTTACGGGGGCTCATTATTTCTATCTGGTCTGGAAGCAAAAACAACCATTAGGATAGCATATAGGATGATGATATACGATTATGATCATCATGGAGTAAGTCATGACATTCACTAATCGTTCTTATAGAAAATTATGGAGTCATCACGAAAATATATAAGGTTATAATTCAACATTCATATTTTGCATAAAATAAGAATTTGGAAATTTTTAGACATTGTGTCATACCAGAATATATAGATCCCTATTGTTTGTGAGTCGAACGGTATGACTTTTTTTGGAAATTTTCATGAAAGTTTGGTGAAATGTGCCAACCTATAGATCGGCTTCTACTTTCAAAATTTATTGACTTTGAGTACATTTCATGTGAATATCTCGCTCATCTTACACTGCGTATATAAGCTGCGTTTTCCTAGTTGTACAGCTATGTTAGTGAAGGGATTACAGTTGATCACCTAACTCGGCACAGTTTTCTCACACCCCATGGGGCCGTGTTCCGTTTAACAAGCTGTTGCCGTTAGTCGACTCTTTGTTGTTATTTTGGGGGCTGTGACTACGGTACCGTGGGTATTCACTTAATTAACCCTTCTGAGGGAGGATTCTCCGCACCGACTGTAGAAGTGAAATATGTACATCTTCTTGCACTTTCTGTGTTCATCACAGATGAAGGAAAGGTTGCCTATATTCAGGCGTATATGAGAAACATGTGAAATTCGTAGGTGAAGCAAATTTGGCAAGGTCTATGTGCTAGACTTGAGTATACATGTCTTTACCCGTGGCGGGCGTTGTTGTTGTTGTTCCGAGTAATCTAAATTGACGAAAGATTGCCTGATCTAGCTAACCCAACCAACCTAACCGGTCACAACCTAACTAACCTAACCTAAACTCACATATGACCTGTATGCCATACGTACAAAAAAGAAATCGTAAAAGAGCTTGATATTTTCGGTATGTGGGATGGAAGTCTTCGCTACGCTCATCTAATGAAGCAAAAATTTCTACTCGTAACTTTTGAAGTAACTTGGCTTTTTTATTAATTCAATTCAAATGGCATCTGAACGTGTATTATAAAGTTACTTTTTCTCGAACTCAATGACAGTCATAACCGATTATTAATCTTTTTACAATTAGTCTATTATGATTTATGATTTACTTCCACTATATTGAGGCCTGAGGGTAATCGAGAAAACAGAAGCTCGCAGTTTTATGATTGACGGTCCTTTTTGCATTTGCTAGAAATGGTTTGTAATGATAAGTTCTTTCTATAACTTCCAAGTGCAATCACCGTTCCTCAATTACAATAGTTCGCATAGTCATGCAATCAATGGCCGTCGAGCTCAGTTTATGTTTTTCATCAAAATTCTATATTGACATAAGTATAGGCCTGGCCATATAGCTTATTTTTCAAGTAAAAAAATGAACCAAAAAACATTTTTTATTTCAAAAACTAACGCTCTAGAGGGTTCACGGCGAAAGCTCATGGGTCGAAGCATCACGAAGTCACACTATACGTTTACAGTTTTTTGGTTTTTTTAATTTTCAAATTTTCCAAGTAAAATCATTTCTGGTTTATTTCTCCTATTTTGATATTTTTTTATTGAATTCCATTTTGCATTTTTTTAAATTTACAGCTGGTCAAACCAATTATCTCCAGATTGTAAAAACATCTGAAACAGTTCTTGTTTCTCATCAGTTTCATTTCGTTAATCTATAGCCTAATGTGTGTCATGTGAATTGTGTTCATCTATAAAAAATTGGGGCCATGGATAACCGTATTTTTTAGTTTATTATTTGTTAACTTTTAATTTAAAATGAACCAATTTTTTCACATGATTGCAATAAATGGTGGGAAAGAAATTATAAAATTATTTTTCCAATAAAAATAGGAAAATATATAATTTTGAAAATACAAATGAATTAGTTGATATTATCATTGATAGCATTCCACATTACGTCGGATATATCGCGTCGTCCATCTTTTCTTCAATATCAAATAACGCAATTTTCTCATGGGCACCGAAAATCAACACCACAAAAAATGACGTTTTCCTTGAACAGTTTTATCGAAGTCGATTACTACCGCTACCTGTTGAGCATGTTTAGTTCTAACTCGAGAAAGTAGAATCTACAACATCTGTGACCTGTCAGTTCACTCAGCTGATTTTAATCGAATGATCTGTCATGAAAAATTCATATTGCAATATTTGTTATCTCGTCTTCAGGCTTGTCTGACCTTGCAGAGGAATTATAAGTGCATAAGTATTAAAATTCTAAGCTGTAGAATCGAGTGAAAATTGTGCTAAATATATAAGTACAAGCGCAAGCCGAAAATAAATAAGATTGACGATGGCTGCAAGTGTTGTGAGATTTGCATGTTCCAGAACATTATATTCATTTCGTAATAAGTACATGCTCCGGTCATCGCCAAACTTGTTGGTAGCAAGATTTGTTTCAGGTACTCTACCTCAGTTAAAAAAGGAAGAGTAAGTATATTTTCTTAGTCAAGACCTACTTTTTAAGTAGGGTAGGAATGGCCTAGACTTGGAGGCCTACTTTTGAATTTCTAACCTAACTAATTGATATAGGCCTACATATTAATTTTTACACTTTGTTCTTCCAGGGTCGAAGTAACTTTTATAAAAGCCAATGGAGAAAGAATCAAAGCAAAATGTAAAACTGGTGACAGCCTATTGGACGTAGTAGTCAATAATAGCATTGATTTGGATGGTTATGGTAAGATAGGAAAATATTCATACTGCCTACAATGGGCCTATTATCATGACCCAGCCCATGTGCCACGAACGTACTATTTCCATGAACCGTCATTCGGTTTGTGGCAATAGCAGTGCCGCACAACCAAGTTTCTGTTCCCAGGAACCTCATTCAGGTCGTGGCAGAGCCGCAGGTCACTTGTATTCCCACGAACGGGCTCACACACTACTCATCCCTGTCGCCCATAGTTCATTTGATCACACACGGAGGAGAGCCCTGGATTTGGGAATGTGAAATACTATATTCGTAGTTGAAATGATTAAAACGAGATAGACAACCCCGCATTAGTTACGCTTTTTTTCTTTATTGGGTTCAACGACGCTCTG
Organism: Brachyptera putata; assembly: GCA_907164805.1. Taxonomy (NCBI): domain Eukaryota; kingdom Metazoa; phylum Arthropoda; class Insecta; order Plecoptera; family Taeniopterygidae; genus Brachyptera; species Brachyptera putata. Next base: position 21,947,255 of record OU015466.1, read on the forward strand.
TTATGATAGCGCAGATCTAATGGCGTTGGATGATTGATGGGATGATGAGATGAAGGTTTCTTGGGTAATGGGAAGGATTGTGGGAAGGAAGCAGTCGTGGCCTATATTGTGGTAACCATCCCTACATTAGCGTATAGACTACAAAGGGAAACCACAAAAAAAAACTGTAAAGATGGACGGCGGCGGGGATCGAACCGGGTCCGATAACCCCTCGCCTCCCGGATCACATGAAGCGAGCGTGTTAACCACTGTGCTGCATGTGCCAATATTAGTTATGCTTGTTTATATGAAATTCATCAATATCAATTATTTGTAGTGTTTAATTGGCGTTATTAATCTCATTTGAATATAAAGCGATTTATACGACATCACTCGTAAAATACATCAAATGGTATTACAGTAGAAATAACTACCATACTGTAGGCCTACCTAAATCGCCACAGCTCCAGTAGCTTCGGCGGTTAGTGTGTTGGCCCGTCATTCTCACGGTCGAGGAAACTATTCAAATTGTGGCTCGAGCATAGGGTTGAGAAGATTTTTTCCCATTTTAGACCACAGAAACGAAATTATCTGTATATAATCTAGTGGATCTTTTAATATTGCTTTCGCCGTCTTGATCATGCCTTGACTCCCCTCTACCGTTTCTTACCCCTCCACATCAACAATAGGCATGGTTGGGATTAAAAACAAGTTGTCCTTCGTTTTGACTTCAATTTAATTAGCAACATCACAGTGCCCGAGTCCTCTGTAGGCTATGTGATCAAATGAACTGTGCGTAAACAGGGTGTGTAGTTTGTCAGCCCGTTCGTGGGAATAGAAGTGGCCCGAGCAGCTCTGCTATTGTCACGACCAGAAAGTTGGGTTGTGAGGTAGAGGTGGATGAATGGTTCGCAAGAACAGTGTACCGTATATTAGTCTTGTCGCCACGATCAGTTTTATTTATCTTACCAACACGAGCATTGGTGAAATAGTAGTTTCGGTTGCTGTTAGCACGACCTGCATGAACGTTTGTGCGAATAGGTTCGGCCCTTTGTATGACCAGATGTTCCCTAACCCAACTTAACCATACACAACTAACGAAAACCACCTACTTGTCCATGTAAACTTGTCATTTATTTAGGCTGTCATATTGACTAAAATAGAGCCTTTATCTATAATACCATATTGTCAGAACCATAATAGCATTAAAACCTCGAATTATTTACAATTCTTTTCTTTGGCGATCTTGTCGTAGTTGAGCGTGCATTCCGATGCAACATTGAAAGAATAAAGTTGTTCATTTATTGTTTGTTTGAACTGTAGTACAAGATGCAAGTTTTTAACAATAAGTAGGCCTATGCATCACGTCAGCGTTCGATATATCAATGTAACAATTGAAATATCAGCTTATATCTAGGCCCAATTCGTATGCAAATTATAGGGTTGCCGATTGATATTTTCGTTCAATTCGATATGTTCGGACTTCGATTCAATATCGAATTGGAATTCGATTAATTCAATATCAAATTGAAAAATAGAAAAAATTAGTCAAATAACTAAGTGACAACAACCCAAAAATTAATAAAATGAATAATACGTGCACGGAATTCTCATTGCTGTTGGTATTGTGTGTGCTGAGTGTATATAGAGTGACCGTGCGCGTAGCATGTACTACGAGTAAAAAATTGTTATAAGATAACTACTAGATTATCCATGATTTTCTCATTTAAGAAAGTGTTTGACAATCGTGTGGGTCAAATATAATCTTGTATATAATCTTGTATAACATAGATGAAAAAGAAATTGAAAGTGAAACAGTGCTGCATGATCAAGATTCACAACTTCCAAATTTCCAATCTCGCATTTTTTTCTCAATTGGATATCTTTTCTTCCTTGATTTTTCTTCCATAGCGATTGATAATTGAAAATGTCGATATATTTCAATCGATATCTATATTGAAGTTTCTACATTGTTTGAAATTTTCATATTGAATGATAACTCTTGGAAAATCTTCACAAATATAGTGAAAATGTTGCTGAACCCATTCTTGCGCTTGACAGATAGGCCTATTCAATTTGTAAGGATGGTTGTTAAATTAGGTTGTTATATTTCATTAGGTGCTTGCGAAGGAACCTTGACATGTTCTACATGTCATGTGATCCTGAAGAAAGAGGACTATGACCGACAACCAGAAATGCCAACAGACGAAGAACTTGACATGTTGGACTTGGCATATGACCTCACCGACACGTGAGTACTGATATACTTCGGTGTTTTGGGATTTCTTTTCATTGGTAAACTAATTCTGTTGAATTGAGCTAATGGAATTATTAATTACGTCTATTTATAAATTCTAAATGGAAATCCATATTTATGACTTTTTTCAATTTTCTTCATCTTCTTTTCTACCAAATCTACCTTTCTTCTTTTGTTTAAAATTTACCTGTGTATGGGAAAGAAGAACGTTGGTCTTTATTCGATATTCATGTTCTTGTTCTGTGATTGGCCTTTATCTTCTTTACAAATCTTTCTCTCTTCTTCGTCTATGTCTTATTTATGTATATTTTTTTCAATGCTGTTTAACAACCCCACCTACAGCTAGGTTATACGGGGTACAAATGAGCGGGTGATAATGAAACTATGATGGGTGAAAGGACGTTTACAAAAACACATGCCTTATGCGGGACTCGAACCCACGTCGGACCTGACTTCAGTTTCTACCGCTAACGATTATTGACTGAGCCACGGGGGCGGCACTCTATATTTATATTTCATCCAAATTCAAGAAGTGCAGTTTCAGACTTGACTATAGAAAGTTTTCGAACTCATTCATTGGTATATTTTTACCTAGGTAGGCCAACAGAGCTTATCAAAAACTTCCAATTTTTCATTTTATTGTTTGAGTGCTGGAATTTGACTTGTTAAACGAAGAGTATAGAAATAAGTAATAAATCAAGTGTCCTGAATAAGTATGGTGGTGATTTTTCCAAGGCCGAAAGTCAATTTATTCTATCAAAAAGTTCTTAGATTCAATTGAAATATTGCAGTTCACACTACCCTAATGATGAGTAAAAAGTAATAAGTATTAATAATATCCTTGATTCACTAAAAAAGATTTTTCTTTTTGAGGTGCTTGGAACTTGTATCTCTGTGAAAATTAATATGCTCGTTAGAATTGAATATTCAAGCTTGATGTTGATTAGACATTGGAATAGAATAGGGGTGGTAAGATTGCCCTTGTGGTGCCCTGTCCAAACCATACAAATCTTTCATCCATAGCCTTAATTGGGGAACAATGATTTTGGATCAAGTTTCGGTGTATAAAAAAAAATGATATTAGACAGTAATATTTATTTTATTTCTTCTATTTCCCTCTAGGAAAATCATTATAATTATTATGATTGTTTTATGATTTTATATACGAATTGAGCAATATATTTCAACAGATCCTTGTGTTTTTCAGATCCAGACTTGGCTGTCAGATTATCATGAGCAAAGAACTCAATGGTTTAGAAGTCCGTGTTCCAGCGACAATAAACGATGCACGCAGTTAACTCTAAATGGGCCCCAGTGCCTTCTTGATTTATGACCAATATTTAAGTTCTGGCAGATTTCTAGAGGCCCTATATAATAATCGTACACTATTTTTAATAAAGAAAAGTTCAATATTTCAATGGATCACGCTATACCCATATTATTTACACAAGCTTAAATTTGCTATGCATGGCAAGCTGTAGGGCCTTAGTCTTAGTCTTACATGAATTACTTGAAATGAATTTACCAAAATGAGATTTCTATTTGAATTAGTCAAATGTAGGCGTTCGTAATATGAATCAATTTTAGACTGTGGATTCACTTCTCACATGTTAATGGGTTTGAGGCTATATAGCCAATATGTCAAACAAGCACGTTAATTTAAGACAGAATTCATCCAAGTAGAAATTCAACATTTCCAATGTTGTCATACAGTTACATTATGTATAACAGTAGTTGACATCTTTACTGCCGAGTATTTTCATTTTGTTGAGTAAATAAAGTACGCTACGTATTGATGTCTATTTACTTTTGAATTGAATGACCTATTGGGCAATTGATTGCTAACTTTGGAATCAATATTACATTGTATTGTTGTCAATTAGTGTTTTTGTTTTCTGACATTTTCTGACATCTTGTTGACATCGCAACAAGGCAGGTGAATTCTCATGGTTAAAGGTTTTTAAAAGTTTTACCATCATTGAAGACATTGGATACTCCTGTTTGATTTTCTGTTGAAAAAATAGATCAACATTGTAAAATAGAAATAGAAATATGATGAAATATTTGTAAATTTAAACAGGACTGAACCTGTTGTGTATTACACTATTACCATAATGTATATTGACTATGATGATTGAAAATATATGCTAATTATTTTTACAGATTCTACCGCTGTTTTTTTTAAACGATCTGTCTATGTTTAGCGTACTTCGAATGAAAGCCATACAACTTTCACTTGTAGTGCTTACTGTATACCTGTTTGAATATTTTATTTTTCACTTCCCTTACCACGTTTGACCATTTTAAGATCTGGATCTGGACACACCATATCAGGTTGCATATATGGGACACCACAAAACGTGCTACGCAATTTGTTTAGGTGCCCCAAAATAGGTAAATTTGGGAAGTAGTGTGACTGCATCATTCCTTTTTTCAACTTGAGTCCTTTAATATCGAGACTCGTGCTTTCTAGATGTGGCATCATTTTTCTTCACATGCATTGAAAAATTATTTTCTTTATCTATTTTATCTGGGACCTACTGATAGAAGTAACGACTCTTACGTATTTATACGTATCTACAAATTTTTTATAGAATTTAATAAATTGCCTGATAATGATTGATGGTTTTAAAAATGTAGATAATTTGTATGGGAGGCCTACTTTGTGCAAGACAAATTTTAGAAGTACCGAATTGTTTTACTTAAACTGTTTTACCGATATGTGACTTGGCTTGCACCTAGAGAGCAGCACATGCTGACAGCAAGTAGAGCTGTAAAAGAATGACCTTAATAAAATTTGCATAATTTCATAATAAACAAAGATAGGAAAGATCTTACTATCAGCCTTTTATATTATTCAGCTCAAGATCAAAGACTGTCAACAAATAATTAGGGAGATGAGTGGTTATTGAGTGTATTTGTGATGTATTTTTCACCATTGAAAAGATTGTAAACAAGATGGTAGAGCCTATTTTTGATTATCAATTTAGGTTGATTTTGATTGGTGATTCAACTGTTGGGAAAAGTTCATTATTGAAGTATTTTACTGACGGAAAGTTTGCGGAGGTTAGTTTTATTCTAGTCATCCTTGATTACTACGTCTCAACGTTGGCGTAGCTCTTGTTTGATCAGAGGCCAACTTGCAAAGGCTTAAAAAGTGGGCTCTCATAACCCTAGAATTTTAGCTTTCAGATCCAACTGTTGGTGTCGATTTCTTTGCTCGCTTGATAGAAGTGAAGGATGGTACCAGAATAAAGTTGCAGTTGTGGGACACCGCTGGACAAGAAAGGTTTCGGTGCGTTTCAATAATCATTGTAATCTAGAACCAAAACAAATTCACTTTGTGAATAGGCCTACAGTCCATTTACACAATCTATCGGTATAGAAATATTTCTGTCGCACAAATATTTTTGTGCGAATAGTGTTCAACTCTAGGAGGCAGAAATATTCCTGTGAATAGTGTATGCATATTTGATACTGGTAGGCCATAATAATGAAATCATATCCTCAGTATCTAGAGTCTCTCTCTCTCTCTCTCTCTCTCTATATATATATATATATATATAGTCAGTATATAGTTGAGTTCACTCGACAATCTAGTCCTAGTCCAGTTTGAGACATCTTTGCTGAGGTGTAGTTTTTATTAAATATCTTGATGTTTGTTTTAAGAAGATCTTTTAGATTTTCATATAGGCCTACCAAACTATATTTGGCTATGACTTTCAAATTGCAAGGTGAGGCAGTGATTATAGCAACATGGTTATTGCATGACTTGAATTCTAGATACCGGTAGCTCAAAAGTTATATATATATATATATATATATATATATATATATATGAATCTTGAACTATGCAATTGACAATTACAATAGACCAATCCAGTAGATCTCCATAGTCTGAAGATGTTCCCTTGGCTTTATATTTTATGTGTCATTTATTTTACTGTTCAACTTTTGGTTACAGCTCAATCACTAAATCCTATTACCGCAACTCTGTGGGTGCTCTACTCGTCTACGATGTTTGCAACCGAGCAAGCTTTGAACACATACCGCTATGGATGTTAGAAGCACGTCGACACATTGAACCACATCGTCCAGTCTTTGCATTGGTTGGTTGTAAAGTTGACTTGACTAAAACTGGCCACCGTGAGGTGACAAAAGAAGAGGCACAAGCATTTGCAGATCATCACGGATTGCATCACGTTGAAACATCTGCTCTTACTGGAATGAACGTTGAGGATGCTTTTCGATCAGTCACTGAAGAAGTTTACGCTCGTATTCAGTCGGGTGAATATAAAATAGAAGATGGTTGGGATGGAATTAAAACAGGTTTCCAACGTCCAGGTGGGCTTGATTTTAATTTAGTGGAAGCTGAACCTGCTAAGTCAACGTGCTGCTAGATCATCGTAAAATTAAGAGCTTTCTCGTTATTTGTAAATAATGTAAATAACGTGTGTCAATTGGCTAGTATATTATGTTGATCTTGTCCAATCAAACCTTTGGTGTGAGTAGCATAAATTTATCGAATTGTGATATATGCAGGACTACGAAATGTTTATCGTGTTTTTCTTCTAAAGAAATTTACTATTCTTTCCATTACAGGGTTGAGATAGTAGATTTATTAACCATGAATTAAATTCTCATTTTTATACTATTACTTCCAAATCATACTTGACAATTTTACTGAATGTATGGATTATTCTGACTGATTCAGTCATAACATGGATCATTTGAGTGTTTGTTGTATATACTTATCTAAAACAAAAGCAGTTGAACATTCAACTCCACTATTATTTTACAGTGTTATCACAAAAAAGCGTCATGCAGTTACATTACCGGTATAATATTTCCATCTTTCCAGATGGAGATATGATCGGTTAATCAATTTCACTCCAGTTCACGTCATGTAAACATTTCTTCTTTTATCAAGTGATATGATTTTTATGCTGGTATATAAGTTCTTTTTGTGGAACTGAGAATATGAATCTTGAACTTGAGATGCAAAGAGATCCCAGATAAATAGTTTTGTCTGTGTTTCAAATTACTAGAGTGATTAGAATTGATTTTGCTAACTTTTCTAGTCATATTATTAAATGTGTTACAGGCTTATACCGTACGGCTACTGAATACAGTACTTGATAACCCATTGTATATTAGAGCAACTAATTTATAATCAGCAAGTATAATTTTAATTTGTAATAGTTCAGACAAAATAATTTGTTTGCAATCATCATTATTAAAATAGTTTTAGCTGGACAGATTTATACAAATCTGTGACTGGTGCTTCACACATTATGATTATACATTTCAATTGAATAATAAATTGATATTGTAGAAGTACCGGTACTCATTTATTTAGTTATGAGTGATTCTTCAATTATTCTCTATGATGACATTTAATTCCTCTCCTGTAGAATGACTACCTATGAGAATGTAGGCTGTCACATCCATTAGAAAACCCAAAATGAAATATTGTGTCACTTTAACTTGAATCATAAAACTTGATCATACTCGTAAAATTGGATATAATCGTGAAACTGAAAATAAAATTGAAAAGAAATTGTTTAGCTAGATGTATATAAGAGAGAGAATGTCATTTTATTGTGACGGCTGTCCGCAATAGCGGGATACCAAGATGGTACAGCGTAAAAATCAATACATTAGTACAATGGTTTTACAAAACCATCTCTCTGGTACCATTCTCAAGTGGTATCATTCTCAACTCACATTCGTCTCAACTGGCACGATTCTCAACTCGCAACGTTCTCAAGTGGTACGATTCTTATCATGAAACATTTCAGGCTCACGATATTTCAACGTCGTCTGAACTGGTACGATTCCTCAACTCGTAAGATTCTCATCTTGCAACATTATAGGCTCTTGCTATTTCAACATCGTCTCAACTGGTACGATTCTCAACTCACACCATTCTCAACTCACAAAATTTCAGGCTCATACTATTTCAATGTCGTCTCAACTGGTACGATTCTCAACTCACGCCATTCTCATCGTGCATCTTTTTAGAATCATGCTATTTCAACGTCGTCTCAACTGGTACGATTCTTAACTCGCACAATTCTCAACCCGCAACATTATAGGCTCATTGCTATTTCAACGTCATCTCAACTGGTACGATTCTCAACTCACACCATTCTCATCTCGCAACATTTCAGGCTCATGCTATTTGAACATCGTCTCAACTGGTACGATTCTTAACTCGCACGATTCTCGACTGGTGGGATTCTCAACTCGCATCATTTTAGGATATATTTGCTTTTAAATGGATATTGTGAGATGAGAATCGTACCAGTTGAGATGTAGCCAAATATATACTAAACTTCAGGCCGGTCAATATTATCAATGATTATTGATAATTACCTGTGGCACCTTATCTTCATTCTCTCCACATCTTTTTACATTTTTTTAAATTAATTATTATTCTCCTTGATGTGTTGAATTTATATTTACTATTTTTGAACCAATTGCACTTGAAACTTTTTTTCTTGCTCCACAGGCCAAAATTACAATTTAAATTACATGTTTTTTCAATATGATTCAACGTGTCTCAGATGAGATTTAGATGCCAAAATCAATTTTCTTATAGAACTATAGGTGCCCATCTGATATTTGATTTTCTATGCAATTATGTAAAAATATGAATCTATATACAATATTATCCATCTATACATAATTATCTTTACCTCTTTCTCTTTTTTTTTTATTTCTTTCCTTCTCTCTTTTGCTTTTTTCTTCGTCTTTTCTATTTCATGGGGGGGGGGGGGGGGGGGGGGGCGGTCGCCCTCATCGCCCCCCATACAAAGTTTGAATTTTTGACAAATGTAGAACTTCTTTTACCGACAGTCTGAAGAAGCTTCTTTACAGTAAGCATTGCGTAAGTGCGTATGGTGCTATACATTATTGTGGGGCGTTTGGATAGGTGACTTGCGAGTTTTCATTTTTTTATCTGAATAATGAGTGATGCGGAACCAACAGTGGACCCACACTTACAACATTTCATTGAAGTTGAAACACAAAAGCAAAGATTCCAGGTAAAATTGTGAATTGGAGCTAATTATTAGTGCTGCCCTGTTGACTTGCCTTTTGGTAAGGGAGGTTAGATAATGACGTAGTAAGGTATGGTGTAAAATCAATGGCCTAGGCCGTAGCATCTGTGGTAACATTGAGTTTGTTCAGCACTACAGGCATTAAGTATATAGGTGGTTGATGCTACAGGCATGTGTTTGTACACACTAGTGCTGTAGCATTGAGTTAACTCAATGGCTGTAGGCAATGGCGGTAGGCCCTAAAGGCCTAGGTCATATCGACATTGAGATTTATCGATGTCCTAAGAAACTTAATCCTAGGACTTGCTGCATAACATTACCGCTTCTTATTAGCTTATTAGTAGGCCAAGATCAGTTTTGGTGTATGTGAACCAAAAATATTGGTATTATTGTACTTTGTTAAGGTAAACTGTCAGTGTTAATTAAGCACACTGACACTAGACCATTGATTTTAGGCCAATCCTATTCCCACAAACATTTGTGCGGGTCGTACCTACAGCAACCAAAACTACTGTTCCCACGAACCGTTCTTGCCGGCAAAGCGAAAAAATACTGTTCCCGCCGATAAGACTCATTCCCACGAATCATCGTTAGGGCCGTGACAATAGCTGACCCGTACGGCCACTTCCATCCCCATGATCGGGCGAGTCTTACACTCGGGAGGAATTGGATGAGGGATGGTAGTCCCGAAGTGATGTCACGTGGGCTCCCGATTTTGTATTTTGTCAGGAATTATTATCTATTTTATATTGGTTAGTTCAAGCGTTTGAGGATAAAAAAAAAAAATACCGGACTCTAACCTATTGCAAAAAGTTTTTATATAATATTGCAAAAAACAAAAAAGTAGTAGCAGCGGGATTCGAACCCCGGCTCTACAGCTCTAGCGGCCGGCGCCGTACCCACTGGACCACTAGACGATTGTGAATATGGAGTGTTAAATGTTTGTGTTGTTTCTACGGATTTAACGGAGAGTCGGGAAAGCTCGGGAGCCCACGTGACATCACTTCGGGCCTCATCCAATTCCTCCCGTGTGTAAGAATCTGATCGGGCTCACAAAACCACATTCCCCGTATGCACGTAGTTCATTTCTGGGAGTGTGATGTCGTTAACCAAAGTGAAGTCAAAACGAGATGAACAACCTGTGTTTAAAGCAGAACAGGGCCAGACGGGTGATGCATTGTCAAGGGGGAGAAGAGAATATTTAAAGATTTAATTACCGTAAGACAATACAGATAATTCTGTTTCTGTGGTCTTATATAAAAAAATAGTCTTTCCACAACTCAATACTCAAGATAGGCCCACTATTTAATCCTTGGGTACTTTTAATACGTGGGCGTTGTTGTTCTTGTTGCGCACGACCTAATTAAACTTGAATAAACCTCTGAAGTTTTACTAGCGGAAATCGAACTGTGGGCATTGGGTCTATAGTGTTGATTGAGTAGCAACTTCCACGGTATACCGAATGCGCGGGCGCTTTCATGTGTAGTTTGATTATGAAACGCTACGATTGTGATAGCTACGCCACTCGCAGCCACTGCCTTCCTAAGAGCTGACAAGTTCCGTTACTACGTTGTTTTTAAAAGGCGGTAACTCAATGCCGTGGATCACCGGTACCCATGCTAACCAATGCACTGAAATCATTTGCGTCAAATCTTACATTATTTCTACCATACTAGACCTAGGCGTATATAGTATTACAGTAATGGGGGTCGGTAAATGAGACACCTAGTGGTGACAATTATGCCTATTTTAACCTCCTCCATTCTTCCCGTGTGTAAGATCCTTGAAATGTTTAGCAGCCATGTTGTTATCACACAACCACACAATACCACCACATAGGTACCGTACAACATTTATATATATGGACAAACTAGTACCTGCCCACCTCGGCAGTTTGACTGAGATGAGTGGACCAGTTGCATTCAACAGACCGGGGTTCAATCCCGCCATGGTCGACTAACTTGACGAGAGATTTTTCGTGGTAGGTCTACTGCAATTTTCTCTCGCTAGATGTTACAGTAGGACAGCCTACTAAAAGTTGGCTTGGCAGTTTTGCATGTGATTGCTAGTAGACCTACAACATGAGCAAAAGCAAAGCAGAACATGATAATTTGCATTCGTGGAAGAATGGCTGAATTATTTTACGTGAAGCATTTTGAGTGATCCATTCTAAATCTTCGAGTGGTTTCGGAGAACGTTGAGAGCATGTCTACAAAGAAAACAATGCAATGGCATTTTTGTTGTACGTTATTACTTATTAATAAGTGTTTTTATTATTTATGTTAATTAAGTGTTTACTTTCAAGTGTTTTATTAAAAAATCGAGAGATGGCCCTACATTTTAACTAGAAGTAATTTGTGTCCTTGATTTCTGGAAGCTATTGAAGCTTGTAGGTAATCGAGATATCACATAAGTCACAATTAATTCAAAAACCCATCTAGATAAATCAGTAAAATGGATTAAACTTCAAACAGTGATGCTCCAAGTGAAAAAAAACAATTCTAAAGTTGTAAATTATTGAATAACACTATAGGCCTACCTTTAGGTCTACCTCAACCCGCACTGAATACAAGGTAGGCCTATATACCTTGTACTGGTTTGTTTTCGGGCCAAATTCTTATAGTAGGTACTGCTTTTTGTTCACAGTTTTTGGTTCACGGACTAACGGACACGTGCTGGGAGCTATGCGTTGACGCTCCAGGTTCTCGCCTCGAATCACGCACCGTAACTTGTCTAGCCAATTGCGTTGAACGATTCCTAGACACTACTAACTTCATCGTCAATCGCTTACAAAAAACTCATGAGTTTGCATCTGTTTCTCCAGAAACTTCATTCCAGTAGAGGTTCTTAATTTTGCAGTGACGGCAGAGAAACATTAGTAGGCGTACTTAGCAGTGTTAGAGATTTAGTGGTTGTTAGTTATTTTAGATAGTCATAATAGCATCATGTTCTCCAAGGTGCGAGGCTTTCTTGACAGGCACCGCAAAAAGTTTATTGCTGGTGGAATCGTAATAGGAGGTGCCGTTTTGGCTACCCGTTATGCACAGCGGAAGTTGCGAGAATGGCAGGAACGAGAAACGAACGAATTCTTGGAACGTACTCGGCGCCAGACTCATTTTGAGAGTACAGAACGTACGTGCAACCAAACAGCACTTTCAATTGCACCTTCTGTTCATGAAGCGATCGATAAAAACTTGGACGCTGAAGATTTGGTCGGACAGCTGCGCACAGGACCCTTAGACAAAGTTTTATTGTGGGAGGAATTGAAGATCCTGGCTTTCACACGTGCGTCTGTTCTCGTTTATTCAGGGGCTATGTTTGTTGTGGCTCTCCGAATACAAATGAACATTATTGGAGGTCACATATATCGTGATTCTGCGGAAGAGACGTCTCGAGTGGGAACCTCAATGCAAGAACGTTATCTTTCTCTATGTCAGCACTTTGTTGAAACTGGGGTACAAGAACTGTGTATGTTGGTACGAGAAAAGGTGCGTATAGTCGTAGGCGAAACACCCCTGAACCGACCGCTAACTCTGCGAGAAACGGAACAGATGTTCTGGGCTATTCAATCAGCTATTGCCAGCGATGATCGTATTGACCCTGTTCGAAATCTGGCTCAGTACTTACTACCATCTGACAGAGTCAACGATTCTCAGCTTCTGCAGGATATGGTGTCAGAAACAGCGGAGATATTGAATAGTGATGAAGTTTCTGGCTTGACAGCATCCTGCGTGAGCCGCGGTTTCTCTCAACTTCTTGATCGCATTGCTGAATATTTCTTTCAAGATGAGAAGCAGCTTGATCAACAGAATGTGACTGTTCCTATGGCAAAGCTGATTCCTATTGTGAATGGTCTCGTTAAACAGCAGAATAATCAGCCTGGTCCGTGGCTACAGCATCTAGTACTCGATGATAAGTTGAAGTTACTAGGTGCTAATGTTTATGAAGCATTCAGTCAGAAAGGTTAATGCATTGACTTATTAATGTATGTAAGATCATCTGATCTTCAATAAACAGAATTATCTGCTATCTCTCTATTGTTTGTTATTTATGAATCATTTTGTACATACGTATATGTGTAAAATATAGACATATATGGGGACGGTATCAGTTTTCACCGTGTAGCCATTACATGGACTGGGTTTGATTAGCATACCAGTAATAAAACTGACACTGTATTATTTAACTTGGAATAATTTGATTTGAGATTTATATAGGCCCTATAAATACTTGAATATATAAATCAATACTTCTTCTTGGCAAAGACATGTGACATTTTAAATGTTATAGGGTAGGCTTATTTATTTTTATATAGTTTTTTCACAAGTATAGAGGTTTTGTGTAATCTGTTTGAGCCAACCCAACTTGCACAATTTTTTTGTAGGCCAGGTAGATATATGCTATAAATAGTATGTTACTATAAAATAGTACCGGTACTCATGTGTACACTTATAATGTCTAATTTTGCATTTCACTGTGATACTTTTATTGTATTTCGTATAATTCATCACATTGTCAGTCATTAGTCATTATAATCCTTAATATATTGAAAGTTCAGTTAATACATGGTCTAGTTTTTAATTTTCCTTTACTTTGTGATATTCCTGCTCAGCCCTTTAACTAGCTGTTTCAATGACACAGAATGTTTTTGTTCTCATATACTGGTACCATGAATGATGAATACAAGAAAGTTACAATATTGTTATCTTACTGATTACTAGAAGGCCTATTTCTGAATGTTTCAGTAATTTTTGTATGTATACAGTGAATTGAATATTTTAAGTAGTTTAGTAGGCCTACCTACAATATATTTGTCTTCTTTAATTTCTTGACTGCTTTTGGATTATAATTCTTGGCCACATATCAATTGATTTCACGTAACTTAATCACGACTACACATTACTACCGTAATTTAAGCTTAAATGCATCCGTACTTAATTAATGTCTTACTCATCTGCAAAATTCAGAATTAAGGTTATAATAGAAGGCTAGAAAAAAATCAGCAAATGCAAAATTCTAACCTCAATTAATCAACATTTGAAATAATTTCCCTTGTTCTTTTGTATCGTGTACCACATTTACCAGTTCCAGAAAAACTAAGAAAATGAGAAAAAAAGTCACATAATTATAACAATCGGTTGGCCATTTTAAAATTGAAAAAGATTTCAACGACTAGTGAACGAAAATTATTGTTTGTGCTCATTTGGATAAACGAAGCGCAGATGTAATTTTACCATACTCGAAAAAACACGGGTGTTTCTTAAATTTTGGGGTTTGATTTCCACAAGTCAAACGAAAGCACAGATTTCGATGAAACTTGGTGTGCACGAATGTTATTATCTAACTCCATGCTGCATGGTTTTGAGGTGCAATCAGTTGAATTACGCTTGAGGAAAACCATTTCAAAATGTTGAAAACCCCCTTGAGAATAAACCAGGGAGAAACTTTGGAAAAAAAATCTTTCAAATAAATTTGAATTTTTACGTTATTTAAGCATGGGAATGATAGATCTCCAAGGAGCATTATTATTATTATTAGTGATGGGAATGGCCTTTATAGGGTGTATATTTATTCCAAAGTTTTACATGCATCAGATCAGCCGTTTACCTGTACACAAAAAAAGGCATTTTTTCAGAAGAGTAACAAATGAAACAAATTGAACCGTCAAACGATTGAAAAGAAGCGACAGATGAAACAGGAAGGCAGTGACATAATAGTTTCAAAATCAAGTTGTGTGTATGGCTTTCCATTACAGTTCGTATAAATATGCCTTTATTGCTCACCCTACAATGTTTTCTTAGTTTTTGCAATTCTTCTTTACAAATAACTGTAGTGATTGTTAGTATTTTAAAAGACATCACTTCCCTGAAACTAGATTAATTATGGATAGTGACCCTATTTATTTGCTTATTGTAGAGAAAGCTAGAAATTGTCGTCTCAGTTACCGAAATTAAAGTTCATTTATTTACCCTCCAGGACCGGGCCCATTTTTCTCCGTCGTGACTCTTGGATATTACTTCATTCTTTTCCATGTTTCTATACAAAATCGGTCCGTGGAAGACCAAAAAATTAATCATAATTTCTGAAATTGCGGTGATTTCTAGTTTTCTCAAAACCTCGTGAAATTGAATATTGTCATTATTCATACCAATCCATTTTTCTTTCAATGACAATTTGAACCTATATTCAAGTCACACAGGCAAATAAAATCAGCAAATCTATAAACACGTATAACTGTACGTGCCTAATTGTATGTGTAGCTTTCTAAAATGGGCATAGAAATAAAATTCTATTCATTACCAGTAGGCCTACCTATATAATTTAGTTGTATCACTTTTATAATAATAATACAATTTCTATAAGAGAAAATGGAGATGAGAAAAATACAATATGCCCATTGGTTGTAAAAAATTGTAATACCGGTATACGATTAGTCATACGTTTTTTCAACACAGATATAGGCCTAATTATTATAACTGTGATTGATAATTTAACATCAACTGGAACATTGATAGAGCACTCAATATGTGAACATGCTCGTTAACTACAAAAATTATCCTAGAAAGTTCCAAATCTAAAAAAATCTCTTGCGTCCCCTTTTCACTTGCTGATGAATTTATTCGAAAATATTCTTTTCATATTTTCTCCCCCGAGTTGAGTTTTTCAAAATTTAGAAAGCATTTTTCTCCAAGTGGTTCAACCGAATGCGCCTTAAAACTATACATTATCGAGTTAGATAATAACACGTGGTCATGTATATCCCAAGTTTCAACAAATTCTTGCTTCTTTTGACCTTGGAATGCCAACAAAATGAAAAGAAAAGAAGTCTATACAAGTACGGTAGAACCACCTATATACTTAATGGTAGAATTGTGCCTCCGCTTCGCTCATCCAATAAATGCTTCACAAAAATATGAAAAGGTGTTCCATACGGAAGGTACGAGAAATAATTTATTTTTCAATCCGTATTTTTAGTGCTTTGCTCATCCAATAAACGCTTTACGAGAATATCAAAGGATGTTCTGTTCGTAAGATACACGAAATTATTCATAATTCTACTTAGAGTGCCAAAAAAAAAAAAGGTTATCCAAGTACGGTAGAACCACCTATATACTTGATGGTAGAATTATGTCTCCACTTCGCTCGTCCAATAAATGCTTCACAAAAATGATTGTATTTTAGTGCTTTGCTCATCCAATAAACGCTTTACCAGAATATCAAAGGGTGTTCTGTTCGTAAGATAGGCCTACACGAAATTATTCGTAATTCCAATTTTCAGTCAGCATTCAAGTGTACTAGTCCGAATGGTATTGCGTGATTAAACTTTCAGGATAAGTTTTATATAGTAAGGTATAATGATCAGTGTAGATTTAAAAATAAACTATCATAATTACAACTGGTTTTATTCACTTAAATATTAGTTTATATGGTCTACAGTAATTGTTCATTCAACTATTTTCCCCATAATATGTTTATATACAAGATTAAATGAAGAATATGAAGCTTTTAGTCTCCTTTGAGAGTTTCTAGATATTCAGCTGCTTCTTTGGAAATACGGTGATATTTTGCAATCGCAGGGCGATAATAATAAGCTTGATAATCATTTCGTTCAGACATCTTCAGACGAATTTTCTTCTCAAGGCATCGGAGTTTAGCTTTCTCATCCTCTTCATACGTATAGTGCATATACTTTTCGTATTCTTGCTGTTGGCTTGGGAAAATGTAACGTGCCAACCAACGCTGAATTGGGTGCTTGTAATACTCCCAATGTTTCGGTACATAATCGTTGGGAATCTCTGCGAGAGTAGCAGGTCCAACAAAAACGTTGGCATAGAACACGACGAGGCCAGCTGGGATGAAGCCAACCATTGCATAGAAATGGAGTAGATCTTTGAACTTGTGCCACTGCCATCGGGAAGGTGTTAGGGGCATTAACTTTGGCCCATGGTCTGACATCATTCTTACAGGCCGAGCTAGAGCCATAGATCCATTTAGGGTAGCAAATCGAGCTCCTTGCACTACTCTACCGAGTGCACTCCAACCAGGCATTACTGTGAGTGTTGTCAACCTAAAATGTTCAAATTCATACACATTAGTTAACTAATCATTGGATTTCCTGCTTTAGAGAATAGAAAGTTGGAATAGTTTATGTAAAACGTGAAATTACCAAGAAATGTCTTCATTGACGATATTTCCTGAAAATCAATGGCCGTCACATTCAACGAAAATAGAAAATTAAGAAGGCGGTATAACACTGTGCTGCAGTAATACCAACATGTACAAAAAAAAAACACGAGTGCAAAGAAAGGTTAGGTCTGTCTTTGAGCAGTTTGAGGGCTAGGCCACACAGGAATCATGCCTCCAAAACGTACAGAGGGGCATGGAAATCCATCAAAAAAAAAGGGAGGAAAGCCATTCAGAAAACATAAAAACTCAAAATCAGAGGAAAATCGTGCAAAAAGAGGTAATTATCATCAGGATAATGAAACGACCAGCGATGTGCTTCTGTCGAACCTGACACTTTCCGATTCTGGTAAGTTTCGTAAGTTTAGTGCCGGAACACGAAGTGTGATACGTGGAGCCATAATTCAGAAATCATTTTTCCATGGTATTAATTTCCATCCCTCTTTCCTCTCCTGGACCACTGTTCTAAACAAAATGCTAGGCCTAGTAACCGTATATTTTGGCCGACCCTATTCCCACGAACGCTCATGCGGATTGTGCCTCCAGCAACGTAAACTACTATTCCCAAGAACCGCTTGTGCCGGCAAGACGCACATACACTATTCCCACAACCGTTCGTGCCAGCAAGACTCTATTCCCACAACCGGTTGTGTGGGTCTTGTGAATAGCCGACCAACACGTGCATGTCTATTCACAAGAACGTACACACCAAACGTTCTCACGTAGGGTAGTTCATTAGATTCCACACAGAGAGCCCTGGCAACGGAAGAATGCAGCCGAGGAATTAAATTGAACAACCATCTGTTGTGACCATCATCTTTATTATAACATTATAGTTCCATTCTAGCATTCAGTGTAGTTAGTTCTATCTATGCTATATATTTTATATAATTCTGTTCTATATGCTTCCTTAGGTTCTTATCACTTGCTTATTGCTACTAAACGTCAGCTGTCAGTGGGGTCGTTAACTTGTTTTTTAACAATAATCTTTCATTACCAGGGCAATTCCTAATAGGCCTTCTCTTACTAGACCTACTCTACTACAACCCTCCATATTAAGTATCATTGTAATTGCCAACGAAGTATACCCGCATTTATTTGTATCAATGTTTTCCAACGAAAGCAGCACCAGCCTCTAGTCATTGATTTTGCTCCGGTCAACTATCGCATTGCGATGGAAATCATAGTCAGGTCGTGCGTGGGTTCGAGTCCCCCATTACGTCATTTTAGTTTATTTTGTAAATTCCCAAAAACCATGAACTCTCGAGTATCTGGTGACGGAATTGGGGAGGGGGGGAGATTACGATTAATAATTCAAGTGATCAACAAATGACACAAGAATGATGTTCTGTTCAGCTGATCTGATTGAGAAATTTTAGCTTATAATATCTAGGGTATATTTTGAGATCAACCTGATGAAAGCATTGTCTGAGGCAGTAGAAATACAGATCATTGGACATTAATTTTAAGAGAAATAACATTCTTGATTAGATATAAGTACAACTACTTTGTGACGTGAGACTTGCAAGGCAACTACACGCAAGGATAATATTTCTGGTTTAAAAAATTGATTTTTAAAAAAGTTACAATAATAAAAAAGATTGATCTTTCAATTTCAGGATCCATTCAAGGATTAATCGATCTTAAATCGATCTTCAATTAGTTGGTGTTATCACTAGTAGGCCTATCTAAAAAATAAACAAATTCCTATGACCTGTAGGCAAGGCAAGACACATAGGCAAGTATTGCACTACTCAGAATGAGGGTTGACTTACACTCATATTTTTTTTCACAACGCTACTGAATAATTTGCTTTTTCAGATGAAAGTGGTTCCGGCTCAGATGAGAGAGAAGGAGAAGAAGTGGTTTCGTCTGCACCTTTCCCTGTTGCAATGTGGGATCTCGAGCAGTGTGATCCTCGCAAATGTACAGGACGTAAACTGGTGCGCCATGGCTTGGTTACAAATCTCCGTCTAGGACAACGATTTAACGGTGTTGTACTGACACCCGTTGGGGAGAAGGTGGGTTTACAATAATTATCGATATCACCAAAGACATTTGTATAATTGAAGAAAACTATAGGCCTGGTATTCGGTGCAATTTGATGAAGATTATTTTTCTAATTCATGATGTGAGATTAATTAAAAAGAGAAATAAAATTATCTACAAGCTTTATTAAATAAATGAATATAGGCGTATATGGCCTATTATCTTAGAACTGTCGTACCCGAGGACCGGGCTTCGAGACCAGAAAGATGTAAACACGGCTCGTGGTTGAAGTTTCTTTATTCTCGAAGACACAGTTACATTGTAGTAGCACAATTACATGTTATATACTAGTGTAACTGGTGTGCACCCATCTAGGTGTGACACACTTCTCCCCTTTAATAGCTATCACTCATCTATTTATACACCATTATTGATATATTTATATGTATATAAACAATATAATATATATATATATATATATATATATATATATATATATATATAAACCAACCAACCATACACCAATATTTATGTACAACAATATCTATCACATAACAATAGAATAATACACAACAATAGCATTTATAATATGAGAGTGAATGCTTGTACGTGACTAAAAAGCTTGAAAATATCAAACAGTAGATCTCAATCATTAAGATCTATTTCACTCAGATGAGTGGTCGAGGGGCTAGCACACTGAACTGTATTATTTTAAATTACAAGATCTTCTAAATTTGTTACCGGTAGGCCTACTGTAAACTACTACTGTATTTCCTGTTAATAGTTATTTTTGTCTACAGAGTAAATTCTAATTTTCCCTGTAGAAGTTTGTGTATTAATTTTCGTTCAAATTGTTTTCAGTGTGTATCTCCTAAGGACCATGAAATTGTGGCACAAAATGGAGCTGCAGTTGTCGACTGTTCTTGGGCTCGTCTTGAAGAAACGCCCTTCTCGCGAATGCGAACTCCAAACCCACGTTTATTACCATTCCTTGTGGCTGCTAATCCGGTGAACTATGGTCGACCGTTTCAACTATCCTGCGTTGAAGCATTAGCAGCTACATTCTACATTACAGGTAGCCAATAAATTTGTGGTCAATTTAGTTCCACGTAAATAGTGCTAGAGGAGCAGAAGCATGTTTCTAAGGTTTTAATGGACGTATTTATTTTCATTTATATTGATTAACGACACTCTGTACTGATGACTGAGATTTATTGGTGAATGTGCATGATATATGAGATGATAATACGATGATGATATATGGGATAATAAGATGAAAGGTTATTTTAACGGATGTTTTTAGATCGTGAGAAAGGGGTGGGTCGTGGCCTGTTGTTGAGAAACCTGTTGTTGTCAGAGGGAAATCACGAAAAACCCCTGTCAAAAAGGTCGATCATGGTGGGAATCGAGCCCCGGTCTCCTGAATGACGGTTCAGTGTGCTAGCCACTTGACCACTCGTCTCAGTTTAATAGACATAGCTTCCGATTTTTTTTTATGGGGGGGGGGGTGGTAAACATTAATCCAAGTAAGGACATGACAGTAACCATTACCGGTAGTTCTTTTCTTTTCTTCATTCTTCACATGCTAGTACTACTCTTCAAAATTAGTTCTAGTGTCTTTTCTTGTATCTTTAGGTTTCAAGGCAGAAGCAATGTTATACCTGAACAAGTTCACTTGGGGTCACGGATTTGTAACCCTGAACCAGGAACTTCTCGACTCATATGCCGCGTGCGAAGACGGTGCGGCTGTTATCGTAGCACAGAATGAGTTTCTAGTACGAGAACGTCGGTTGAAAGAGGAACGCCAACAAATGCCAGACGTAATATCCGATGATACGGAATCGGACGAATAGCACATATTGTAAGTTGTAGAAGATGGTTTCTATTAGATATTACATCCAACCTTGACTCAAAATTATTGTTCCCTCGTCATCGTTCATCTAAATCATGGGATATAAATTACGATATTGCTTGTATACATCGTATAGATAGTTACGAGAAAAATCACTTTCAAAAGGAATTTTCAGAACTTCACTTCACTGTACCGGTAGCTCACTTTGTTGCCTCGTTCATATCTCTCTGATTAGAGGCCATCACAACTCTGGGGCTAGATTTAAATGAATGATGACTCTATTTCCCTCCCTAATTTTAGAGAAAACTATACATCAATTTCAGAAATTATAGAAATTATTAATCTTTTTGTCCTCCAGAGCTTTTGACGTGAAAGCATTACCCGATTCTGTTTAAATGTTTCAATACAAATCGCGTACCGGTAATGCTTATGTCGTGATTAAAATTACGATGATTATTTCTAGTTTCCTGTAAAATTAGGGAGGAAAACTGCGTCATTATTCAGCCCAGGATTGTAATGTCCTTTAGTGTGTGTTAAGCAATATTTAATTTCTCTATTAATGTTTTCAGATGGTACTTCGTTTCACCACTCGCTTGAATACTAGCCTTGAGGTCAGACAAGTGAAATTGCCTTGAGTTCAGGCAGGGGAAATCATGATGAATGTGCATCGTGTAGAAGAGCATTTCACGAAGACGTCTTTTATGACATCAACCATGATGTCTTTGTTCTGTAAATGGCTCCGTTTTCTAGTTTTCTACCGGCAAAATCAAGAATTATCTCGTACCACCTTGGAATTCCAAGTTAAACAAGACATGTCATCTTGAATTGCCAGTTTGTTTCAATTATCTGTACATAACAACAAATTATATTGATCAATAATCTATTGATAGACCTACATTGTATTGATACATATTTAATTTTTCAATTTTTTAATTTTTGAATTGGTCTCATTATTTCAGCTTGTTACGTATTGATTGATACAATGCAGCAAGCTACACCAGAAAATTGGAGTGTTTGGTCCCAAATTATGTTCGTGTATGCTGTAATGGGGCAGTAGAATCCAATACCGCTCTGTGGTAGTCAACTACTTGATGTTCTTAAATCTTATTTCATTATTATCTTCAGGACGTGATGATAGAAACAGTATATTTTTGTTGTTGTGAATACCCACTTGTACAGGTTGAAGGTAAAATTTAAAAGTGATTCAACAAAATTGTAGACATCTTTTCAATGGCCATTCTTTTTGTAAACTACCGTTGGAAGCAAACTTTCATGTCTTTATGATTATACTTATATACTCGCTCACAGCCTCACACTGTACAGACCGCAGATATTGCCACTTGTATACTAATTACAATGAGGAGATGATGAGATGGAGTAGAATTGTACATGGTAGTGGCTACCGTGCAGTTAACAGCACAGAAATTGAGAAATGTCATAAGGGTCATAAAGTCAATAATAGTCGAACAGATAGTAGTAGCCTTCCAACAGTATTCAAGAAAATAATATAATATAAATCAAGAGTGTTCAATAATACAAATATAATAATAATTAGATGAGCGTAGCGAAGATTTTCATTCCATATACCGAAAAATTTTGGTCTTTTTTTTTTTTTTTTTTTTTTTTTTTGTGTAATTTTGTACGCGGCATACAGGTCAGGAAAAAGTTTCATCCGACTCGAAACTTTTTTTACAAATTGGTGTTGTACCAGAATAGGTTGGGATTGTTTTTCAGAAAAATCGGTCAAACGGTTTTTCCGGAAAAAAATTGGAAAGTATAGAAATTCCCCATAAGGATAGGCCAGGGGAGAAATACTTGGATTTTTTTTTTCAAAAGCTCTCAAATTTATACTGAGTGTGGAAAGATCTATCATACCTATTTCAAGCGATTTATGGAACAATCGGATGTGAAATAACGAAGAAAACGCATTTTTAATGTACTTTTTCACACATCAATATAAGCAATTAAGAAAGCAATTAAGAAACTATTAAATGTGAGCAACAAGTGTCACCAATAAATTAAATCGTTCAAAATCTGTGATGGATATGAAGAAGGCACTGGTATAATTGTTTGGAAACCATGGTTTATATACCAACAGACAACTGCGGTTCTCAAACCTTTGAAGTGATCCATGGCCTGTATATGTACATTGAGCTGACCAAATGTTCTTAATTCTACATTTTCATACTTCTAAGCTCATCTCACAACGCATATAAGGCGTTTTCCTAGTGCAAACTTAACAGAGGTCCTGATACAAGTTCGAAGCAACACTATCTGTTCGACTAGTAATGACTTGGGACTCGGAAAAAATGTCTCAATTTTTGTGCTATTAACTGTACTTTCTCTACTTCTAGTCTTCGTTATGTAAGTGGATGCGTGCAGCGTGGGATCTTGGGCAGGGGCGCCAACTCCGTGGGTGCTCAGGGTCCAGAGCACCCGTCGGATCTTTTCGAGGGATGCAGAGCACCCCTCGAAAATTTGGCTCAACCAATATTTATATAATTACGAATTTGTATGTTTCATTAAATTTCCGGCAAATTTAACGTTTTATTTTTACTTCCGTAATATCAATAATATGTCAATGTTGTTGTTTTGAAGAAGCATTTCTTTAGCAAGAAATAAGAAGAATATTTAGAGCCTTTTCTGATCTTTACTCGATTGCCGGGAGGGAGGGGGCCGGGGAGTCATAAATATATACATTTTTCAAGAGAACCGATAGACTAGTCATTGTTATAATGAACATATGTTAACCATCCTTGTTGCTGGAACATTTTATTGGCACTCTTTGAGGGTAATAAACCCTTGCGTTGACCATCTATGCGTTGACGATTTGTTCAACTATACTGTAAGTCACGTATTTATTTTAACTCGAAGCTTTGAACACAAGGTATATTGTCTATGTCTTTTAGCGTGAATTTCAGTATAGCATAAAACTTGAGTTTTCATTCATGACGTTTTCGTCCCTCCCGACTCTTGGTCCTTTTGGTAGGTAGGCATATTATATTTGTCGAATGATGTTCATATTGAGAAGTCACGAAGAAGGATGAAGTGCGCGTTAGTACTAAATATCACAGTGGAAAAATATTGGCATATTTGTTAAATATTTAGAAAAATGTTTTGATGGATCTCATGATGGATCGCATTCCCATTAGATTGTGCAGTGAGTAAAAAGAGTGGAAACATGAAATAATGCGGTGATCGAAAGATAAGTGGTAGTTTCGTTGCTGTATTGGTAAGTCTCTGCATGGCCAACTCAATAGTATGGCAATAATATTACCAACTTATTTGTTGTCATTTCTTACATATATTTCAAGATTCCTAAATATTATCTGCTTCAACAACTTCTAGAATACTCAAGCAGGGACGTCGTTAAAACTTGAATGGGGGCAAAGGTGGGACGCGTGCCCCACCAATCGACATTTGCACCCCACCAAAAATTTATTTATTTAGAAATCACGACAATAACTTCGGAAATGTCCATGATTGAAATATTGAAATAACGTTGGAAATGTCCATAATGGTTCAATCTAGGACTCCTAAACTGCTTGTAAATTGCAAAAATCACTTTAATAAATGACCATATTCCAAAAAATTCCCTGCAGGGCTTTGCTGGTGGAGATCGAAAAATTAACTTCGACAATATCCATGGAGGTTCAATTATTGGACTTCAAAACTGTATGTAGATCGCAACAATTAGTTAGAAAATAACCATATTTCAAGAAAATCCCTGCGGGGCTTTGGGAAGGAGGAGCAAAATCAATTTTCAAAAAGTCCATAATGATGTCTTTGTTATTATGAAAGTCTTCTTGAACTGATAAAGATTCCATTTACTTCTTATAGATGCATTTTTACTGTTTACCAGTTATCAATTTTACAGAGTTTGATTATCATTGTGAATACAACTGATATTGTACTGTCAATATGTATTGTTGTCCATAAATGCATTAAATCAATCAATCTTGTAATGACAATGTACTTATTGTGTTGTTCTCCATATCTGAGGGTTGTATCCTAATAATACATAATTCAGTGTGAAATATGTTATAGAAATCACTAGAAATCAGGGTATTAAATTTAATCTAATTCAGTAGCCTAGTTTGATTCAGTAATGTAAATTATTGAAATGTGAGTAATTTATCTAGGACAAAAAGGCTTTTTCTCTCAAGCTTATATCCATTACAGATTAGCACAACTGCATCTAGTTAAACAAAATATGACAAAAAACAAACTTCATGGTATTCGATATCAAGCCCTTCCACTTCAATTTCCGGAGACTGTCAACGCTAGCAACTCAGCTACCTAGAAAGTTATCGAGATATTTGAGAATTTACTTGTGTCAGGTGGAATACATCTGTTGAGGTATTCTGCTTCCCTGGTACTTGAGTCAATTTTCCACGAACAAAAGTTTTCGAGCAAATTGGTCAACAGTCCAGTATTCCTACCAGGGTAGCAGAGCAATCGACAGGTCGAGTTTTATTTATAATATCTTCTTCAAGTATCTCGACAACTTTGCAAAATTCATATGTCCAGGTAGCCGAGTGGCTAGCGTAGACGATTTCGGATAGTGGTCCGGAGTGGCTCGCTATCGAATCCCATACAGAGTTGCTTTTTTGTTATATTTCACTCAACATTTAATTAGAATAATTCAGTAATGAGAGTTATTACAGGGTGATAAACTTATCCAGGGAAGAGAGGAATTATATCTGAGCTAATGACCATTGAGGATTTGTACCATTGCATATGGGTATATTAAACAAAATATGACAGAAAAAAAGCAGTACCCAATGGTATTCGATACCAGGACCTTTCGCATCGTGATCCGAATCCACCAACGCTAGCAACTAAGCTACCTAGACATGGAACAATTGCGAAGTTATTGAGATACTTGAAGAGATATTTGAATTATTACCTAACCTGTTGGTATATTCTGCTCCTCTGGTAGGAGAGCTGAGGTTTGAAAGATTATTTGAATTCATTTGAGTCTTGTGGAATACCTGTTGCGGCATTCTGCTTCCCTGGTACTTGAGTCAATTTTCCACGAACAAAAGTTTCCGAGCAAATTAGTTACGGTCCAGTATTCCTACCAGGGTAGCAGAGCAATCGACAGGTCGAGTTTTATTTATAATATCTTCTTCAAGTATCTCGACAACTTTGCAAAATTCATATGTCCAGGTAGCCGAGTGGCTAGCGTAGACGATTTCGGATAGTGGTCCGGAGAGGCTCGCTATCGAATCCCATACAGAGCTGCTTTTTTGTTATATTTCACTCAACATTTAATTAGAATAATTCAGTAATGAGAGTTATTACAGGGTGATAAACTTATCCAGGGAAGAGAGGAATTATATCTGAGCTAATGACCATTGAGGATTTGTACCATTGCATATGGGTATATTAAACAAAATATGACAGAAAAAAAGCAGTACCCAATGGTATTCGATACCAGGACCTTTCGCATCGTGATCCGAATCCACCAACGCTAGCAACTAAGCTACCTAGACATGGAACAATTGCAAAGTTATTGAGATACTTGAAGAGATATTTGAATTATTACCTAACCTGTTGGTATATTCTGCTCCTCTGGTAGGAGAGCTGAGGTTTGAAAGATTATTTGAATTCATTTGAGTCTTGTGGAATACCTGTTGCGGCATTCTGCTTCCCTGGTACTTGAGTCAATTTTCCACGAACAAAAGTTTCCGAGCAAATTAGTTACGGTCCAGTATTCCTACCAGGGTAGCAGAGCAATCGACAGGTCGAGTTTTATTTATATTTTCTTCTTCAAGTATCTCGACAACTTTGCATAATTCATATGTCCAGGTAGCCGAGTGGCTAGCGTAGACGATTTCGGATAGTGGTCCGGAGAGGCTCGCTATCGAAACCCATACAGAGCTTTTTTTTGTCATATTTCACTCAAAACTCAAAAATCAAATTGAATTAAGCGGGAAACACAATGTTGCACAAGGTGATTAAAGAGATTAATTACTCTAGGGTTCATGGGTTCATCTCTGTACTCATGCAGGTAGGGTGTATAAATTGATAAAAACTCTGACTGGGGTACACGGCAAACATGAGGCAATAGGAGGCTAGGTCTTATTTAAAATAATATTTTATTTCATTTTAGAGGGCATATACATTTGAAGAATTCACATTGTAACATCTATGGAAAGTCAATCAATATTCTAAATACAGCAATCACATAACCTAGTTCAAAAGCAATTACACAATTATTCATATTCACATAAATAATCATTTATTCTGTTGTATATACCACACATTATTTTATACTTATATATTCACATAGTCAGTTGAAAATAAAAATTATAAACGATTGAATCAATACAAATATGCATGGCTAAAGTAATATAATATATTAACTTGACGATTTTAGTTGATCAAAATTCATGTCATGTACCGAGTCATTTGATACATAACTTCAAATATAAAATTCATTTGTTATAGATACTCATATGGTCACAAAGTAATATGTAAGATGTATCTGTTAAAACTGATACAAAATCATGACTATATTTTTCTCTATATAGTAGTTGCAAACAAGTACAATTTCATATCCTGAGGGATAGAACCAAATTCGTGATTTAGTAATGAACAAAAAGTAAGTTACCAATATTTGAATTTAATGTAAAATTTAAAAAGTGATTCAACAAATACTCAAGTATGGATCAAGTATGGCCATTCTTCTTTTTGTAAATTTTCGTTAGAAACAAACTTTCGTGGCCTGATAATTAAAGCTGAATAATATTGCTATCTGTACAAACACCGCTAAATTGCAACGTAGAGATGATGAGACGGAGAAATCACGTTTGTAAAATGCAAGGTGGCAATGGACTTTGGATGAGATTGGAAAAACGCAACAAAAGCAAAGTTCCCGCGAACTCCCGCCAACTCGTTGAATGAAAGGTTTGGTGCTATCACGTTGGTAATGATGGAGTGTGGCCTCCGCCTGTGGAATAGACAAAACTTACGTTACGTCATTGATTACGTCAGCTATTGACTCAGCTGTTCACAGCGGAGAGAGGATTAGTTGCACGTCAGTTTTGGTCATATTACAAGGTTTCGTTATTTGGTTATACCATTACCTAGCTAGTTCATGAATAGGCCTACATCGCCTGGAAAAACAATATTCTTGTAAGTACCGGTAGGCCTTTAAACTGGATGGCCTAGCGCCCTAGGCCAGCCTAGGCCTATAGTCTGTGTGTGTGTGTGTGACAGCAACAATAGACCTAGGGGTAAAATTACAGACACTGAGCACGCCTACTTGCGGTTTTTTTCCCAACCTCCATCACCAACCTACCGGACATATTACACCCTCCAGAAGCCCCCCTCCCCAACCACGGCATCAACCTACCCCCTAGCCTAACCAACAAAAATCACCCCCTCCAGCACCACCCCTATCATTGAGTTTATAAACTCAATGCCCCTATCAAACAACATGCAAAATCCATCAGATTCAAGTGAGTTTAAAAACTATAAAAACCAACAATTCTCAACCTCTCGCAACTTTTTCTGAATGATATAAACAAGATCTCTCAGAAAACACAAAAAATTGAAAATCAAACACCAATTGGCGATGCTCAGTGTCACAGTAAAATTACCGGCCTAGGATAGCCTAGGAAAGGCGGCGGGGGATTGGCATAGCAATAACATTTCACAAAATCTATGGCATTGAGTTTATAGCATAAACTCAATTGCTAGGTTAGCCATGCAATTGACTTTATAATAGGCCTACTTTACTACCGGTATGTTAGATTTTGGTTATAAAATCAACTGACCTACTAGGCCTATTCCCACGAACTGTCGTTCGGATCGTGGGAATAGCCGACCCACGTCATAAATCAACCCATAAAAATATTCATTCACTTGGTACCCTCGTGGCCACTTCTATTCCTACGAACAACCTCACGAAATATCCACATGGGTTGGTTATTCCCAGGAACGAGTTCACAAAATCCACTTCCCGGTAGCACGTAGTCACTATAATCTCAATGACGTAGTTCATTTGATCGCCCAGGTCGGCACTGGATTCGGGAATGTGGTATTCGTAGGCCTCGTGAAAACGAGAACTCGTGAACCCCTCCATTAGTACATTTGGTCCATCAAATGAACAATAGGTCCATCAATTTGTGCACTAAGACCATGATCTGACTGGTTTCAAAACCAAGTTGTGTATAGCTTCAGAGCAATTTTCGAGTAATGTTATTAAAAACAATGGTGATCTATTCTGTGGTATATTTCAATTCGATTGGTTACTTTCTCTGATAAAACATAAGAACAAACCCTGATTTTTCCACTATAAAGTGAAATGGAACAATTTGCTATGGTCATCTAAAAGGGCATACTGGTATCTAATAACTTACTTTAGATTTTAAAATTATTCAAAACAGTTTAGATAGACCTAAGGTATTTTGAATGCATGGCAACAATATAACATTTTATTCACCAATCAAATTTGAGCAAAATCATACGTAGGATCAAAACTATGATCAGTAGAAATATCAAATTTTTTCGGGGACAAAATATATTTTATCCATAGACCAGAGGTTGAAATCGTGTCACTGAGGACCGTAGCAAAAATGAAAAACATGGCTTCTTCAATATAACATATAATGTACAGTATACATAGGTATATATACATATACATATATGCCTACATATACATATAGATATATATATATAGATACCCTATATATACATATACATACATACATACACACACACACACACATGTATTATATAATGTATATGCTATTCAAAGTATTCATTAAGATGCCTAGTTTTTATATCTTCTTTTGCAGCTAGCTCTTATGACCAGAGTAGGGCCTACACTGCTATGTCTTGGATCAGAGATAACACTTTAAACTGGTTACAACTTTTTTGTATAAAAGTTGTAAAAAGTGGTCCGGTTCCGAAGCATGTTGCATTTATCATGGATGGCAATCGACGGTATGCAGAGAAGAAAAATGTGCAGAAAATTGATGGACATTCAAAAGGGTAAGTCCTGTATATTGAATGTCTGATATATTTTAGACGATAGATCTGATACAATGCAGGAAAAACATCTGTGGTTGAATAAAAAGACAGCATTTCCGCTGTAAACTGAAGACAGGTGTTATGGAATATTGAATATTACGAGGTGTTTGCCAAAGGTTTCTCTAGGCCTAGGTTTACCCATTAGTGGGCCAATATGATATTATATTAAATACTTATATCTTTCTTTTAGCTTTGACAAGCTAGCGGAGACCTTGACATGGTGCCGTGATTTGGGTATACCGGAAGTGACCGTCTACGCTTTCAGCATTGAAAACTTCAAACGTAGCGCAGAAGAGGTTGACGCCTTGATGGAGTTAGCTCGTCAAAAATTCCAAAGACTGCTCGACGAAAAGTATGTATTGATAGGGTGACCATATTCAAAAAAGGAAAATCCGGGACAACACCAAGACATGGGTATAGTCAAAATCATTTGTTCCAAATTTTATTAGGGGGGAGAGGGGTCGAGGGCTCAACAGCCCCGCAGGGGAACTTTTGGGAATTTGTAGTCTTCTAGTCATTTTCTGGATATATTTTCTAGTCATATAAAATCAAGAATATATTTTTTTCTATTGTAATTGCATACAACTTTATACTCTGAGGATGTAGCAGACACATGTTAATGATAGAAAGAAAGGTATTTGAATTTGATCTGCAATTTAAAAATTGATTCAACAAATATCACAGTTTTTTAAATTTAAAACGAAAATAAATTATGACTAGATGAGTTTTACCGAAATGAAAAATACACAGTTAGGCCTATTTATATTTCTTCCGTTTTTGAAAATCAGGGATAATTATTCACCCAACGATTGGGAAGTCTGTTCTTTTGAAACCGGGAACTGAAACCGGGACAAATACGTGTCCCGAAATAACTTTTCGGGACACCGGGACAAAAGATGGAAATCCGGGACAATCCCGGTTTTCCGGGACGGATGGTCACCCTATGTATTGATTACTATATAGTTGCCGCTAGCATTGAGTTTGTAACTCCAAACTCAATGCCGCTAGTGACTTGGTTCCATTTGAGTCAAACTATCATAATTTATACATTGAACAATATGAATATTTTTAGTGTAGCCACATTTAATAGACAATTAGGCATATATTCATGGTGTTTGTGTGAGGAAATTTCAAATTTGCCGTCGTGGCAGTTTAGTGGCAAGCTACAAAAATTAAAAAAGTAATAACCATTGCATCTCCCTGTCCCATTTTTTTAACAGAAGTGCACTTATGGATTCAAGCCAATTGCAATATTACTTATGCATGTAAGGTAGGTTCTTGCTAGGTACATGGCAATCACTTGTGTGAATTTATCAAATAATTTATCTTGGCATTAAATCAAATTACTTCAATCTGGATGTAGTACCCTGGCCAGAGTGATTTCTTTTTCTGAATGATGATAGCTTTGGTGCTAATAATGTAACAATCGTTATGTTCCAGAGATAAGTTGATGGAGCATGGGGTCCGCGTACGAGTTATAGGCAAGCTTTCTTTGTTACCAGTCGACATCAGGAAACTTATTGCTGAAACCATGGTGCTGACACAATGTAACAACAAATCATTCCTGAACGTAGCGTTCTCATATACTGGTACGTAACACTTTTAATATGGTACACTTTTACTGGTACGTAACACAGAACGGATTGTACCGGTACTTACAAATTTATAAACCATCTATATCGATGTAACTGCAATTCTAAAAAAAAAAAAAGAAAAAAATATCAAATGGGTTTTACATTTATCCTGATTTAAGATTCTGAGTTTTGATAATGACTATCTAATGTCATTAATAAATATGAACCTTTATTTCTAGGTCGAGAAGAAATAACACAGGCAGTTTCAGCAGTTGTTTCGGGTGTATCGCAAGGAAAGATTAACCAGGAAGACGTCTCGGAAGACCTAATATCCGATTGTCTTTACACAAGTCCGAGTCCATTTCCCGAACTACTTA
Organism: Brachyptera putata; assembly: GCA_907164805.1. NCBI lineage: Eukaryota > Metazoa > Arthropoda > Insecta > Plecoptera > Taeniopterygidae > Brachyptera > Brachyptera putata. Next base: position 21,979,576 of record OU015466.1, read on the forward strand.
TTCGAACGTCCGGTGAAGTGAGACTTAGTGATTTCTTGCTTTGGCAAACTTCAGCGAGCTGCATTTACTTCACTGATACACTTTGGCCGGAGTTTAGCTTATGGAATATGCTGGCTGCTGTCTTGCTTTATCAACGAACTTACGCCGATCTAGCGGTTGTGAGACAGAAAGAAGAGAGATCTAATATACGTGAAACTAGACTGAATGAATTTATAGCAGATGTACACACAGCTCGTGAAATATCGTTAGGGTAGTTACATATAGCAATATATTATTTAAAATGAATAAAATTATTTTTCGCAAGCAGTTTTGAAAAGATAATTGATCTAACCACCTATTCCTATCATTTTGCTGTACTTGTAGACCTACTATTTAATTACTATTCAATTCAGAAGCATCATAGTTCACCTTAACATACACCTGCTAAAGTAACTTGGAGACCCCCTAACTCGAAACCGTATTTATAACTCGAACCAGTTCATATTTTGATACTCTACCTGGGCGTCACAACACCAGATTTAAAGAATATGAGAACATTTTTCAATTCTATACAAAAAAAATATCAAAATGTGAAAACTAGACCTACTTCATGGTCTCTCAAAAAATTACGAGTAGGAAAACGCTAGGCCTAGTGTCTATTTTGTTTTGATGGATGCATCATGTATATATTAATTATTTTTTGGGATTTCTTTTCTATTCCTAATTTACTATCTGTCTGATTGTTATCTTAAAAACAGGTCACTTGATTTACACAGAACATTGGTTATAGTTGTAGAAGTGATTTTGATAGTTTGTGAAATAGTTGTGAACTACGTGTAGAGCCAGTCCACTGGCTCTAGGCTGAAATACAAAAATACAGTAGTATTATTCGTACAGATTTTTTCCAACCACTTCAAAGGTGCACTCTAGTAGGCTTATATAGGGATAAACAGATAGCCAGATAGGTACTTCAATGATTTGTGGCAATCTTGAAAAACATGAAATTTATTAATTTGACAGCAATTTATACCTGAGAAAATAAAAATGATTGTGGAAATGAGATAACCTCACTTTCGTATTTTTAAGAGTGTGCACCTATTCAGGGCCTACAATTTTATTTCTAGAAACACTAGAAAGCCGTTGATAATTATGTAGGCATACTCGATTCTATATCATTTTAACGTAAAAAATAAATTAAAACTACATCTCAAGTTATAATTACATTGCAAAAACTCATCTCATGAACTGTTATAAGAAAATAGGCATATCTATCAAAAATCACTACAAATCCAGTGAGCAAATATTTGTGAATTGAGGTAGAGCGAGTTTCATGCATGTATACTTCTATAATAAATTATGAAATACATTGCCAAATTTTGATAAATCACGCACTGCATTGGTTAGAACAATGTTTTTTTCAGACTTAATTCAATGCAAAGTTCTTCAGTATTCAAGAAGATATAATTCAGGTCTCTTACATACGCTCTTAGATGCCTCTTATGCTTTTGGAGAATTGATCCCCGATCCTATTTCTTCGCCTTGCCAATCTCCGCGGGTGTCATTAGACCCAATGCCATGGCCACCTGTTGAATGGCCGGATAGTGAGTATTCAAGAGGAATGGTTCGATCCAGAAACGGCCAGTGTCAAAAGTGAGCGTGTCCTCGCCAATAGTGACTAGTAGCACAGGACGGGCGGTTGATACTTCTATACCTGCCACCAGTTGACCATCCTCACCACGACCGAGTATGAATAGAGCTGGCTCCATGGGCTGAAAATCAATGTTTTGGAGACACATCAAATCACATGATCTGCAAGATGAATTGAAGATAGATATTATATTGCCACATTGGGGCATTAATTAAACACATAACTTACCGCTGAATAATTGAGTGCAACCGAATACTTGCGCAGCGTTGCCATTTCATGTGCTGCCTGATGACAAGCATCAGCATTATTGCCAGCTTTACAAGCGTTGAACGGCCATATTTTAGCGGCGCTAGCAACAGCTGCTTGTTCCACGGTGGTCTCGGCTCTGAAAGTGACTTGCAGCGGCAAGTCATCACCATCACACATCCTCGGACCATCCAACGAGGCCCAGCGGAATGTTGCCTCGGCAGTCAAAGGTTCGGAGGCCTTCACGAGATATTTGTCAGATGGGTAAGCAGGAAACTTGACCAATGCACTCATACAAATCTGGAATACATCATATAGTTTAAGAATGTAGGCCTACTGCCGTACTGGTGAGGCGAAGCAATCATATTTTCTTGCCTTGTGACCACATTATCAATTTCATACATTATTACTTTATCAAGTACTTATAGAAGTAATTTGCTATAGTTGGAATTGTTCAATAATATATTATAATATATCTATTATAAATAGTAGAGTTGCCAAGTTTAATTATTTAATAATATAATTTTAATACCACATTACCAGCATATCCTCTTGTCATCATTTAACAATGATTGCTATTGAAATTAAAATTGTTTCTTAAGTACGTACTTGAAGTCGAAACCCATAAATTACAAGTGATAGATCCAGTTCCATGTGTTTCAGCACGACACAAAAACATTTTGAATATAAAAAAGTAACAAAAAGTAAAAATGTTACAAAGGCCACAATATAGTAAATCATGAATTGAGATGTATATCTTGTGAAGGCCTATTGTAGAGCCTGTGTAGGCCTATGTTATACAAGAGAAACATTAAATCAACCTAAGCAATTCAAAATACTATTATGTAGTATTTCTTTCTTTCTTTCTTCTTTCATTGAAATTGGGTTTAAAGATGCACTGACGACTACAATCTATTGGCATCGATGAATGATAGATGACATGAAAGTTTTTTTTTATTAGGTGTTTTTGGATAGTGGGAAGGAGTCGGTCTTGGCCTGTTGTTAAGGAACCATCCCAGTATTGACCTGAACGATAGAAGGAAACATAAAAAACCCGTCAGGATGGTCGACTATGGTGAGAATTGAGCCCCGGTCTCCTGAATGACGGTTCAGTTGGCTAGCCACTCGACCACTTATCTCAGTATCAGTCTTTCAATCAGTAAATTCAATTTATACATTTATACAGCACAACATCATTAAGCGGTACCTTTCGCATATCCTCGGTCGGCGCGTTTCTAGCAACGTTCAACGAGAGATTATAGAAAGAGTTGTCATGTTGGCAGTCAGCATCAACGTGCCACGAGTGAAGCGTCTTAGTACCGGTCTTGTGCGCCAGCGATAGACTAGCCATGTGTCTACTGTTATCGTTCGTTACTTGGATGGAACCCTCGATCTGAAAACAGCGTATTCAAGTAGTTCTACACTTTATGAACAAGAAAGGTTACGTGGAAAAACACCAAATATTATAGTAGATAAATACCCACCACTTCATAAAATATTGAATAGTATTATTTTGTACTCTCATTTTCTTTGGCGAATAAAACTTCTCGGGCACAAAAAATATAAGGGCCCATCAACCAAATCTTACAGAAACCAGAATTTTGTATTGCATTATGAGTGACGAATACAGACTTCTGTAAAGCCAACTAATTGAATCAAATTTTGATCAACAGCTACGGCCCATGACTGAGTGACGTTATATTATTTATATGCAAGAGTTGAAGAAATTCAAATTATAAATTAAACGATTTTACATTATTTTACAGCCCATAGTGTTGATTCAACCATGTAAAACCATTTTATTTATTAGGCCTATGTTACATTATAACTACTTATATATTACTGTACAGCTATGCCTATAGGGCCTATAGTTATATAGTTATTATTTTGTTATTATTATTATTATCGTTATAGTAGTGCGAACATGTATTATTCTAAGCAAAATATGTTTGAATCCTAATATCAGAATTAGTTCTATTGAGATACGGTAGTTGCTAAAATTGGGTATCTTCCAGAAATAGTGTGTAGAACCTTCTCAAATGTACAGGTGACAAAAAACCAGACAATTATTTAATCTTTGTGGAGTTGGCTCTTTCCAATTTTAGAGATACAAATAATTCTCAAAACAAATCAGTGAAATTAGTGAAACTAACTTAATGGCAACTGACCGTTTAACAATAGGGCGAGGGTCGATTAGTGATGCCCAGAAATAAATATGAATGTAATTCTTTCACTCACTGTGCTGGTCTGCTTTTCGATGGTGGTTAGTTGGACTTCTGTGCCACAACTGCCTGGCGGTGACACCATCAGCCAACTGGTCAATAAGTGAGCCACAATCATAAATGGACGACTGGCGGGAAACACTCTAAAAAACAAACAAGTTACAAATAAGCACATAGTCATGCAAAAATATTAAATATTAATAGTGATAAAATAATTACAGTGGATAATTATTTAGGAATCATATAACCAAATATTTGAGTCAATGAGGTCAATCGAGTACGCTGGAATATAAGTTGTTTTAATTTACATGGCAAATTCCAAATGGGTATTGCAAGATGAGTGAGATATTTATATGAAATATACTCCAAAACTCTACACATGTATGAAATATACTGGGTGATTCTATGTATAATACTACATTCAATGAACAGAAGAGTGATTTAAAATATTGGTAGATTACTTGTAGTTTTGCGTGCGTACTGCAGTGTATAGTGCTTCGAAACCGTTGTGATGTTCGCAATCAAACAGTTCGCCCTTAAGACGTGCGCCGACTTCGTTCACCTCCAGATCTAAAAATTCTCGCTGGAAAGCAACACATGCAGCTTCAGTACTATGTGTTAATTTATAAGTAATCAGACTCCATTTCAATGACACTTTCAAATTATTGCCCCAGGGGAAACGAAAATACTTCATATGTGATTGAATATAACACAATTTAATGTGTAATAATAATCAAACTCTATTTCCAAATAATTGAGTCAGAGGGTGTTGTCACACCATATCTGGGGTTAAACTTTTCAAAACCGGCTAGCCACGCCTGGTGTTTTATCTTCTTCCTTTGTTAATACCAGCTTCCTCCAGAACTCTCTTGTCCTCCCACTGTCTCTTTAATAACTGCACACCCATTCACTCGTGGTCTTCCTACTCTTCTCTTCACACTCCCCGCTTTTTCAAATTCTTGTCTCGGAATCTTCTCCATGCCCATTCTTTTCATGTGCCCGAACCACCTCAGACGTTCTCTTCCAATCTTAAATGCAAGTCTTTCCACTCCCAATGCCTTCCTAATATCTGTGCTTCTCAGCTTGTCTAGTTTTATTACTCCTTTGATGCTTCTAACGAATCTTATTTCCTTATTTCTAAGGAAATTTAATGTGTAATTACACTAATTACTGACTTGGTGTTATGAACAAAAGAGTATAATCTACGTAGAAGTGTAATTAAATAAAGATAATCGAATTACTATTAATCGATATTATTGATCGTAGTCAAAGTTGTGTACTAAATTAAATGTAATGTGTTGGCTGACTCACTTTGTCCCTGTACTTTTCACCTTGGGACACGGTAATTAAATAAAGATAATCGAATTACTATTAATCGATATTATTGATCGTAGTCAAAGTTGTGTACTAAATTAAATGTAATGTGTTGGCTGACTCACTTTGTCCCTGTACTTTTCACCTTGGGACACGGTGACGAGGGCTTGACACGACTCGCAGTGGCTGCGCAGTCTTTTGGCCGCGCCTACACCGCGCATCAATACGACGCTGCGCATGTGAACCAGCATGCCCGTGTACAGGTCTAGAATCAATCAATCAGTCAATCAATCATCTTTAACCTATCAGACCTGAGGTCAGACAAGAATTTTCTCAGATTTTTTTTCTTTACATATTGATGATATTTCAGTGAAACTTTTTTGTTGAAAATTTTTTCAAACTTCTATTGAAACTTTTTTCAAATTTTTAATAAAATTTTGTTCGTTTTTGTTTAAAAAACTCGGACTTATTTTTTATTGCTTCACAAAATGTTTGAATTTTCCAATACTTTTATTAAAAGGTTTTATATTTTCAATATTGACACTTTTGCTCAAAATTTATGTTTTAATATTTTTTTCTTTTTTTGGAAATGGTCATGTTGACTAAATTCAAGGCAACTAGGCAAAATGTCATTGTATGGTTAGGGCCTACAGTCTTATTTTAGAAACTATTAAGGCCTACATGAATATTATAAAGAGAAAAAAAAACATAAATATTACAGACTGTAGAGAGAAAAATAATGTATTCCACCAACCTGGTTTCTTGGTGACATTGAAGTTGACGATCTTCTGTTCCACGTCTATGTGTGCATTACCTTCAAACGGCAGAATGGCTTGCAAAGTGGTAGACCGTTGAACGGCTTGCCAAATGTCTATCACAGGGTTGTACAACATGAGACTACCCACGGCTGTGCCCGAGTATCGAAACTCGATATTTTTGCTTGCCGAGAGACTTGAAGCTGTGACTACCTGGTATAACAACATGAGAGGTCAAGACTGGCATGGCGTAATATTTGAGGCGACAATATAGACAGAGTATAGTTTTGTCCACATGCAGTCCACAGTCCAATAGCACAGTTTTAGCCACGCTCCCTGAATGACATGTTCCAAATATTCCTATAATCAGCATTAATATCGACACCCCCCCATCCCCCCCCAGGGGCCAGGGTATCATCCTGTAATACTTTTTTAAAATTCACATTAATGGAAAAACCGCACGTTTTTTTCAATGAGTGATACTGGAATTATTTTTCATTATGAATCGCATACCACAACATGGCTGTGAATGATTCTGGGGGCGTGACTAAAATTGTATAAAACTCATTACCTGCTCATTACATCTTCCTTCCCATATTTACTTTGTAGGTCTATTGTCAGTTTTCAGCTTTTTATAAGTTTCAGGTAGGTCCAATATATTAATAATAGTAGGTATTTCAAGTGATTTAGATTTTAGGTAGTACGGTAGTTTAAGTGAAGTGATAAAGAATATTGTTTAGAATTTATTTTGTTAATGGAATAGACTACCGGTATATTTATAAAGTCTTTGATGTGCTCTAAACCGAAGTTGCAGTTAAGCATGAGTTCAAGTTCTACGTAAGACATGGCTTTTTTCCATCATTAATCTACTGTCAGCAGCTCATTTGATCTCTGAATAAAAGCTAATCAATCTTGCTCCCCTGTCTGTGGAAGAGCAAGATAAGGAATAAATTGAATAAATTAATAAGGCAAGTTGAAAATAAATTTCAATATTAAACACAGACAACACATGATTAAACACAGATGTAGGCCTACCTTAAAGTTTGTAGTCAAGTAGCTGTTATTAAGATACGAGTTTTACATCTTAATTATCCTAGTACTACAACAACATACTTTAGTGCATTCTGTATCAAATGTATAACGTTAACAAATATTTAGCTAATAATTAAAAACTAGTCATTTTATTGAAAGACAAACCTGAGAAATAACCCCTCGCAAGGAAATATATGAAGTTGACGAGAGGAGGTACAGTGCTGAAGTTCCAAGGTCAGTGGGTATTGTTCGCTCGTTGAGAAAAGCAGTGGCAACATTCTGTACATTTACGTTGATGTCAAACGGCATGGTGACTACCTTACGGAGTACTGAAGACAGAGAGAAGAACAAACGTACAGTATATACAAGTTGGATATAATCCACAGTAAATTATTTATGATCCAATAATTTATAACACTTTTTTTTTACTGCTTTAATTCTCAGTTTGATAATAGAATGTCTCACCTACCCACGTCATAAAATACTCTTAAATTATGATAGAAAAGTAATGAAACTAACCATCCGCTAACTGATGAAAAGTGGTTCCATTAAGATAATGGCACATAACGACACGTCCTTCCTTCTTGATGAGCAGTTCAAAGTGTACTGGTTCATTGGACGATGGTGTCGCTTTCATCTTACGGAGAATGTCTGCCAATTGAGGGATACTGACGTTGTCCGGATTGATACGAAGAAGTCTCTCCTTAACTGCATTAGATACACCTTCAAGCTTCAAATATACCTGCATCGATAACAACACATGCTCAACGTAAGTACATATAACATATGTTGATGAGTAGGTTAAGTCGATCAGACACTTTTCCGTTTAAAACATTTTAGCCCAGATTTACGCATAGACTAACTAGGCTACATAGCCTATGGACTCTAGCACTTGAGAGGTAACATCTATTTTTGAAAATGAAACAGATAGATTCTTATCATAATGAAACAACAGTAGACAAACGTTTTCAGCACACCTACTAACGAGGGAATGAATTGAATTATACTTTAGACCCTAAAAATTCTGAAACACGATTGAACGAAACACAATTTCCAATTTTCCCCTGCAGGACTTTGTCCCTTTTCTCCCTGACCTGTAACTACATGTTGATAATATGCATACAGATGTATACGTCTTATCACATTTCTGTCAAATCCAAACAGATATTTAAATGAAATCCTAAAATTTTCTCTTACATGTACAGTGTAATAGCCTGATAGGTTAATTATTGAATAACAAGGCAACCTCAACCATCCATTGGTTCAGGATTAGAGGGCGCCGAAGGTTTTCAGCCCAGGGGCGTAAGATAATCAAGTCGGGTCCCGGAAACATTGCGTAAATACGAGCGTTTCCGAGCCTGTGTGGCGTTAGCTGGGCTCCAGAGTATTGGTCCACTAGTGAAGTGTAATGGTTATTGAAACACTGGTTAGCGATTCGTTGTTCACTTGAGTAGTTAGTCACAGTGAGTTCAAATTAGTGCCATTTACCGTCATTATCTGAAGTCATGCGGCTTGCTATTTTTTAGAAAATACACACTCCTTACCATCGACGAGATGACCAAGTAAGAATTTCAATATTACCCATTTAACACTCATTAGAAACATAGTAATAATAAAGCTGATATTGAAATGAAAAAATATGTAGAGGATTAAAATGTCATAATTTGTGTATTATTCAGAATTGAATCAATTCATCATTCAAATTCAATACCAATAAGGCAGTAGGCCTGAGCCTACCCAAAGTAGAGATGATTTTGATTGGAAATAAAAAATATTTTAACTATCAAAAAACTTACAGTCTATTTAATATTGATAAGTTTGATTACAGAATAAAAGTAAGAATAAAAATAAAATCTCAAATTAGTAGATCAGTTTTGGAATTTATTATCAAAAAGGCGATCGAACTGAGTGACGGTTCCGGTAGGTAACTTACCGACAATTGATTATAACGTTGTCCCATAGCGTGATCGCCCAACATCAGATAGAACACATTAGGCAACTCTGTCTTCTGATTAGCTATGAGAAACAGTTGAGCCATACCGCCGAACCCAAGCTCCGTATTGGCGTGGTCCAAGACGTAGTTGCCAGTCGACCAATGGCGTTGTGAAGGAGCTGGTAGCAAACGCAACACCTGAGCAGCAAATGTGCTCCTGGGAAAAAAACAAGATCTGTCATGAAAACGTGAAACATTAGGATTCAACAACTTGACTTCCTTTCTTTCTTTCTTTTTATTAAATACAAAACTTGTGAACAAAAAGTTGATTATTATTTTTATCTCATATTTCAGGGGCATTTGTAGGCCTATCTATTATATATGTAAAACAATTCAATTTCAACGATTTGAATAGATGCAGTTGTGACTCACATCGTAAACCTCGTCCTGAAAAATTATAATATGTAGTATCTGTATGTACCCTAAATTATACTGATACAGTGAAACCTCTATCCACCGTTTTTCATTGACCAGAAAAATAAAACCATCCACTCAGGAAACGATCCATCCAGGAAAATTTAACATTGGTTATGTGGGACTAGGGTGGGATAAAATAAATGACAAAAGCGGGAAAACGATGGATGCGGGAACGATGCATAGAGGTTTCACTGAAAATAGTAAATACTACAGGTTTACAAATATAACAGTTTTTCACGCATTGGTAGACGACCTTTTTCTTATACCAATAAATCAGACTTACATGAGTGAGTAGCACGGGTCCTTGGTATTGACTAGTGACTGTAATGTTGTATAGTAGAAATGTTTGAGCCTTGGTTCTGGTTCACTGGACATGAACCAATGGAGACTGAAGAATCGTCCTGCGCTCGGTTTACTGACGACTAGCATAGTGAGAGCCGCTACTCTCATCTCGAGAAGTGACGAGCGATCAGATAATATAGGCCAGTACAGATTGTATACCTGTAAAGAGTAATAACGGCAAAGAAAGTTATGAATAGAATACGAGGATTCAATTACACACAAATGAAAAAATATGGTGGCCCATTTTTTTTTCATGTGTTTTACTGGTGCAATGGAGTAACAATTTTAACACATGCAGTCACGAGAGTATTTAATACATTAAAATAACTACCCATTAAATTACCCATTAAAATTCATTATGGGCCTATCTATTATTTAAGGAAAACCATAAGACTGAATTGATTTACAAAAAGTATATTCATTATTTATGCTCATCATATAGACATAAATAGGTATATGTATATTTAGATGAAGCTTAACAATCCCATCTACAGCTAGGATATTTGGGGGTGCGAATGAGCTTGTGAGAATGAAACGATAGGGTAGTGATAGGTCGAAGGAAGTTTAAAAACTTATGCCTCCAGAGGGACTCGAACCCGAGCCCGTCTGGCTTCATATTTAAAATCAGTGCCTCAACTGGCTGACCCAAATGGACGGCAAATTTAACTGTCAAAAAGCACAAGATCATACTACTACATATTTGCACGGCTTTATTCCTGTCGAACAAGTGAAAGTAAAGCTAGTAGGGCCTACATACCTCATCGGGATGATATGCCGCCTTGTTCATCGTAGCCCAAACAGCTAGGAATCGCAGATGGCTATCCGGATTGCTTTTAATTACCGGCTCCAGATAATCAAATACTTTTCCATTCTCCATATTGCTCAGTCCTTCCAAATATAGCATCTTTGATTTATAAGTTTCAGCAGCTGAAACCAACAAATAATATTGAAATTGTTAAGTTCCTTATTTTATTTTTGCTTTGGTTATAACTTTGAAATCTTTAATCAACATCTGCAAAATTAACTAGTTAGCCAGGTTGGTTCATCTTTTGTGCAGCCCTTGATTTTCAAAGATTTCAAGTTGATTAGTCAATCACAGAATATGTGAGTATTCAAAGAAAGACTTGAATGGCTCTAATCGAAGAAAATACTCGATTTAAAATATACCAAATAAAAATACAAAAACTAATGTACAAAAAGAATCTTGGCATGAATAAATACGAAAAAAATGTTGATACAAAATAAAAGTTGATAAAAGAGTGTACCTGTGAACAGATCCAGATATTTCCGCACATATTTATCCTGCGTCTCTGTGGCACAATGCTTGCTGCACGTTTTGTAAACAAGCGTGGCAAAGCTGAGAATCGCAGCGGCTCGAACATCTGAATCATACTCCTTGTCCAACGTGTAGAACGCCTCGCACTGGCGTAGTAGCTCCTCGCTGGGACGTCGCAAGTAGAACGGCAGTTTGCGTAAGAAAGCCTGAGACAGGTTGTTCTTGATGCTTCGCGCGACAATCAGATCACGCATCAGTAGGATCGAGTCGGGCGTGCCGACTTGAGGGAGAAGTGAGTTAAACAAGTTCCTGGAGACAAAGTTTTGATATCAGGATTACTGTTCACTTTGATCCAGATTTTCAAAGCTCAAAGTACTGGTACGTAATAAAATTGTTGGTCTATTGCCATAGCATTTGCCCCGCGTGCAACTACATTCGGCACTAGCGTACCAACCAACCAGGGCAGTGTCAGCGTTGTTTTGACAATTCAGCGTATACCTCCTAATAACGTTTGTAGATTTTTTATTCATTTTTTATTTTTCTTAGTCGACTCGAATTGTCTTTTTTATATTCCTGAATCTCTGAGTTTCAAATTTTAAAGGGTTTACTGTATATGGTTTGTTTATTGAAAGCAGTATTGGTCATAAATATTTAGTTTACAACATAATGAAATATTCAACCTATGAATACACTTATCCAAAATATTTTATATCAAATTTTACCTCAGTGTTTCTTGTTGGTAGCTTGTGCCAACTGCGTACTCGTTAAAGAGGTCCTCCAGTGACTTTCGTTCCAGGATGGTCATAAAGTAAAGTATCTGCGGTATTCGTTCATCATGTAGTTTATCAACGTCGTGATTCATTGTCTTATCAAAACTATCGATGATTTCTCCCAGTATACGCTTCGTAAGTGTTAGGGCGGTAGCCTGCTTCATGGGGGCGCGACCTTGAGAGAAATCTGTCCCGGGCAGACGGAACGTCAGGTCCGTGAGTTGACCAGGACGCACAGTTGGCGGGGTTGTCAAGTCCTTTGCCGACTTGAATGTTAAAACTTGGCTGGAGAAGTTGAAACAAATAATGCATTATTGGATTAAGGGAGTGATAAGATCTGACTGGAACATGTTACTGTACTGATTTAGGCAAATGACCTTTTTTTTAAAAAACACAGCAAAACCTCGATGTACCATTCCCGGATCAATTGTTTTTGCGCATTGTTTCTACAATTTGTTTTATCCCACTCACCTCACTCCCACATAACCAAATTTTCAACATGGATTATTTTCATGCATGGATTTTTTTTCTTTTTCAAGACCCATTAAAAAATGTTTAGGTTTCACTGTCCTAATTTGGTAGTGTTTAGTCATATTTTTTAACAATCAAATAAAGAGATAAAACTATCACCAGCAATAATATATAATCTCTTGGCCCTTAATATTTTAGTCACTGACTTGATATCTAGAAAAAATGAGAAAAAACTCTGATAGGCTTACTCTATCTTAAGTAAGCTATGTACAATTTCAACAAACTTGAGATAATTTTGAAAGACAAACATGGTTGCAAATTACAAAAATTGACACAAATAAAACAAACATGCCTGTACTAACCGTGTGACTAATGTTTGAAGATCTCCTTTGGCTTTGAACGGCTGTGCTAGAATAACACCCGTAGCTTCCACTCGCGTTATCATACGAGCCGCCCCTTCTGCCCGGACGGTGTAGATCCGATCACCACTGGATGAGACGATGTTTTCTTGACCAGATGGGCAGAAAACCTCTATGGGTGGATTGTTACTCCAAGACTTGGTTGGGTAGCTGAGGCAAGACGAGTGATCAACAAACTTGCGTACAATATAATCTTTCTCTTCCCGCTGGATTGTGTATTCGGCGTCACACGGACCATACAAGCCATTCTAGCAGAAAAAAATGTATAAAAACAATTATTTTCATTCTCAATTTGAAAATTCATGTTCATTTTAATTTTTAATATAACTGATGCTTTGTCTGATTTGAATTTTGTTGTTTATTCACGTTTTTCATAATCAACGTAAGCCATTCAATTACCAAGTCCAAGGCCCTATAACCAAAGTATAAAAGTACCAAATATCAAAGTACCAAGTACGTATAAGTATAATGAATAATAGAATTATAAAAGTGAAAATCAATATTAAAGGTTCTGTGTTAAAAGGATGGGGCCTACCATTATCCTTGAATACGACAATTCTAAAAACATTGGTGACAATTACCCACGAGCTGTTTTGCAATCTATATTGGATTAAGTAAATCAACAGAAAGGTACATAACTGTGCCCAAGTACGGTAATAAGTTTAGGTCACGAATTCAGGATAAAAGTATGGCAGAAATTATAAATATTTGGACACATAAATATAATATTGAATGGGTGTGTGAAGTGTGTGATGATTGTATAATAGAAACATAACACTAAAATCTACGACAGCTAAATGAATTAAATAATAATGTCCACCAACTTTGGACACAAAGTCTCCTATACAAAAAAGAAAAACCAATTTACTTTTCTCCTTAGAACATAAACATGATACTGGAACTTCAGACAGTCAAGTAAAAAAAACTTCCTACTCTCACCTCTTTGACTATGAATGCCGGATTATCGAGCTTGCTCATGTCCAGTTGCAGCAGCGAGGCTAAGGACCTTTTCATATTAACAGCCCACTCCGCCTCTCCGTCAATGCCCGTCAGGCCTACCACAACTCCTCCATCAAAGTGTACCGTGAACTCTTTAGACAGTTCGCCAGCCTGGTCTTGGAGAGGGAGGAATTCACTTCGAGGCTGGTCACTCGGGATGAGTGCGCCATTGAACAGAGTTGTGCTGATGTCACTAAGCTGAAAGAAGAGAGTATTATATATTATAGAAATATTATAGATGGTTATTATATATTATATTGTAGAAAGAAGTAATTTTGAATGCTTTGTATGCCATTATTATATAATACACAATTATACACATATTTGTATACATTGATCTTATATTTATTATATCTACAGTTTTCATCGATTATGTCGATACCTGTTATTGCAAAGGATGTAATTAAATCTTCACAACTAATTCTAAGAGGTTTGAAATACTTACCACCCTTATACATTGGGTAATACTGGAGAGTGGTCACAAAAGTGTAAAAATTGTAAGTAACGTAATTGTAGGTAAAAGGACGAATTTTTCGGTTGAAAAATTCTCTATCCACACATTTTTATTAATTCTGCATTTTTTTTTGTCCCTGACCATTTGTGCTCATCTTTCTGCCGGTTGAATACAATGAAAAGTTTAAAACGTATCTTACTTTGACATTAGCAGTATTCACAGCTGTTCCCGTTTCTATTGTCAACAGGCCTCGAAGTGTGAACGATGAAGCGGCGGGAGATGGATTGTCCGCCTGAGCCTTGATTTCAGCTTCATAGTCGTAGACAAGCGAATGTGACGGTGCGAGTAATGACGCACCGAGCGTTACACTTGATAAACAGAGTACGAACAAGCTCAGCAAAACTGCGAAAGAAAGAAATTTAATTGAAACCCTTTACAAAACGGACTCATTAAAGACTCATTCTGCGAGAAATGAATAGTATATTATTTGGTTTATCTGCAAACCACAAGCTAATCAAATAGCTAATGCGATAAAATATCACATTATTATATTATTAGTACAATCATCATTTGAATCTCCACACTATCGAGAACACTGTATTTAACTGCAATGTCCTCAAGTGTGTAAACTATTCTGATAGTTCTAACTAATAATTCACACAAACAACAAACAAATCTTTCAGTAGAAATGTAAATATCTACTTTTGATAGATATTTTAGTTGATTATACTTTAACAAAACAAAATTTGTGTTATAAATATGTTGCATTCTTTTGAAAGTACATAAATACCGTAAGTGCATTTTTTAATTCAAGGGGTCCCCAGCCTCCATAGGGCAAAACAGTCCCGCCAAGGGAAATTTACAGATAGAATGATCATAAAACTTCAATAGTGCAAGATTAACAAACAAATCGTAAGATGAAGACAATATTTCTCAAAAATGCTAAAATTACTCAAACTTTATAAATAACAAAGGTGTACAGATCAGTTATATGCAACAGTAACACTCAATATTTTTGGCATCGATTTTTAGCTAGCTATAATTATCTACATCTAAATTTAAAATATATTATGAAACACAGAAATACAATCTAAGAAACAGGAATAATGTGTTTATAGAATGAACTGTAAATACATTTCAAGATAATTTTTCATTTATTAGAGGGATGAGATTATTCAATAGAATACCAATGATTAAATATCAAAGTTCAGGAGAGTGTTGTTCTGATCCAGCAAGAAAAGTTGTGCCCAAATACAAGTGAACAGCTGCTTTTCTGGGACTTACTTGATTACTAATACTAATTTGGAGGGCAAATTTATAATTACAATACAACGTTTACAGTGATTTTTTACTTATTCTCAAAGTCGTGTAATTTTTCATAAAAATATTATCTATAGATGTATTTGTTTTATTATATCGTCTTGTAATTGTTAGCATGAGTTGATCTCATCAATGTATCTGGTGAAGAAATTGTAGTGAAAATAGAATTCATTGCTATAGGTTTAAATAAAGAGGGAGTGGGGACATTACAAAGAGGTTATAATAATAATCAAGTCAACAATACTGCAAATGCACACTGTAGGAACGCAAGGCATGTTGATAATACATCAACATTATGGTGTAGAATCTGATGACACAAAGTGGTAACTTATTTTATTTACCTAAAACAAACTACGAATACAATAACTTACCCATATCTATGCGCGGTCTCATGATGCCACCAGTAGTTGATTAGAAACTATTGGATGAGTTATCGGACTCTTGACAATCGTGGTGGGGGGAAGGGAAGGAGATAATACACTGCATGATCTTGGTTCAAAATTCAAATGTCATGTGTAGCATCAGTTCAACAATAAAATGGTTCACCAAATTTACAGAAAACAATTTATGTTGCTAAAATATGTTTTTAGAATGGTGATACATTTTCAATGAAATTATTATATTAAGATTATTTTGGTTTACACTTCTCTGTGTTTGTAGCTTGACCTTGACAACGATGTGAACCGTGACCATGATGATTGTTAGAAGATGCGATTTGATAGCCTAGAAAAACTAGGTTCCGTTCTAGGTCAAGTTCTTCACTTGGTACATAATTTGTTAAAATGTTGAAAAAAATGATAAAGTGAAAAGGTGATATATATATTATATATAGGTATAAAATAACTGTTTACTTCGCCTACCACTGGCAACCCTAAGGAAAAACAACATAATGGTTTCGATGCAATGTGTGGTTGACAAAATAAATGCCTACAAATGCATAAAAAAAAGAGAAACCAAAATAATTTGCTCAAAATAATCGAGGTTCATTGGAAGAAACAACCAGTTTCATGAGCGTGAGGTAAGACTTCCAAAATACAACACGAACATAGAACGCTAGTCCTTCCTAGGAAGAACTAACAGAGTTGAATGAGCAGCTGCTACAAAATTAATCAGCCTAAATGATAAGTTAGTTAAAAGTTGAAACTACCTACACCATATTTCATAATAACATGGAATAGAAGATTTTTGCAACCACAGGGAAATGCCACTGTACATAGTACCATTACACATTGTATTCCCAAGATGAAATAAAAAACTACTACTCCAAAACAGCATTAACATTCGAGGTGAAATGAAAAGGTGTCAAAAGATTAGGAGGATACACATTCTGCTAAATTTGGAATTCCTTTTATTTACATACTCTTTATGAACATAAAAATGTTAATCCAATAATAAGCCACAAGAAATCGGGCACACATACAGCAATTTTGACTTATACTTAGTTGAATTTGTAAGTACAGTACCGGTAACTTACATTAATTACTAGCATCTAACAAAAAAACTTCTATACAATTGATATAAAAACACTATTACAGCTACATTCAGTTTTGCTATGCATCTTATCAAGGCATTTTATCTTTTGAAATAAATACTTGCTACATCACTGTAATAAGTTAATTAACTGGGAATTATAACGAACTAAACTGTTTACCTACGTTGGGCTACAATATATACATTTGAAAATAAAAGTCATAAATGTATAATAATTTAAATTGATTTATATAAAACTTTAAATAAAAGAACTAAAATTCTATCTATATATGGACTGTCGTTATCAGTGATCTTTGACTTTCTTTATTGTGATAGGCACGCTAACAATTGATTGACCCGAAGATGTACTAAGCTCTGTTAGCCAATGAGGTCACCATGGTGAAACAAAGTACACATCTACTGTGTGACAGACAGGATGAGAATGTGCTAAAGCTGCAGCACATTTCAATATTCTATTGATAAGAAAGAGTAAAGGTGAAAGAAATGGCTCACATTTACAAGAGCACAAGACTCGATTTAACCCACTCAAGCAGTTTGACATTTGTTGTAATTTTTTAACGATGATTGTTTGCGTAACGACCCGACCAACAAATTGAGTATTTAGGGATTCGAATGAGCGGCTGATAAACTTCCGTTTCCAAAGTAATAGGCTTACCTTGGCCGGCTCAGCCACATTGGTAGCTACTAGCTATGTATTATGTTATTTCTTTTGTTTGGTCTTTAACAGCCATAAGTATATAAAAAACCATAGGATTATCAATTTGTTGTAATGCACGATATGAGAGATGAATGATAGATGATGATACAGAGTGAAGATATACAGAAACAAGTGAATTGAGAAAAATTAGATGGGTACACGTAGGAAGAAACACATGGATAGGGCACAAAATAATACAACATGGACTGGACATTAGTTCTGAAACACACACACAGTATTGAGTTTGTTCGAAACAAGTCCCATTCAAAGCAATAACACAATACAACATATATCCATTGTTTTTCAAGGGAGCAAAATAAAACCATCCATGCAGGAAAATGATCCATCCAGGAAAATTCATTGGTTATATAGAAGTGGGGTTGAATCAAATGAATGATACAAGCAGGAAAACGATGGATACGGGAACGATGCATAGAGGTTCCACTGTAGATCTCTATAATTATTGAGCATAATTGGCCCGACCACGTTTGAGAGAAATGGGAGGGATTGTTCCAGAAAAAGTAAATTAACGATAATGTTGGTATAAGATAAAGTGAAACCTTTATCTACTGTTTTTCAAGGGACCAGATAAAATAAACCATCCAGTAGGAAAACTCAACACTGGTTATATGGGAGTAGGGTGGGTAATGTTGGTATAAGATAAAGTGACAGCAAAACCTTTATCTATTGTTTTTCAAGGGACCAGATAAAATAAACCATCCAGTAGGAAAACTCAACACTGGTTATATGGGAGTAGGGTGGGACAAAATGAATGATAGGAGTGGGAAAATGATGGAGCGGGAACGATACATCGAGATTTCACTGGACTCCATATTTCCGAAAAGTTTCTGTTTAAGAACTGGGAGAACTGAAAGAATGTCCTGAACTCAATTGAAAGTTAAAAATATATTAAAAAAGGACCGCTGTAATCTTGATAGCATTTTTCAAAAACTCACATAAATTTATAACACTCGAATTTAAGTCAAATTCGTGAAGCTTCTACAACAGTGATGAACAGATGTTAACCGCACACACGTCATGTTTACAATGTTTAGTAGAGTGGAAGATGGGGAGAAAACAAATACACGGACAGTGAATGACAGATGAAGGAGGTGAATGACAGTTTAATCACAGCTGAAGCTGCAGCTGCCATTTCTGTACCTGGTAATACTCTGCCTGCGGGGTTAACAAGCAAGCAGGTTTTCAGTGTACGATTGTCTTACGAGATTGATACGATTTCATGTACACGCTACATTAACAAGTACATGGCCATTGATCTAGCCATTTATGCAGCTACATATTTCCTATTGGCTGTACATCTCTACCACATGGGAGGCTGCACACGAACAAACATTAGAAGTAACAATGGCTACAGTTGGTCAGTTTAACTATCGTACGCAATCACACCATGGAGTTGTATTGTACTTCGTGTTAAAAACTCGTCCCACTTGACATTAAATAGTGGTTAACTGTGGCCATTTTCACTGTTCAAGCTAATTCTTGTCAGGTGTAGGCCTACCAAAACTTGTTTTATATTTTGTGTCTGAATTCAAGGCCTTATATATTATCACATAATGTAATAACATAGCACGTCTTGGTAAATTATCAACGTGGGAGTAGCTCCAACTGGCAGTTGAAAGAAGAATATGCGCACTGGTTTGAAGAAACCAGAAGTACGCAATCTGGTACACGGCTTGTCGCTGAGATAGACCTCCATATATATACAACTCCGTGATCACACAGTAGGCCATTTAATCTTTGGGAAAACAAAATTGAGAGTGCGTAGTTGGTCGAGACGCAACACAGTTAATCATGCGCCGAATTCAGTAGGACTACATGTTATTAATCAAAATTCTGTACTGTTCTGCAGTTTCTTGATAAACAATTGTCTTATTGAATTGCTGGTAGAGTGTTCAGTTTTCAATTCGAATTCAACTTGAAATGAGATACAGATTGCTGTAGGCGATAAGATATTACTTCAATTGAAGACAAGTAATAGAGTAACGAGTAGAGTATAATGGAGTCACGCTTATTAATACAAATAAGACGAACGACAGAAGAGAGCAGATTTTTCCTAGTAAGACACATTTCTATATCTATATCTACATATTTATTTACAGTAACAATTATTATAGGCCTAAATCTAGTTTGTATAAACACTAAACCTGACAGTCCATTATCACTTTTACCGGGGAAGGGAAACGCCACGTGTACTTTAATTACTGTATTTTACGGTGGCGCAGTTTGGAGAGCATTGCTAATGTGTGTTAAACGCTCGGACAAGTCTCTCACCGCAGGAGTGCTGCCATCTAGTAGGTTTACTACATGACGAACCTGTGTTACGAACATCTGCAGCTGTGGTATAGAAGACTTCTGCTGGAACCACCATCGGGGGAAAGTTGAAGCAATCTGAAAAACAAAGTACAATGTTGTGTTAGTAATCAAGTAACACATTCTGAGAACATATATTGTAAACCCTCGTTAATCCGAAATGAAAGGGACCCCAAAAAAATGATTTGATTTATAAAAATTTGAATTGACCAAATATGTCATTTTTCCCGCTTAGAATATAATAGTCTATTTCATATTGCGCGCTAGAGGAAGCTATGTCACCGGCTGAGACTACGTAACTGATCCGTTGCTAGGGGCCTCACTGATCATGTGTTTCGGCTAGCTCCCATCGAGCGCGATCCTCATATGACCAGTTTCTATTGGCGCTCGGCCGAACGAGTGTTCCGGTTTCAAACATCGTCAAGGTCGACTGCATTCTGCCGGATGGCACACACAAAGCATGGAACAGCTGAGCGTGCTTTGACTCATTGTTACGCGTTGAATAAAAAGGATATTAATTTGGAGGAAGGACGAAATATAAGTTTGAATTACAGTTTAGCTGGAATTAGGATTAACCATAGTAATTAACATTATGTAAACCCATTTTGTCCGACACTTCGTTTACTCGAATGACCGAATCTCCAAAAAAACATATCTCCGAAACCCCATTTGTCCGCCAAAGAAGGTGTGGCTTGTTCGCCTGATGCGTGGCGCTTCAACCGTGCAGTCACTGCCAACAGCAGTCATAAGATATATACCTTACTGCATGCGTGGTTATAAGGAGGTTCCACTGAGTGCATTTCTTTGGGGTCAATTTGCCATGCTAAGTTTATATTGAGGTTAGGTTAGGTGGCTTGGATTAGAACCATCTACAACAAGTTTGAAAGAAGCCTAGCAAATTTTACCCTGAAAAATTGTCCTCCACTATGATGATTAGGATGTGCAAGGTTATTGGATAAAATGACAGGTACACGATGGGCGTGTCATCATCGTTTCGTAAGATGATTGGTCGCAGAATATTGCCCCTGTCATAACCTATATGGCTCATTACTCGACTGACCAAATCTTGGAAAACCCATATCTCCGAAAACCCATTCTCAGACAGTTTGCACATTTGGGTTTCCGGAGATATGGGTTTTCGGACATTTGGTTTGTAGCCTTTCAACAGGTTTCTAAATAGCTTCGATTGATGTGAAAAAACGTACATAAAAAAGCACAAACAAACAAACAAAAATAAACACCTTGTTTTTTTTGAAGTATGCTAAAATTGAGTCTTCGCTTCGCTCATTCAATGGAGGCCAAACTATTCTGTTCATCTATTTCACCTGGTAGGTCCTAAGCATTTCTTCCATAAGAATACATTTTTACAAAATAAGTTCGTAGGCCTAAATTAATTTTTATCTGACCATTGGGCTTGAAATAAGCCTACGATAGAAATAAGATAATCTGACAAAGAGGCAACAGAACGGTAAAAGAATCAGCTGTTTACCATATTGCATTTGGCAGCAGCGTCGTTAGGTTCGCAGTTTCTGATCGCTGTTAACAGGTAACGATTGAGTAGCGCAGACAGTCCCATTTCTTGCAGGATCGTGTCGCTAAGAAGGCCCTGCCATGCGAGGAAGTTGCGCAGAAGTTTCACTGCGATCCCAAACTGACGCTCGAAAAATACCGCAGACGCGCTGGAGTTGCGGCCCACTTCGATTCTGTCAACAGGATATCAATGAGTTTCACAGAGTCTAAACTAGTAACGGTCTCAATTCACTACTGAAATTCTATTCACTTGAAGTTGCTTTAATAAAGGCAAATTGACCCACTTTTTTCAATTCTCTTTTCAATATCTTATGATTTATTCGCACTTGTTGAGAAAGCTAATTAAAGGCTCCGTTTTTATCAGGAGATCGGTTACGTCCAGACTCACCTCATTCCTAACTCACCTCATCCATTGAAAAGCATTAAAAAGCACGAGAAGCAGCAAATGAGGTGAAATAGGAATGAGGTGAGATAGGAATGAGGTGAAATAGGAATGAGGTGAAATAGGAAAAGACGTGTTAAGCTTCATTCTAAATGAGGTGAGTTGGGAATGAGGTGAAATAGGAATAAGGTGAAATAGGAAAAGACGTGTAAGGCTTCATAATAAATGAGGTGAATCAGGAATGAGGTGAAATAGGAATGAGGTGAGATAGGAATGAGGTGAAATAGGAATGAGGTGAAATAGGAAAAGACGTGTAAGGCTTCATTTTAAATGAGGTGAATCAGGAATGAGGTGAAATAGGAATGAGGTGAAATAGGACAGGGGCGGGTAGTAAAAATGTGTTCAGTTAGGGGTGGGACGAGGTTGTAAAAGGGGCATGCTGTTAAGAAGCGGTAGGCCGGTACCTTTCGAGCGCGCGTGATTTATTGGGGTGGAATTTCGTTCACGTATGCTCGCGTCAAATTATTGTGTTATCCCTAAATAGCTCTGTGATAAACCAACCAGTAAGACATTGTTGTCTACATACATAGCAACAATTGGTGATGTAATATGATGAGCTATGATTTCCACAACTGAAAATTAATCATTATTATATTGAAAAACATAATATTCATCATAAAACCCTATAATAGAACTGCTTTGGATACTGTACGCCGTCAATCAAAATGTTCATGTCACTTGATTTTGTATTAGGCCTATATCTATTCATTTGTAGAAGACAAGTGGAGAAGAAATATAGACATAGAGATGAAATAGGACATGAGCTTCCTTCGTGCTTTAGCCTCAAGAGATATTGAATAATACTCAAATCACAGATGAAAAGTCTGGAAAGCTTTCAATAAAAACACAACTAACTTAATTACTTATTTGTGATTTATTTTTTATTTGTGTTCATCTAATTATATCATATCATCATTATATGATATATAATTATATAATTTATTATTGATTCTGTTTATTTGATTGTTTTGTGATAAATTTGAGAATGTTTTATGAAGGCCTTAGAAAATTTGATGAATATTGATGATATTAGCCGGGTTCTATGGAAATAGCTTGTATAAATTGTGCGCAAGCAGTATTTTCATTCATACGTTGTTCACCTCCCCTTGCCTCGTCATGAAAGTACGTAGGGGTAGGCCTATATGAATCCGGGAAAAGTCTCCCTCACGCCACCCGCTCTTTATATTTGGAGAATTGAAGAGACAAATAATTGTTTAATTGTATTTTTTGTCTCGATGAAAAAACTGCTCGGCAAAACAAATTTAAAAAAGGATATATGGACTGTTTGATCGCTGATTTTATATCTGCAAAACATTTTGGATCGTTATACCTATTGTTTTAAAAACTTTCCACGTCATTAGTTCAACATAATATTCAAGTTCAACAAACTGCTCATTCATTCGTATTAAAATTTTATAAAATTCACTTCCGTTACCAAAATTTAATTAAAATCTGTATTATTTACATAAATATTGCATAAATCATTCGAATCGAAATCTAATATGGGATGACATCAATTCCTAAGACCCACTTACAGGCCTATAGTCTTGGATTATTCTTTCTTGCATAACAGCTATAAAATGAAGTTTGTCTGTAAATTGGTCTGTACCGTATTTTCAGTTCGAAATATATATAGCCGAATAATATTTTAAAATGTAATTTCACACGTCACGTGATAATACAGACTATGTGCTTCGTGGAAAATGCCATAAACATACTAGGTATGTCAAATGCGATGTTCGTAAAACACTTTTTGACGGAGAATGTTTGTCCACTTCGAGATTTTCGCGCGTATCCTAGCAACCTTATGGGTCGCATTCTATGGTTGGTTACTGCCTGTAGTACCGCATACTTTTGTCCAACCAGAAAGGTCGAAAATAAACACGAAATTCGAATTCAAAACCGAAAATCGAATGTGCACCGATAAATTGTTATATATGTGAAGTTTTTTATATTTTTATTATTTCTGTATCATCTTATGTTATTATGAATATTTTTATAGATGTGATAAATATTGATGAAGATGATTATTGTTTCTTAACGATCTCTCCAACAACTAGGTGATACGAGGGTACGATTGAGCATGTGATTATGAAACTATGAAGTGATTATGAATGATAGGACGTTTACCCATGCCTTATGCGGGACTCGAACCCACGCCCAACGGTGACTTTATTTTCTGAAGCGTGCCTCAGCAGACTGAGCTACCGAGGGCGGCTTGTGATTAATATATATTACCACGATGAGTAGGCCTATCCACCTTTATCTTTGTGCAGGTACCTATATATGTTCTGATGTATATGTAGATCGATGATGAAGATCGATATCTGAACATTTAATTCAGTTAGTAGTAATGCTCAATGAACAATGATGTTTTGATTCCGGTGATCATTTTATCGGTTGGAATTTTTTGGCCACAGTGATTTTTTTTCTTATACCTACTTTTTATTCCATTCAATCTGATGGTTTCATCTCGTTGATTTCATCTAAGACTCTGCTGGAACCACCATCGGGGGAAAGTTGAAGCAATCTGAAAAACAAAGTACAATGTTGTGTTAGTAATCAAGTAACACATTCTGAGAACATATATTGTAAACCCTCGTTAATCCGAAATGAAAGGGACCCCAAAAAAATGATTTGATTTATAAAAATTTGAATTGACCAAATATGTCATTTTTCCAGCTTAGAATATATAGTCTATTTCATATTGCGCGCTAGAGGAAGCTATGCCACCGGCTGAGACTACTTAACAGATCCGTTGCTAGGGGCCTCACTGATCATGTGTATTCGGCTAGCTCCCATCGAGCGCGATCCTCATATGACCAGTTTCTATTGGCGCTCGGCCGAACGAGTGTTCCGGTTTCAAACATCGTCAAGGTCGACTGCATTCTGCCGGATGGCACACACAAAGCATGGAACAGCTGAGCGTGCTTTGACTCATTGTTACGCGTTGAATAAAAAGGATATTAATTTGGAGGAAGGACGAAATATAAGTTTGAATTACAGTTTAGCTGGAATTAGGATTAACCATAGTAATTAACATTATGAAAAGTTTGAAAACCAATTTTGTCCGACACTTCGTTTACTCGAATGACCGAATCTCAAAAAAAGCATATCTCCGAAACCCCATTTGTCCGCCAAAGAAGGTATGGCTTGTTCGCCTGATGGGTGGCGCTTCAAGCGTGCAGTCACTGCCAACAGCAGTCATAAGATATATACCTTACTGCATGCGTAGAGGCATGAAATTTTCGCAATAACTATAGGCGCGATATAATTGAAAGTAATCTGAAACCAAATTCTTTTCAATTATCTTCATGTTTTATGATGTTGCAAATCATTTAACACCATGTTCATTTTCGCGATTTAAAGCGATAAATGCCGATTACAGCGATAAATGGATGTTTACGCGAAATAGGCGCTATTTATAACAAAATGGCAATTCTTCTTAAAACATTGTCAGCTACATTCTTTTATTCAAAATCATAAGCAAGTACTAGGAAAACCCAAAATCTCACATTCCAGATCTATTTCTTCCCTTCCTAGAATTTCCAAACAATTAAAGAACCTAGGTGCAGGTAGTGCAAAACAACACCTGCATCCTGTCTATTGTTTTGATCGCTGGTATTTAACCTAGCCTGGGCTAGTTTATGTCGTCTCCATAGCAACCATCTGACACTTCAGACCAAGCGTCTGGTTGGCCCCTCTTGTCCCTCCCACTCCCACCACAATAGCCTTGGCATCTAGCTGAGTCAGAACATGTGCGACCTGTTGCCAGCCATTTTATGCTCATTCCTTTGCTGACTTTTGTTGAGTGAACATCAGAGTTACAGTACCATATTGTCCCAAATATAAGCCGACCTCCCAACTTTCAGATCAATAATTGAAAACAGGATTTCTAGGTAATGGAAGTTAGAATTAATTAAATACTCAATTCAATGAATTAAAAATAATATTGAATAATGAGAATGAAATTGTCATATTAGTTAATCAATTGTAAGGGAGTTTTATCATTATTGGTCACTGCATTGGCACCTAGTTTATTTTAGTCTTCTTTAATATTTTGGATTTTAGTCTTTTGTGACACACAGTGAGACCTTTGACCCTTGGACTCATAAAACATTCCCACTTCAAGCAAGGCACACTACTTGACAAGATTGTTTATGTTAGCAGTATCAGGTTGCACTTGATTATGACACAGCCCCTCCCCCCCCCCCCTAGTCACTGACCATCCTTTTCACTGAAAACTTGCAGCACAAAATGACATAAAACAGATGCCTGTCAACAAATACTAGAAACCCTTGATCAAAATGGGAACTCCCTACTGTTCTGTATGTGTTGTTGAATTAGTATCTTTTGAATTGAATAAAACTGTAATTTACAGTATCCACTTGTAGCATAGTGGGCCCAATTATAACTAAAATAAATGTGTTTTTGACCAATTAAGATGACTTTTGAACTTTAAATTATGGAAAAACCCTCAGCTTATATTTGGGCCAATATAGTCCAAAAATGATAAGGATACAAATGGGAGCAGGGGCCTTTAAAGCCCACAAGTTTCGACAACAAGATTTTAATGTGCAGTGTTTATAATTTGCGACAGAATGGAAAAAAAAGACACTTCAATTAAACATGTAGAATCAGTGTCATTTTTTGTTAAAAAAGAAAAATTAGAGTAAGAAACGACCCAGGGATTTAAGTTAATGCTAAATTAACGCTAATTTTGAATTTGATTAATGCTATAAAATGCTATTTTTGAAATAGTTAATGCTAAAAATCAAAAAAGTTAATGCTAAAATTTCATGCCTCTATCAGCATGCGTGGTTATAAGGAGGCTCCACCGAGTGCATTTGTATAGGGTCAATTTGCCATGCTAAGTTTATATTGAGGTTAGGTTAGGTGGCTTGGATTAGAACCATCTACAACAAGTTTGAAAGAAGCCTAGCAAATTTTACCCTGAAAAATTGTCCTCCACTATGATTAGGGTGTGCAAGGTTATTGGATAAAATGACAGGTACACAATGCGCTCATCGTTTCGTAAGATGATTGGTCGCAGAATATTGCCCCTGTCATAACCTATATGGCTATATTGACCTATATGGCTCATTACTCGCCTGACCAAATCTTGGAAAACCCATTCTCAGACAGTTTGCACATTTGGGTTTTCGGAGATATGCGTTTTCGGAGATTTGGTATGTAGCCTTCCAACAGGTTTCTAAATAGCTTCGATTGATGTGAAAAAACGTACATAAAAAAGCACAAACAAACAAACACCTTGTTTTTTTTGAAGTATGGTAAAATTGAGTCTTCGCTTCGCTCATTCAACGGAGGCCAAACTATTCTGTTCATCTATTTCACCTGGTAGGTCCTAAGCATTTCTTCCATAAGAATACATTTTTACAAAATAAGTTCGTAGGCCTAAACTAATTTTTATCTGACCATTGGGCTTGAAATAAGCCTACGATAGAAATAAGATAATCTGACAAAGAGGCAACAGAACGGTAAAAGAATCAGCTGTTTACCATATTGCATTTGGCAGCAGCGTCGTTAGGTTCGCAGTTTCTGATCGCTGTTAACAGGTAACGATTGAGTAGCGCAGACAGTCCCATTTCTTGCAGGATCGTGTCGCTAAGAAGGCCCTGCCATGCGAGGAAGTTGCGCAGAAGTTTCACTGCGATCCCAAACTGACGCTCGAAAAATACCGCAGACGCGCTGGAGTTGCGGCCCACTTCGATTCTGTCGACAGAATATCAATGAGTTTCACAGAGTCTAAACTAGTAACGGTCTCAATTCACTACTGAAATTCTATTCACTTGAAGTTGCTTCAATAAAGGCAAAGTGTCCCACTTTTTCAATTCTCTTTTCAATATCTTATGACTTATTTGCACTTGTTGAGAAAGCTAATTAAAGGCTCCGTTTTTATCAGGAGATCAACTAACTCATCATGAACAAGTTATGAACCAACAGGGTACGGAACAGCAAATTCTCAAGTCTTCAGACTTTTATTCAAACTCTTTTGAATTAGAGTGTGTGAAACTCATTGTCCAGGGTGTACTCTTGCGACAGTGAAATACACTGGTTGTTACTTTTCAACAAATATATTATTATTAATGACTTGAGTGACTAAGCTCATTTATTAAAATAGTTCAAGCAATGTATGAACTTACTTGGGGTATATTGGAATGAAGATATCTTGATCAACGGCCACTTTCATCTTCTCGATGATCATGGTGAAGAGTTGCGTGAGCGGCCGGCAAGTTGGCAACAACGAGGGGTACTCGGCCAGTAGGCGGTTGAGCAGTTTGACGAGCCGGAGAGTCTGAGACGTGGAGATCGGGTCCCACTGTGCCTCTACGATCTCTATACAAACACACAGCATCACAATTTCACATTACAAGTAGGGCCTACAATGGTTTAAACAAAATTAGCCTCGGGACATGACTGTCCGTTTGAGGAAAGAAACCATTATTCGTCATATCGTTATCATCTCGTTATCAGGAAAGGTTTATTGATTGACGTCACCATGCACAAAGCACATAATGTTGAAAAAAGAATGTATACTCGTTTCTGAGTAGATGAAGTTTTATTTTGATAAAATATGTAAGAAGTGCGTTCTACGGCTAGGTTTAATAATTTCATTGAACAACATCTAGGTCTATGGGCATCTGTCGTTTTGACTTTGAAAATCAAAATCAAAATATTTTGCCCATACGCAAATATAAATGGAACATAATATAATGCATAAATGCAAAGTTCATCGTAAGTCATAACACACAATAATATAAATCATTCATGCTAAATAGCCTGCATTGGTAGCATAATGTTAAAGCACTTTCAAATGTTCATAATAACATCCTACTCTACTTCAAATGTCGCTGCTAGATGGTTCTTCCATTTTTAAAAAGGTCTATTACAGCACCTTATCTGCAAGACTTACAAACAGCCACAGGCCAGGATACCAGGGAAATGTTATTAATACCGTAACATTTTTGTTAGTTTTTATGGTGGCTCAACAGCTAGATTATAGGAGTACGAATAAGTGGGTGATATTGAAATGATGAAAGGTGAACGGCGTTTACAAAAACGCGTGCCTACAGCAGGGCTCGAACCTGCGCGTTCTTCATATTTCAAACCAGTGCCTCGATCACCTGAGCCTAACAGATGGCGTTAGTTAAAATAATTACAGTCAAATCGCAATATTATTACGACCATTAATTGGCTTGTTACTTGTTACACGTGGATTGTAGAAGATTGAAAACTATTTATTGGTCTAGGTAATATCGGTGTTATACTTATTGTACAAGTTGTGGGGTTAATTAAAAAAATCTGGTGTACTCTTTCAAAACTCGGTGTACATTAGACTTTGGAGATAAGGTAATCCTTCGGTATAAGCTCGTAAGATTATTGGCATATTAAAAGAACTCACGTGTTATCTTTGGAAGCAACATCTTCTCAACAAGACGCGGTATCAACATCAGGTCAGGATCTTCCCGCAGTTGAGCCTCGCCTTCCGAGCCTCCGAGGCCGTACTGGATCAACGCATCGTACCAATCAGAGCGTTCGAAATCCTCGCACTCCTCCAGCGGACTCCACGTGACTAGCTAAGAGAGAAGAGAAAACAAACAATTAACAAAGCGTTGAATTAAATGGGAATTGTAACGAGGATCGTTGTGGGTCTTTGAAGCGGTGCCACGTATAGTGCATCATTACGGCATCCCATATGATTATTTATATGGTTTTTAAACATTTCTAAAAGCAGTCGTATTGATAGATTTGAGTCAACAAAGAGTGCAAAGAGAGACAAATAGACAAAGTTCTGTATGATACTCTCCCTTTTGTTTGTCTGCAGATGTAAAAATTATACAGATAACACAGGCAACAGAGATAACAGAGGCAGAACTTTACAAAGGTTTTCGTTGACTAAATTTGATTGGATTCCATGGAAAGCACAGTAGGCTTATTCGAACTAATATGATGTGCAGCAAAATGAAAAGCAGGGAGCCGTGAATAATAACAAGGTTCAAAGTCATGAAGTTAATCAGCATAATAGAAAACACAAGAAGTAAACGCCGGTACATTTGTCGTGACATACTGACATACTCAACAACAGCTTATATTAGCTGAACAACATATCCACGCAGACAGTGGCATTATAAATCAAGCATACCTAAATAACGCACGATTTTCGTGACTTGGTCAAATAACATCATCCAACACAACTGATACAACAAATACCCCAAAATAACCCCGACAAGGTTGGCGGGGTAACATTTGTCGGATCCATGTTGACTGATGCTGAATATAGGACAGTGTTTGTCTACCTTTAGCCTAATGATGGGCCCCAACACTTTGGGCAGGCACAGACTGACATAGGCTTCACGATAAGCCGACCAGTCCACCGTGCGCCAACGCTCAAAACTCTTACTGACCGCGCGCACCGACGAGAAATCATCAATCACGTCGGAAAACACCAACCGCCTGTCGGATTCAATTTGTTCTGGAAGAAACAAAATCATGATTTTTGAGTATGTTCAGAGTCACAGAAAATACAGGATGTTATTCTTTAACTACGAATATAGTTACTATATCACGAGATGCATAGCATAAGTAATCGGTAGGCCTACTCTATAAGTATAAAATTCAACGTACTGTAGTAGACAAATTGACATGAATAAATCATCAGCAGACCTACAGAAGACTTTTTTTAAATCGTTTTTATAGTTTACAGTGTTTTTATTTTCATTTCATTTTTTTATTTACTCTATAGGGGTACAAATGAGCAGGTGAAAAATGAAATTATAAAGTGAAAAAGATGAATGAAAAGGAAGTTCTACAAAACCCCATGCAGGCACATCTTTCGCTGGACAGGAACCTACGACCAACATGACTAAAGCTTCTAAAGTGGTGCCTTGGCTGACCTAGTACTAAGGGCGGCCTAGTTATTTGTGTACAATCATTTGTGTGACAACTTATGATAAGGACCTGCTATTCAATGCAGAACAACCAATTCTTATTGAGAAATTTTAAACTGAATTGTTCAAGTGTTCAAACTTTCCAACATTATAGGCTACTTAAAATAAGATTGTCAATGAATGAATTGTCAATGAAAAAATGAATAGGCCTATTGCTCTGTATTGTATATATCATCATGTTTTGCTCAACAGGAAATTGTGAAAGTTCTAGAATACGCCTGTTAAATCATGACCGGGCCGACAGTTTGGCATCGTCAACCGAAGCCGCATCAGCTCTCGACTAACTCACGCATCTGACTCCTGTACGCCGACAGTTCGATCTCGGTAAGTTCGTCGTCGCTCGACATGCCCTCCTGGTGGCGGCTAGCAATCTGTTTCACCTCTCTGGCTCGGCGCCGCCGCGTGCGCCGTCCCTCACGCTCGGCAGCGCGTCTCGTCCTGATCTCAGAGTCGTCGCGTGTTCTTTTCACAGCCGTACCTGGTGAGCATATGCAGTATTATTAGGAAACACAGACGGAGAGTAAAACGGTTCATTCAGGGATCTCTATTTATTACGTGGATAGTCACAGCAATCAAATTATTAGCTATTATAGCTATTACGGTGAAACTACCAATAGTTTCACCCACGATCTACAATAGGAGAGGTCTTGCATCGGGGAGGTCTTGTATCGGGCTACCTCCGGGCGCTAGAAGTCTGATACCAACAGTGCTGCTAGTTCCACTTCCACCAAAATCCATGTAGGAACGCTAGGTGAAAAGAGACTAGACACTAGACAGAGACTAGACTTGACGTTCGACAGCTGACGTCTTGCCACCAACAATGACGTACATTCGGTGCGCGCATGTGTCGAGCATTTTTTCGACAAGTGTTCCGCACGGAGTTTGGTGGAACTAGCAGCACTGTTGATATCAGCCGAAACAGCTTCGATACAAGACTTCTCCTATTCTCAATCGTGGTTTCACCCTAATACACTTTAATAGCTAATTATTGGATTGCTGTGATACGCTATTCATATTATGAAGTTACAGTAGGTTCAAATAAAAGTCAAGTTGAGAAAGAATCAAATATCTGTGAACATCCAAGGTTTTTCATAAAAATGTCATCGTTATTTTATGCTACGAATGACTAGATCCCAACTTACGAGATACTGGCGCAAGTTCATCCGATTGATCGCGTACATCCTGACGCCGCCTTTCCATCATGTCATCTGAGCGCCGCCGTTGTAGCGCCAACACACGCTGCTCCAGCGCATCAATAACCGGCACCTGCAAAGAAAATAAGTGTTACTGTCTGAATGAAGGACAATACCTAGGCAATAAGACTGGAGCACAAGATCGAGATGTGAAACATTGCGTACATGTCCTATGATGAGCAATGAGCAATGTGATGAGCAGCAAACAAATGAGCAGGTGATAATGAAACTATGAAGTGATAAGCGAAATGACGTTTACAAAATCCCATGCTCAACGGCGATTTCATTTTGTAAAGCAGTGTCTTAGTTGACAGTTACGTAAGGCATCTTGGGCGCTGTTTTAGTGCGCTATGGTCGAGTTTTTGTACCAGTTTACTACCAATCTGCTTTACAGTGACAAAGGCAATAGCCGTAACACCAAAACCTCGTATGTTTGTGTACTCATTTATTTTCTATCAACTGACTCTCCACAGTGAGTATCTCTACTCAATAACTTCAGTAACCTGCTGTTCTTTCTTTCTTTTTTGTCTGATTCATTTATAGTCGAGTTAATGAAACCGTGAAGATGGGTTGAAAGACTTTGGTACTACTACCAATATTATAATATTATGACCCGCTAATGTTAAGTAGTGTGCTGCTTTCTCCTTGTTATTTCACCTTATTGTCCGATTGGGCCTACTTATTAAAACCGAAAAATTGAATACAAAATAGAAAGAAACTGTCAGTAAACTCCTCAAATTGGGATTTACATTGATTATTTTCACAACGCACATTCTGACACTAATAATTTGGTCCACAATTATTTTTCACAATCAAATTATTTCAATAATGTATTTGGTTTGATAATTGACAATTCTAAATTGTATGGTATTCTGAATTCTCCCAAACTCAATGAAAAAAAAAAAAATCATTTAACAAATAAGATCATCAAGTAAATTAAGATGGGTAGGTAGCTACATTATCTTTGAAATTGTTACCTTAAAAAAAACGATTGACTATGAAAGTGAAGTTTAGCACTCTACCCCCTCTCTGCTCAATCTCTCTCCTTTTCCCCTAATTATCAAATTAAATTCCAAGACTTCTGTCGTAGGTGGCGTATTGTTGTGAATCTTGAATTTCTTATTCGATCAATACCTAGAAAAGCGCAAGTACCGGTAGGTACTAATTGCCATAGAAAATAAAGCTAAGAAGAGTCACGTAGATTTTTATACAGAACTACTGTAGTATGAAATAGATTTTGCTCATATAGAATACATTAAACAAAGATATAAATTTAAATTACCATATTCAATAAATATTATAATTTTCAAAATAAAATGTGAATAATGGCATAATAATTTCAATTGTTCTGATTTAATCATTCAGTTTCTACTGTAAATGTATTATAAAGTCTGAACCTAGCTTCAAACAAAAAATATTTTCTCTTCATTTCGTGTTCAATTCAGTATAAAGTTGGCAGTATAAAGTATAAAGTTCAACACATAATACACATATACCGGTATTTAACAAACAAACAACAGAGAAGATTATACAGCCCCAAGCGCAAGGTATAGGAAAACCGTTTATTAAATCAATAAGTGCTCAAATAATTCCGTAGTTTTAAATAAATGTAGCATCCGACTGATCACCGAACCGGTTGTCCCATCCCCTAGCTACTTGTCAGGTGGAATCAATGTCTTGAGCAAAACAACCGAGTGATTAACAAAACTTCATTAGTTCCAAAGACAATAGATGAAGAGATACACTCATACTTACCAAGTCAACTGTCGTTGAGCAAAAGAACAGTTTTAATCCAGTAAAATCTCGTCAAGTTGAGCTCCGATCATTCAAAATTCGTCATAACTCGAAGCAAAATCGGTTTCCGACCCCATGTATGGGAAATATTATGTTGAATATTCTGATGATTTTAAATTTTTTGTCCCCCAATTGCAAACATATCACTGTAAAATCATTGTTGAATTTGAAATGTTTTTTCAATACACAGTAAGTAGCTACGGTGTTTAAACGAAGTATTTTTTTATTTTCGCAATGACATTCATATTTCGTCTGTTCCAAACAGAGAACCATTACAGTCACTTGCAAGTTGCGAGTTCTCCAGAAGATTACAAACTATGTTCCTTTCAAAATTCAATTTAAGTTTTCCAATCGTCATTGCTGACATCTTATCTACTGTCCATATATGATTAAATGGCAATTTCCCAACGCCCACAGTAGGTAATAATATTGTTGGAACACGCCCGTACACTGCGCGCGCGGTCTTTTGACACAGTATTTGCGACATTAATGATTGATGGACTAGACACAGGCAACACGCAGAAAATTACGAACAGCGTTATTCCAACACTTGAGCATGTATTACCCATCTAATTACATTTGCCACGGTTTCAATTTTTTTCGTTAATTCGAAATTTGCTTCTCAATAATTCCCCGAGTTTCGAATCACCGAGGGTTTAGTGTACCGTAATTCATTTTACCAAGAAGAAAAAAACATGGGACTCAAATCTTTGGATTTCTTCAGTTTGAACCTGCCCACCAACAAAAGATCCCAGTCGCTTTGGTTTCACGTATAACACAATATGTCAAACGAAAGTAAACATTCTCTCATTCCATTCACATACCATTCATTCATTTAACTCTTTATGCCAAGAAAGATTTCATTGTTATTTTGTCTCCCTCAGTTATTTCACTAGAAAGAACATTAATTCGTTAAATCACTCCATTGTAATTGACCCAAGACATTGTTTCTATTTTGTTTCCCGTTTGAACGGAATTGTAGAGCAAATGTAGGAACCCACCTTCTCATCAAGACACTCTACCAAGTCTGTGACATACCCACGCAACTCTTGGTAAAACTTAAATCGCTCGGCCAACGCAGGAGCTTCGACTTCCAACGTCTCTCGTTCGCTATTGGTCGCTATTAAGTCGGCGACGACACTGTCGCGGTGGTTTTCGTGCTGTCGGTGAACTGTTTTCAGGTTGGCCAACCTGAGAGAAACGTAAAAAGATTAGAATTTACAGCTCAGAAAAACTGTATTTAGGGAGTTTCTACTTGAACTATCATATTTTAGGCCCCTTTTTCATTCCTTTTTCCCTATAAGATGCAAATCCACGACCTGCTCTTTTTGAATATTACTTCACGGACAAACATTATAATTTTAAAAAATATATATATTTTCCCGTAGCCTACATCTGACACACCTATATAATACGTAGGCCTACAGACAGTAACCCATCACAAAAGAGCAAACAGTAGGAATACATTTTATAAAAATGTTCTTAGGGGTGGTGAGATCGCCCTTGTGGTGCCCCGTTCAAACGATCTCATCTTTCATCCATAGCCTTAATCGAGGAACAATGATTTTGTATCAAGTTTTGATGTTACGTCTATCTGTCTATTACCTCTCTCTGAGTCTGTTTACTACTGCCTCAGGAGTGGCCACTTCTGTCTTGCGCTCCAATATGATGTCTTCAGGCAACAGTGGTGCGATTACATGAACCGGAGATGGATACATGCTGTAGAGCGCTTCTTGTTGGACAGCCGCCAACTGCAGAAAAATAATCCCGATATTAATTAAAGAACGAATTAATTAATTGCATGGAGTGAGATAGATTACATGATTTTATCATTAAACAAGGTTCTTTCAAAACTAAACACAAGTAAAATGCAAATATCTATTGACGTCTTTAGATTGCACAAAAGAATTGATATTTTGCAGAAAAGAGTCAAATTGAAGAGTCAATATTGGTAAGTGAAATTATGGTTGCAGTGTACAATAATTATACAATACCGGTAATTTGCAATAGGTCTAAATTAGCTGCGGAGTGCATGAACTGTCCGTACTTGAAGCAAAATGCCAAGAAATACAAACAAAGCTTGGGAATATAATTGAAATTCCGATCGTGAGTTTTAGAAACATAGTTAGCTAGCGTATAATAATGCAATAAAGCAATAATGCAAACGGAAGTTAAAAACACTGTCAATAGTCTCAAAACAAACTGAAGGCTTTATATAAAACTTGCCTGTGCTCCTGTGACTCCTTTTCTAATCTGCTGAGATTCCCACTCGTCATCCTCCCCCTTATCACTGTCCTCTTCTTGATCCTGGGCGGCCATGAAAGTCTCTCTACGTCTCTCTCTTTCTCGAGCAGCTTTATTCACTTCCATCTCGATACGCTCCTCGTCCTCATCACTAGCATCATCATCCTCGCGGACCAGCCGGGATTTCTCTTCGGTTCTAGAAATACATCGACATCACAAATTCAGTTATTACTTAAATACAATATGAGACCGGTTTTATCAAGAGTAATGTAAGAAGCTTGTATATAAGTTAAGAGCAGTAATACAAGGTTTGGAGTGGTGACTCAGTCAATATTGGGTCATTCCATGTGAAATCAACACAAAAAAACATATTTTTGTAACTCATCGACTCAGATTTTGATAAAAATTGGCAGACTTGCTCAAAATTTTGACCTGATTGCAAAAGTATTTTTTTTAGATTTTTATCTTGAGCGGTTCAAAAGATACAGAGGGTTGAAATATAGGCATTTTCATCCCCCGCGCGTGCACCGCCTACCCTTATAATTAATACCTAGGCTTGTATGGCAGCTACAGAGCTCATCTATAGCTCATTTAAAAGGTATTTTCATGCTCTAGGTAGTTCTCAAATAAAATATGACATATTGTGTATGGTTAATTTATTATAATTGTATACATCTACCTTTTTAAAATCTACCCCTATGGAAAAACAGCATCAGTTATTGATCTGAAAATTTGTGAAAATGTTGTCTATAGATCAATAATTAATGATACCAAAATCCAAGTTTGGCACTTTGCAGGTTTATGAGAAAAAAAATATTTTGTGTGACAATCCATATTTGTGTAAGGTAAGCCTATAGCCTCTGTGTAGATGAACAAGGAAAACGCGTTATATGTTCCCGCATTTCATATGAAACGTAATGACAGCTATGACATATACACCTTGATACCCAAACAATTATGTCACTACCCTCCTTTTATATTCATTAAAAACTCATTCTCAATAATTTTTTTGATAATAAAGGAGGCCTTGTTTTAATCGTTCTTCATTAATTGGTGACAATTGTTGCTTATATTTAATTGTTTTTCTTAATAGCTTTGAGCAATGTATCAAAATGTCATTATATGATTTTGGATTTTGGATATGGGGTGGTAAGATCGCCCTTGTGGTGCCCCGTCCAAACGATCCTACTCTCATCCTTAGCCTTAATAGGGGAACAATGATGTTGTATCAAGTTTCGATGTTATTTAAAAAAAAAAAAAAAAGATTTTTCACATTGGATTTGAGTGAAAGTTTGAATAATGTGTAGGCCTATCATTAGGCCTAATATATTGAAATTCGGTGAGAATTTGAATTTTTTCGAAGGACATTTTCTGTACAAAAATTCTTCTCTGGCTTATTCTTATGGGGAATTTGGAAACTGGAAAATTGGTTTTCTCAGAAGTGGTGCAACCGATTGCACATAAAAAACAATGGGATTCAAATCAGATGATGACACTTGGGCATGCCAAGTTTCAATTGAATTTGAATTTTCGTTTGACCTGTATAGCGCGAAAAAAAAGTTTTTTTTTTTTAGTCAAGTGTAATCGAGTCTTTGCTTTGCTCATCCACTAAGCACCTAGTTCATTTAATTGAAATGCATAAATATGTGTACCGGTACATTCATCTACTGCTCTTCACTCAACTTCAATCCCAGTGTTAAGTTGGCTTTGGCAAAATTTAAATAATGTTGATTAAGTTACAATATCTAATCGACGTATTGCTTAAAGAGTCGACACATCTGACTGAACCAATCCAAAGTTTGAGACGTATTCAATTTAGCTCCAATCAGAATGTTTCCACACTAGTGCCACGGATGAATCTGGTGTTAAACTATAGCTGATCTAGAGTTAACGATAGTCTTTTTCGCTTAGTGGGACACACATAAGGATTAAAGTTCTTCCCTTACTCTATTTTAATTTGTTGAATTATAAGTTGAATGGTTTTTGTTTCATATTTATGCTTTTTAGCTTTATTATGGTATTTATTCTAGGTCCTATGTTTCTATTTATATTTCTTAATATGCTACGATTTGATAACCTGCATTGTTTTGACTTGATAGGATCTAAGTTTGCTATGTATAGTAATCCAGTATTACCTCTACTATACATGTGGTTTGTACAGGGCTTGCTTTAATTGTAACTATAGTTATTCAACATGATACTGTCAAAAATTGGCTAATTAAATCAACCATGTATAAGAAATATTTTTTTCTCGTAAACCTGCTAAGTGCCAAACTTGGATTTTGGTATCATTAATTATTGATCTATAGACAACATTTTCACAAATTTTCAGATCAATAACTGATGCTGTTTTTCCATAGGGGTAGATTTTAAAAAGGTAGATGTATACAATTATAATAAATTAACTATACACAATATGTCATATTTTATTCAAGAACAACGTAGAGCATGAAAATACCTTTTAAATGACCTATAGATGAGCTCTGTAGCTGCCATACAAGCCTAGGTATTAATTATAAGGGTAGGCGGTGCACGCGCGGGGGATGAAAATGCCTATATTTCAACCCTCTGTATCTTTTGAACCGCTCAAGATAAGAATCTAAAAAAAATACTTTTGCGATCAGGTCAAAATTTTGAGCAAGTCTGCCAATTTTTATCAAAATCTGAGTCGGTGAGTTACAATGAGTGTGTTGATTTCATATGGAATGACCCTGTGTTGATTTCATATGGAATGACCATATTACTATTCTACAATTAATTCAACTGAAACACTTACTTTGTCCGAGTATTGTTGATTGGAATGTAATCACCACCATTATCTCGAGCTTGCTGCCTTCTTTTACGAGCAGCATGAATCATAGCCGCATCAGGAATGTGTCCCCGTTCCAGGAGTAATTTAACATGATTTGGACGAGAGAACTTTGGATGTCGCTCTTCTTCGTCGGAACTAAGATCTCCAACCCCGGCCATTTCTGCTGCTCGACCATTTAACACAGTTTCTTTCAAGATCGCTGGTACGATTGGGGTCTCAGTCTTCACTTCTATAAGCGGTACACTAGGTATGCCTACTTCGTCTTCTTTTCTAATGTCCTTTTTCTTTTTACGTTCTCTGTCTATAAGTTTCATCATACGTTTGCTTTGTGATGATTTTTTTACTTTAAAAACTTCTCCATCATCACCTGAAATGTACAAATTGTCAATACTTTAAAAAAAATGTGAAACGTGAATATGTGGTAAAATCCAATATTAACGAACCATTTTGCTCAAGTACACAATAAAATATGAATATTAAATGAACAAAACATTTACGATAGGCCTATCTAGTTTTTCAATTTTTAATAAGTTTTTCAAACCGATTTTCAACCGCCATCTGCAAAGTTATTTGACCTCTTGTCGTTAAGTAAAATCGATTTTGCCAGGCACTTTTGTTCACTCACACTGCTTTGCTATTGGCCTAGGCTTAAGTCTAGAGCTACGTTGCAGCAGTGGAGTAGGGGTATTAGAAAGCCAATGGCAATTCCAATGGCAATCGTTGCGGCATTGAATTTGTATGTTTGCGGGCACGGGCAATTCCTCATTTTTTTATATATTGGGTTTAACTACGCACTATTATGACAGTGCAGATCTAATGGCGTCGGAAGAATGATTAATGAGATGAGGTGAGATGAGGGGATGATGGTACTTGGATAATGGGAAGGATAGTGGGAAGGAAGTAGTCATGGCCAACTTATTGTGGGTACCATCCCGGCATTAGCCTAGATTACAGAGGGAAACCATGAAAAACTCCTGTAAAGATGGTCGACGGCAGGGATCGAACTGGGTTCGAAATTCCCCTCGCCTCCCGGATCACATGAAGCGAGCGCGTTTCCACTGTGCTGCGTATGCCGGTGGGCAATTCCTTCCAAACCATTTTGACCTGTTCAGTGTCTTACACAAGGGAGGAATGGAGATGGTTGAAATAGATAATCTTTGGTGCTAGGTGTCTCATTTACCCACTCGCGTAACCTACTACATGTAGGCCTAGTATTATGGCAAAAATAGCGACAAGGTTGACACGAATCATTGCAGCGCATTGGTAAGTATGGCTGTCTCGCGTCCCAGAGGTTCACAGTTCGATTTCTGCCAGTGAAACTTGTTTTAACTTTATACATTCAATTCTCTGGGCGCTGGGTTAGGTGGTTAGGCCTATGGGTAAGGTTATTTTTGTTTTTACTTTTGCTTTTTAGTACGGCCAGAAACGAAATTATTCAAATAAAAGTTGTAACTTGTAGGGCCTAGGCATACCTATTTGGTCTGTAGGCCTAAGTGGTTTCGGGTAGGCCTACACTCTAAGTGTCGATAACTATATCGACCAACTACATTTCTCCTGGAC
Source organism: Brachyptera putata (assembly GCA_907164805.1). NCBI lineage: Eukaryota > Metazoa > Arthropoda > Insecta > Plecoptera > Taeniopterygidae > Brachyptera > Brachyptera putata. The sequence goes on from OU015466.1 coordinate 22,020,296, forward strand.
GTTAAGACTCATTTATTAGGCAACGCCTGCATATTTCTAATGCAATTTGATAGTTCCAAATCGATAAGCCGTGTTCTTAAGCCGTATTGAGACCAAAATCCCAAAGCCCAAAATCGACATAAAGGTATATACTTAATGATAAAGGCCTATAAACATGTTTAAAGAGTTTTAGAGCTGAATCGATTCCGTTAAACTGTTTCCCCAATGTATGACAGGCTGGACAGGCCTAGGCCCTACAAGTAGGCTAGGCCTAGGTCTAATCAATTTCTACATCTAGCTTATTGCCTGGGCGTACAAAAAGACAGCTCACCTTCATTCAAATCTTCTTCAAAACTTAAAAGCGGTGTCTTTGTTTTTTCTCTCTTCTTCTCTTTGATTACTTTAGGCGGCTTCACATCCATGCCTTCAACATTTTCTCCCTCTGGAGCAGAGCTGCTCAAGCCTGGAGTTTTACCATTGTTTTCTTCTCCAAATTCATCTTCATCAATGCTACCTATTCGTCTTCTAATATTTTTCCTCGGTTTTTTAAACAGAGACATTGTGCACAATACAATTATTTTTCAATCCTGTACGAAGATGTTCAATATTCAGTTTATTGTATAACTCAACGACGTTTTTACGTTACCACAACACGCCATTAACCTGGTTCACAGCCTGCTTGATTTATTGCAGATAAATTCTTCGATTTTACTCCCGAACTGAATGAAGCAGGCTATGATTCGATCCACAGTGCAGCTAACGGAACGCGACAAAATTTAAATAGTGTTAAAGGACATCACAACACTAAAAGTAGATTTTAGTGAATAATTACGATATTTATTTCTCTAGTTTAGGAGACAACTAGAAATCATCACCTCAACTTCAGAAATAATAATTAATTATCTTATTCAGAGACCTCCAGAGACCATGAGTCATGACGTGGGCAATACCGATTCTTATAGAAACATAGACAGAATCGAGTAATGTCTACGTCAAGACTCAGGAAAAGAGCTGGGTCCAGAAGAACAAATATATAAAATATAAATTTCCATTTCTGAAATTGTGATGATAATCTTTAGTTTTCTCAAAAATAAGATTTTAGTGAGATAAATATTGTTATTATTAGTTAAAATCTAGTTTCAGAGTTATGATGTCCTTTAAAGACTGAATGAAAAAATACTCGCAGGATGTGCGAGTATTTTTTTGATGAGCTTATTGAGCTCATTGATGAGCTTCTATTTACTTATCGAGAAAAAAAGTCGAGATTCGTTATGTTTTCTTTGTTTTTTTTGTACGCGTTTTTTTTTGTAGGTTACAGAAAGTAATTAATTTACATTTTTTTTCTGAAAATTGGTATCATACCAGAACAGATTGGGATGCTATTAATTTTGTGCAAAATCGGTTCGACCATCAACTGGTTTTCGGGGTTTTCTTGATTTTTATGATTTTCTAATTTTCTTGATTTTCATTTCTGTGTCATTAGATTATATTCGGGATTTTGGAGATTTTCTGTTAATGTTTCTGAGGGAAATCAGTTCTACGGTTATTTTAGAAAAAATGTAAACTCTGGAAAATACCCGTAAAAATAACTCAGGGAAAATGTATAGGCCTACATTTTTCATTTTTATCCGTATAACATGACATTTTCACAGAATGAAAAATCACAAATGAGAAATGAAATTTCACACAATTCTACTGATAGGCCCACATGTCTAATGAGTTTAAAGAAATTTGGATCACTCGTTTTGGAGAGAATAAATTATTATATTAAAAGTGAATTATATTGGGTTATTCCATGGGGCTTTCCAAACTTTCCATTTTTTTTACGAGAAAACCGTCGAACCGATTTTTCTGAAAAACAATCCTAACCTATTCTGGTATGACACCCATGTGCAGAAAGAGTTGGTTACTTCTCGTGATCTGTAGGCCTATGCCGCGTAAAAATTAATACCATGTAGGGCCTACCCAATTTTTTTTCGGCAAGTGAAATGGAAGTCTTTGCTACGCTCAATCGCTCATCTAATAATTTGAAAATCCAGGTGTGTATATAAAGCTACCTTTTGAGTGCATTCCATTCAAATATCTCGCTTATCTTTCAACGCATAGCTGCGTTTTCCTTGTTTATTTAAAACGGATAATCTCTTGATACCTCATTCACTGAAGCCATACCAAATACCAATAGCATTGGCCTACTCATAACACTGCGTCACTACATGAAGAGAATTTCATGTTTGCTCTAATTCCTGTCAATCTTTTTCGATCTGTCGCGGAAGTAAAAAATGATTAATTGATCACTCTGTCGGTGTAACAAAAAATAACAAAGCATTATAAATAAGATGACGTGACTATCTGTAGTAGTAGTAATAATGATGATTGTAATCAATTAACCCGCCAGTCATTTTAATTAAGAGTGTCGCTTGGTGGACCTACCGTATCCTAGCATGTCTATCTATCTATGCAAGTAAGTTATAATGATGATGAGTAATCACGCTCACTTTCGAGAGAAACAAAACCTACTCACTATTTTATGAACCTGAAAATATAAACAATTCTTATATAAAATGCAATTGCACTCATGAATTATTAGATGTGCGTAAGAAAAGAAACTAATGTTAATTTACTTTTTCTTTCTCTTTTTGGTTTTCACTGGTGTGGATGTGCTTTAACGGTGGCCAACGAAGTTGGAATGCTATACTACACATCCTAGGAAAACGCAGCATATGCATGCATCCTGAGGTGATAAGTTATTTTTATGAAGTACAATTGAATCCTTGGTTTTCACACCCTAGTTTTGAAACCGCATAGCTGAATTATATAAAACTTATCACACAGATCCATATCTTAACTGTCCTTGAAATATCGCAAAATTTATATTTATTAAGATTTTTTGTGTAGCCATGTTATTCTAATGGGTATTTTCAACATTTCAATAGTCAATTTATCAAAATCCACCCGAATAACCTGATAATTACACAAGCTAAACTAATTACCAAGTTATTGTTAGAAAATGACGAGTAATGCAAATACAAAGTATAATATGGATTGATTTTGTCGTGCGACCTATCAAACATATACAGAAAAAACAACCAGAACGACCGATCGAATGGACGGCCGTATTGCTCAAACCAATGTGAATAGAGTTATAAAATACGTGTTTTAAAATGTGATTGTTAAATTTGAACAAATGCTGATTTTTTTAGATATTATGGTTATCTAAAAGACAATTGGTATAACCGACAAAATTATGACCTGAGATTGAACCAAATAGGCATACGTATATTTGTTCTTGCCCTTGCCTTGCCCAGGCATGCATGGTAAGGGAGGGTATCAACCAGGCAAGAGGGAATTTCTCCCCTTGACGATTTGCTGATGTAGAATTTAAATAATACTTTGCATCTCGTATAGGTAGCGTATAGGTATGCTATAGGTATATAGGTATGATATAGATATGATATAGGTAGATATAGGTATGGTATATAGGCGTATAGGTAGCTTATGATTTTTTTTGGAGAATGGGATCTGTTTTCTCCCTAATGCAAAGTTGTATAATTATCTCGTTGTATATAGTAACTTGTATCTTTATTCAAGATCAAGATTCTATTTCCGAACTATGCTAAGCTTAGCAACGAGATAGTCATTCAATTGAAAAAGACCAATTAAAATTATTAAAATGTTGTTCTAAATTTAATTACGTGAGAATGAGTACCGAGTCGATGGCTTCTTCATATGTGTCCGTAGCTCAAGGCGCGACATTACATTCATCTGAAGGAAATGTTAGAACTAGTGAGAAATATTTGATTGCTGTTTTCATTTCCTGATCGAAATGAGTAGACAAATTAATAATTTTGTAACAGTAGAAAATTATTACTGAATCTAAAAATATATTTTCAACAACTTTTTTCATGATATTTGGACCTATAATATCTATTGTAAATGGCTCACTCATCTCTTTATAACTAAATAACTCAGGTCGAGAACTCGAGTAACGTATTTGATGCTGTTTTTGTTTCCTGCTCGAAATGAGAGGACAAATTAATTAATAACTTTATTAGAGTAGAAAATTATTATGAAGTATACAAATAATCTAATTATTTTCATTTATATCATCAATAATATTTTCATGGTATTTTACTTTTATGATCTAATTTTTGGTATACGCATTTGAACAAATCAATATCGACCCACTTCTTAAACGGGAATTCAGAAAGCAATTAATTTCAATTAAAAACGTTATCAAGGTTAATGCATTGATAATTACAATTCTAAAGATATAGGTATAGGCCGCTTAATTAAGAGTATTTTTAAACTTCATTTAAAAATATGTGTATATCAATTACAAATAATTATTTCAAAAAGTTTAGCCTAAAATATGTAATATCTCGCCCAGAGGTATACCAACATAAAGTATACCAACATGATATAAACGAGAGAAACCAGGATTTAACACAAATTTTTCCCGCCCTGCACTTATCATCTCTCATCTACAGGTCATCAATCTTCAAATCGACATTCTCTTCCGAAATTTGATATCAAATAAGTACACATATCACACTTACAAAATAGAAAACGAAATCCAATTCAAGTTTCTCGATATAAAAATAAAAACATTTTACGCATTGATGCTACAAATAACTTCGACTCTAACCATCAACATCATGATAATAGCAGCTCTGCTTTCATTAACTTGCTGTAGAAATCATCCGGTTTTGTTAAGTGAAGGGATACGTATTTATTATAAATAAAAAAACACTTTCATTTTTCCCAACGAACTATTCAAAGAGCTGTAGTGCAGTTTGATGATTGATATATCAGTTGAACCCATGTGTGGACCAAGCCAATGAGAAGAATAGAAAGCTACGTGGAGTTGGCGTCACCTCTGCAATGCATGCATTATGTATAGGTTTAAAGTTTAACTAGTTCATGACCCATAGTAATTGAATTTGGGTAGAATTGGCAGTGGCGTTTTAATTAAATTATCTCCAATTTCAAGTATTCCGTTAAAAGTTTGAAACTTTATGTTTCCGATGTTTAGATGCTATTTCATTGAATAATATACTTACAACATTATGGACTTTACGTTCGTCTGAAATATACTCATTCCCTATATCACGTATTATAAAATTAATATCTGATATATTGTTATATTCAATTCATGAAGATATAATGTATTTATACATTATTATAATATATAATTATACTCAAAATAAAATACAGTGTTGAACAGTACATTATAGTATTCGGTGACAAAATTGACAATTGTATTGTGTCATTCACGTTTTAAAATTAACAATTGAATAATTACATTACGGCACGAAAACATATATTGTGATACTCTTATGCTCTATTTATGTATACTCATCTCATACATGCATAAAAACATATGTAATATAAATAAATCCATGTTTTCTTCAAATTTGCTGGTATACGATATATCAATGCTGAATCCTGATGGAAGTACGCATGAAAAAATCGAAATAATACATGTCACGTCTGTTGGGAGAGTGACTGGTGCTTCTCAATGTATCATAATATTCACCAAATATATATTTTACAGGTGTATAATATATATATATATATATATATATATAATTATATATATATATATATAATTATATAAATGATAAAAAGCAAGAAACACGCAAAAAACAGGTATTTTCAATATAAGTGATGACTATAGATTTCACTATATAGATTTTGTTTTTCAATTGATGAGATCAGGTGGGAAAACATACTAATTACGTACTTCCAAAAACCATATAATACATTATTTTCATTTATTTTCAATTCCGATAATGAACTTCAAATCTGTCCAAGTAGGCATACTCAATGCAATAATAAATGACAATGCAATTAAAAATTCATATCTGATTTAAAATTTGGTTTGCCCCGTGCCAATGTATCGTCAGTAATTGGGGTAAACATCCAGGATGAGAATAATGTTCACTATTGGCTTATCTCTGAAATAATAAATGATAAGCACGTAACTTTCACAAACAGGAATATACTACAATTCAGACTGAGTACAAAAATTAGTCGAGAGGTCAAATGTAGTCATATTTTGATGATGAGCTAGAAAGGCAGATTTGGAAGGGAAAATTGAAGATTTTCCCTCGCTATGAAACTTGTTCCGTAGATGCTATAAGGCTTTCATTAGGCCCATAACAAGCCTTCTAATTAAACAACAAAATATTTATATTTTAAACTTAATTTGAACCATATTTGTTGTTTTTTCCTTTGGACATAATTAAAATTGGTTCCATGAATTAATAGAAATGTCGACATCTTCCGCTGTAAAACATCTTTCTCTTGGCAATGTTCACTTTCTTCAATATTGCAGTGCATAACCCAGCTTCATGTCGAGTAGAACAATAGTGCAAGCAGCACAATGCATTACAGAATATTGCATACCTATCCGTTTCACCTACAAGATTATATTACCAACCTTATATTTGATTATATTACCAACCAGTCAAACTATAGATATGGTCAAACAGACATACAGATGTATAGGCTTTTTACAAGTGATGTCACGTATATTGTTGTTATAAGTGGACAACAATGTCACAAATTCAGTATATTAGCTTGTTTGCCCCGAACTGTTCTAGTTGTTCTGGTAATCCGCTCTATCCGCACTACCTGTATACAGTGTACTTCCTACTGTATGAAATCCTAATAAATAAATAAATCAGTCAAACGTATTAAAAAATCTATAAACAACCAATTGATTGGGAATTATGATGTAGTTTGAGACACAAAACAGCTACACTACTTTTGAAAAACCCAGAATGAGACCCCATAAAAAAAAAGAAAATAGAATAAATGAAAAATAAAATGTAATTTTATATTATTATATCAATACCGGTAATATATAAAAGTGCCGCCCTTGTGGTTCAGTCATACCTATCGCTAGCGGTAGAAACTGAAATCAGGTCGGGCGTGGGTTCGAGCATAGACAATGGTTCGAGTCCCGCTTAAGGCATGTGTTTTTGTAAACGTCTTTTCATCCATCATCACTTCATCGTTTCATTATCATCCGCTCATTCGTTCGTACCCTAGCTGTTTGTGGGGTCGTTAAGCAGCATTAAAAAAATATATAATAGTTATGAAAGAAGTAGTAATTTTGCACAAATATGTGTTCTCTATGTATCGTCGACTTAGAAGACTCACGAATGAGAGTGAGAGGTGAGAGAAAGATTGTGGGGTTTTACGGCGCGTCAACGGCGAGGTTATTAACTGCGCTGATGAAGACTCACGAATCTTGACGCATACTCATTCATGAATCATGACTCATAATCTCACGAATAATTAATTATATCAGTCTTCATAGTCTGAAAGAACAGAGCAGAGAAAGAAAAGTATATATTTGAGGTTAATTAGAATTTTGGGGTGATAAGATCGCACTTGTGGTACCTCTTTCATATTAATAGATATGATATCTCGATATTAGATCGTATCCAAGAAGTTTAATTACACAATTATTCCTAATGCCTACGAGAGGAAAAAAAGACTAATACAATTGGACCTGCGGTAATGTATGCAGACGTGCGGCACCATGGAAAATTTAAGTCCCATTTAGAGTATCGTCACTATGAATAGTGTGATAAGTGTCGTCTCGGTAGTTCAGCGGCAGAGCAGCCAAGTGGAAATTGAGAAGTCGCAGGTTCAAATCCCTCTCGAGATGGAACTTTCATGACTTTACTATTCTATTCTAATACATATATATATATATATATATATATATATATATATATATATATATATATATATATATATATATATATATATAATATATATATAATTTATATATATGAAAAATATTTCATAGATTTTGAGCAAATGAAAAGTTATCATTTTCAAAGTGATATTTTTTTAAACACAAAGTATGTAGGCCTACAGCAATATTTGTATGGTAAATGAAAACTCGCGAAAAAATAAAACTTCTACCGCATACATAGACCCTACTCACTTATACTCATGTTCTTATTTAAATATTATATCTTTTAATTGTTTACTCGTGGCTCGAATCACATCTTAAAATTTAAGTACGTCCTTTTACTACAGCATTATCGTTTAGAGTCTACCGGTATACTACTATATAATTGAACGTCTGGCAATAGGTGGTCAGAATCGCATTGAGTGACTTTCCCCTCTACGAAAAAAGTATGTTATTCACAATGTAACATCACATATATACTATAAGATGCGCTCTCTATGCGATCTTACACATCAAAGGTATAAAAACAGTCCCTCTCCCCTGGCTATCATCATTCAGTATCTAACATTCACCGCAAAAGGTTCGGTCTTCTTTACCGACTCAACAATAAACATAGCTCAACAATGATACGTGTAAGGATAAGTTTTAATATTTCGTTAAGAAAATACGTTTTGAAAATGTGATGTTTTTTCAGAGTAAAGTTGGTTAAATTAATTATTTCTTGTGAAACAGTGTCGTTATTAAATAAAATTTCGTTTAGAAATCAGAATATAAAAAGTATATAGAAATTAAGAACCATTTGAAATTCCCAATTTTTGGCTATGGGACATTTTAGTATATTTGAAATTTTGAATAATTCGATAAAATTGTGAAAAGAAGACAACAGAGATATTGACGTTTTTATTCAAATTCTATTTGTTTAACTATTTGTATTTTTTCTATTTGTTTGAATGAAGAAATTTAAAAAAAAATCGTTGAAAAATTTCTGGGTTTTATATTAACAGCATTATTTTCTTGTTAACATTTTTGGAACCAACTCCAACATAGCAACAGCGTTTTCCTATAGCAACGGGTACATCTAATATTATAAACCCTTAAACAATACAAACAGTGCATCGAATTATTATCGTCTAGGCCTAATCAGTGAAATCAGATTCAGCATCTCTTTGGTATAATAAACGTTGCTGAGTTCAAATTATTTCAAACTACATTTTAGGTTTAAAGTTTTTAAATTAATTTTTCTCATATTTTTAGTAATTATACGAAAATTTCTATTGTTGTGATTCTCAGGTGACAGTCGTATCCTGTTTGGCCATCTTTGCACTCGTATGGGCAGAGCCTCCTTCACCTCACAGTAAGTACACATTTTTATAATGATATAATAATGATATATTCTAAATAAATATATCCAATATATCCTTCTTATAGCCTCTAATGAGGCATGCGCAGCATGCAGATTGTAAACCGAGTGATGTATTGATAGAACATGTAATCAAAATATTTACACACGTAGGTTTTGTCTTTACAACACCTCAAAATTGTTTATATCCAGGAAAAAAAAACATTTTTTCTCATAATTCAATCAAATTCAATCATATTTCTCGAACTCGAACTGACTCATTTTTGCCAAACGATATACAGTTCGAAATTAGAAGATGAGGAATAATACCTAAACAATTTTTTTATGTGGGTCAGTTTTGCTAATTCCAAGTTCCGACTTGACAATGATAACAAAAATAACAAACAAACAGAATGACCCAATTTAGATATAAAGGATGTCTTCGCATACGGTCATTGAAACATTTAGTAATCGCATTTGTTGATGATTGATCAAACTACGCCAAATGAAAACTTAGCTAGTCTCTAATGAAAAGGAGACAACGTATCACCAAGAATCATAAAATGATTCTATCAGACAATGGTCTAATTGCACAATTTCTGATTGGAGAATGGAAATTCGCGTCACAAAAATCAGTCACAACCAGCGAGGGTGAGGGAGGGGTTATTTAGCCCCGAAAGGTAAAATTTGAAATCATGCATAATCAATCTATTTCTGAGATTTTGACTTCTATAAATTCACTCAGTTCATTCGCTTATTATCACTGAAAATCATGCTGATCTGAACAATGATTGTGTATAGGAGTAAGTTACACATTACAAGAGAATTGTGGCTTTGTTAATAATTTTGTTAAAAATATATTATCAAGTTTGATCAAAGGGGGTAATAATTATACAAACGTAAAATCTAATTACTGATATAGAATATTGTGAAAACTCGTACCATTCGTGAAAAATACTACATTTCTTATTGGGGGATACATGGTTAACAAAAATTTTCTCGCACCCCATCTCCACAAATCAAATACAACTTTTAAATGTATACATATCTATAATTTTTTTGTTCTATTGTAGTTATAACAACGATTTGATGTATTCGGTATTATATGTAATACGACTTCTACTTGATGTTTATGTTGTCATATTTAATGGTATTTCTTTATTCTTTGGTAAAACCCAGTATAATGAGTACTTTTCTGTAATATAATAATAATAACTAGCCTCTGGATATAGATGATTCAGATTCGTGCATATTTTCTTGAGAGCCAATACATGGCAAGAGGAAGTGCAAGTGCCTGTAGGCCTATATGTAATGATTTCTGGTGATCGTGACATTTTAAAGGAAATGCACTTTCCTAAAACTGAAAGCAACTTGCACGAATAATTTTTATTATTTTTTCCCATGACCTTCACCAACTCGACTATAAAAAATCAGTAGGCCTACAATCGTTATGTCAGTTATATAAGTTTTAGTATATAGGCTTATAATTATTCATTGTTGTGGATAGCATGTTTGGTACAGTTCATTTTTGATACTAAGTAACAGAACACCCACACTAAACTCTCATCAATTTACTTTTTCGATTTTGAAAATATAATACAAAAAATATTCCGACAAAATAACCATCCGGTTACTAGAAATTAGATATTTAATAAGAACTAAATCTATGAGAAAATGTAAAACTAACAAATTAGGTGTGAAGATTCTATGACCGACTGCAATATGCTAATTTAGCTTCACTCATCATAAAAGTGTATGAGTCACAATGGAGAAAGCAGATTCTTATGCAAAGACTTTCAATATATTGTTGCAATGAATGTGGTTCAGAAAATTGTTCTTAACATGCATGCTTCTATTAAATATAGGCTACGCCTATTGAGTCTATACAAGTGTTAAGAGAGAATTCCACTTTTCTATAACTTGTCTTTCAATCAGAGCTATGACCATAGACGAAAGATCTACTTCCGATAGTATATTATAAATTTCGTCTATATGTTGACTAAATTCACTAATCATCAGGTTGGTAAAACTGTCTAAAATATCATTTATGAACAAAAAAGTTTAGGTTGAAAAGGCGTTTCTTCAGCCCCCATTACATGTTCCGGTACAAAAGCTTAGTTTAGTTAGTACTGAAAATTGACTGTTGGTTGTAAAATGATGGGGTCATAATCAACCAAATTTGATTATTCACAGTCATCTAGATATTGTTGCAACAATGACTGAAAATGAAGATAATTGCTGTCAATAAATATATTATACCTCCCCAAGTAGGCCTACCATCACCCCGTATCGTTACCTTCATATGACTGTGGAATGCACTTCAAGTTAATAAACGGCTTGCCATTGTCTAGGTCAAGGCTGTGAAAAGTGAAACTTAATATGAATAATAAAACCAGATTGTTCTTGTTAGCCATAACAGCATCCAATCCATCTCACGGCAAAACACGCTATTCAATCAGGTCACTGCTACAAACTTGAACAGCTAAAAGGCAATAAAGAAAGTCAATTAAGACAGGATAACTTTCTTTGTTCGGCAGGCTACTCCGGCGGCGACAGCTACAGCGGGGGCGGTTATAGCGGAGGCGGGGGCGGTTATAGCGGAGGCGGGGGCGGTGGAGGAGGTTATAGCAGTGGAGGAGGGGGTGGGTATAGTAGTGGTGGCCATGGAGATATTGGCGGCTTAGAGCTGGGAGGAGCCGGAGGTGGTTATAGCAGCGGGGGAAGCAGTTATTCCAGTGGAGGATTAGGAGGACATGGAGGAGGAGGAGGGGGTGGTTATAGCAGCGGGGTGAGCAGTTATTCCAGTGGAGGATTAGGAGGGCATGGAGGGGGAGGAGGAGGAGGAGGTGGTTACAGCAGTGGAGGGTTGGGAAGCAGTTATTCAAGCGGAGGGCATGGCGGAGGAGGAGGAGTTTACTCTAGTGGAGGTTTTGGAGGCGGTAGCAGCGGTGGGTACGCGAGCGGTTTCAAGGGTCTGAGTAGCGGTGGACATGGTGGAGGAGGCTACTCCAGTCTGGGAGGCGGTTCCAGCTACTCTAGTGGTGGTCTAGGAGGATATTCTGGAGGAGGACACGGTGGAAGTAGCTTCTCTGGATTAGGAGGTGGATCTAGTTACTCCAGTGGTGGTCTGAAAGGATATTCGGGCGGCGGAAGTTTGAAGGGATTCAGCAGCGGAGGTCACGTTGGTAGCGGATACGCAAGCGCTTTCAAGGGTATCAGCGGTGGAGGATTCGGAGGAGGACACGGAGGAAGCAGCTATTCCAGTGGAGGTCTTGGAGGATACTCTGGAGGCGGAGGACACGGAGGAAGCAGCTATTCCAGTGGAGGCCTTGGAGGATACTCTGGAGGCGGAGGAAGCAGCTATTCCAGTGGAGGTCTTGGAGGATACTCTGGAGGCGGAGGACACGGAGGAAGCAGCTATTCCAGTGGAGGCCTTGGAGGATACTCTGGAGGCGGAGGAAGCAGCTATTCCAGTGGAGGTCTTGGAGGATACTCTGGAGGTGGAGGACACGGAGGAAGCAGCTTCTCTGGACTTGGAGGCGGCTCAAGTTATTCCAGTGGTGGCCACGGAGGATCCTCTGGAGGACTTGGGGGAAGCAGCTACTCCAGCGGTGGTCTGGGAGGATATTCCGGAGGAGGAGGAGGACATGGAGGAAGTAGCTACTCCAGCGGTGGTCTAGGGGGTTCCTCTGGAGGACATGGAGGAAGCAGCTACTCCAGCGGTGGTCTGGGAGGATACTCTGGAGGAGGAGGAGGACATGGAGGAAGTAGTTTCTCTGGATTGGGAGGTGGCTCAAGCTACTCCAGCGGTGGTCTGGGAGGATATTCTGGAGGCGGAGGACATGGAGGAAGCAGCTACTCCAGCGGGGGTCTAGGAGGATCCTCTGGAGGACATGGAGGAAGCAGCTACTCCAGCGGTGGCCTTGGAGGATACTCTGGAGGTGGAGGACATGGCGGTAGCAGCTTCTCTGGACTTGGAGGCGGCTCAAGTTACTCTAGTGGTGGCCTTGGAGGATACTCCGGCGGTGGTGGAAGTTACTCAAGCGGTGGTCATGGAGGAAGCAGCGGAGGATTTGCAGGTGAGAAAATGTCACAAGTATTACACCCAACATAATCACAGCCTGCGTAAACTGAATATGCAGAGCGCCTGAGTGAGCTTATAGTTGGATCTACGAAAGATAGTTGACAAACACCTATATAAGTTACAACTGTCAAATTCGGTGGTGACATAATGTCATCGCAGCTTGTAGGACATAACTATTTTGAAAGATGCAGTTGCGTTCCTTATCGCGAACCTCATTCCGAAAAATCATGACACCATAAAATTGTTAAAGTTGTAGACTTCCAGACTGTAGGTCTACTAATATAACGGTGATTTTCGTATTTGTTATGGTGTTAGTGGATAAAAGTATACAATATAATTTCTCCAACAACTATACTAAACTTATTTCTACAAAGACATATTAGTACCTTACCGGAGACTGAACGGTGACAAATTATCAGAACATTCTCAATGTTTCTTATTTTCTAGGAATATTGCTATAGTTTCATCCAATTAATTTTTAAAATACTCTCACGTGTTTTGAATGGTTTCTCTTTCTTACGTCAATCTTGATAGCTATTTTACGAAAACAAAAATTCACTGGAAAACTGATCATAACTCAGGGCACGTGTGCCATCTTTTCTTTCTACATGCACATTAGTTACTCTCATACAACTAAGTCATACAGATACACGATTTACTAGTTTTCACATGAAAGTCAACGCTTATCATCCATAAAATCATGATGAGAATTAAGATCGTCACAATTAGTCCATTGGAAAGTTTAACTATATTATGTCTTCCGGGCCATCAAATTACTATGTGAAAGATTTGAACACACGGATTAGGCCTACTAATCGCTGTCAGTCATAACCATCATTCTGTCAATACAATCACAGTACATATAGCATAGCTACAATGCTCGTCACACCTACATTTAACCTAGATTCAAATGATTTGCTATCCATAATAAATGCGATATTATCATATGGTTGGTTAGTTATACATTTTACATATAGGTTTTAAATACAAAATAATATAATAATAATTCATTACATTTGTTGTATTCTACTTTCTCCCAGATTCTCATCGATGACAGTTTAATACCATACCTTTACTATGGTGAACTTGAGGTCAATGTTAAAGAGAAGGGCATTCATAGGCCTACGTGAGATTTATGTTCTTGAATCATTGTAATTAAATAATGGCAACCGGTAGTTTAAGACACTGTTGTCAGTAATTGGTATATTAATTGGTATATATATATCGGTAATCTATAAATAATTGGATGATATTATTTCGGAAAGTTCAAGCTCTAATTAGTGTCAGTGAGAGCTAGTGGGAGATACCCATGTCCAACTGGAAGAGTCGAGGGCTCACAAACTATAATATTGAAGACGTTATCGGAGAATATAATAATTTTGGCTCCATTGTTGTCCATTTAATATTACTACAATGAGTGGCACTACTTGAAACAAGCCTGTCTATACAACAAACGTCGAAATTGTTCCGGAAAACAGAATCTTTTCATGATTTACAGAATTTTATTCGAGATTGTAAATTTTTAGTAAAAAGTTTTATAAAATCATATAGGGCTACATTTGCACATGATTCAATATCCTTATCAAACTATTTCCCATTGAATAACTCTTCTAAATATGATGTTATTTTATCGTTGTTGCAGGTTATCCCTAAAGATGATGTCAATGAATGGTTCGTCAACATAAGATGTTGATCAATCAAGTGACAACTTCAGAATGACTTCAAAGACTGCTATTGTAGTATTTATTATTGTTGTTTTAGTTACTATAAAAAAGGACGTGTAAACGGGTTTCTTATTTAAGAATATTTTTTAGTTTGTATTTTATAGACTATGAGTTGTTAATTGTTTTTTTATTAAATAAAATTATTATTTTTTATAAAATTGTACCGCTTGTTCTACAAATGATTCTCCACTATAGTTGTATTTTGAATGAACCCTCTCGAGTCTTTCCCCGCGAGAAATTATCCAATTCTACCTCTGCACGTATCCTTTCTATTTACGAAGTTAGGCCTACTCAAAAATCATCAATTTATCATCAATCATATACAGTTTTCTCTATATATTGGTTTTAACGACGCAGTGTACTGGTGACTAAGATCTATTCTCGTCGGTGAATGATATTCGAGATGATGGGATGATGAGATTAAAGGTAATTTTATTATGTGTTTATGTATAGTGGGAAGTAGTAGACCGTAGCATGTGACCCTTTCCAGTATTGACCTGAACGACAGACGGAAACTACGAGACACCCCTGTCAGGATGGTCGACCATGGCGGGAATCGAACCCAGGTCTCCTCAAAGACGGTTCAGTGTGCTACCACTCAACCACTCATCTCAGTGAAAAATTAATAGATTTAGCGTAGTATTTACTATTTACTCCAAGGAGTATCACACTTGGAGGCGATCTTTCATCGTCATTTTATGTAGGTATACAAATATACATATTTTGGAATAAAGTAGGTGAACTGATCTTAATTGATCTATGGTATTGGTATACCATATTCATTAGCATTCACAACACAGATTTGCGATACATAGTATACACTTGATTGGTATGACCTAGAAAGTTAATACTTCATCCAACAAATCAATTCATTAATTAGAAATGCATTCATCCTTAAACGGCAAAGAAGTTAGCAGATGAGTTATATTAGCATGAAGTGCTTGGTGACAAAAAACAAACAATTAAGAATGAAATAAGAAATTCCAATCTGCCTTTGATATTATTCCCAAGGAAAATGACTAGACCTACTGTGTAATTAAAAATTCATTTTTCAATTATATTGAAACTAAATCATTTTTCGCGGTTCTGTACAATTATTCATCTTGAAGATTCTTCAAATTTTTATTTAGAATATCATAGTGTTCTCTCTGGCGTATTTATACATGTTTGAAGATTAAAATTTAAAGATTAATAAATAGAAGTTGGGGACTCGAGATTAACTAATTAATTATCACCAAGTACACTTTAAAAATTAATTCGTGTGAAAAGATATAAATAATATAATACGAATACGAATAAAGTTTTTCTATCAAATTGTCCAAAACAAACAATTGCACATGTATCCTAGAGTTGCATCCAAAGATCTTAATCTATAACCTAAGGTTGTTGAATCTGCAACACATGGACACTATATAGTTGTTTGGAGATTAAAAAGCAATTTAATTTGTCTATACCTGATTATTAACTTATTTATATTGTATTTAAATATCTGTAATATTGTTGGTTTGTGGTTTGTGATGGATATAATAGCACGAAATAAATTTTAATTGATGTAAAAAAAGAAGAGTGAAAATGGCAACATTTCTTCATGTTGAATAATATGCAGTATGTTTTATGAAGATATCGTCTGTCATCATGACAGATGAATGTTTCATACATCATTTTATTTTGAGATAAGATGGAAGAGGAATTGCCAAAACAGCAGTTGTTTGACACATGTCTAAATCAGTTTGCCACATCAAGTATCAACTTTAGATCTGAACTAGTATATTAAATTGTCAATTGCCATTCATCAGTGTGAAACAGTATAGACCCTACTCAATTTCTGTCAATAATTATATTTTCATTTCGGAAGAATACTAATATATTCAGTACTATAACAATTTTATACATTTAATTACATTTCAAACCTAACATTATAACACTGATATATATATTTATTCGAAGAAACTAAACAATCATGCATATTGCTCTAATTTAGTATGCTTTTATTATCTTTAATAAAGATGTATTTGTAGATGTAGAGAAATGTATAGAACAAGTTGGTATTGGAATGCAGTACGAATTTAAAAAAGAATATAGCTAATTATCATTATTAACCATTGGAAAAACTTTGAAGAACATTGTTATGTTGGTGTGCGTGGTATCATAGGACGAGAATCAAACCCACAGGCATATTCATCCCTGGAACAATAATGACACTTTTGACAAGTTCTTAGAAGTGGAGTCAGTAATTGCAAATATATTTTATAATACTGTAATTACATCAAATATATTTAGTTATGAGTAATAGACCTACAATAGTTGATTAGATTTGTTTCATTCTACTTTCTCCCAGATTTTAATCGATGACAGTTTAATGGCATACCTTTTCTATGGTGAACTTGAAGTTAAAATTTAAATAGAATGGCATTTATCACACTTGAAATTCATGTTCATTGTAATTAAATAAATGCAGCTGGTAGTTGAAGATAGTTGGTAGTTGTATACAGTCTGTTATTAATAATTCGTTCATATACTATAGAGGCAATATTCACATTCAATAAATAATTTAATGGTATTGTATGTATGATATGCTGAACCACCATTCAGTAGACCTATGTATTCAATTCCTACCTTGGTCGACCATTCTGAGGTGTTAATCTCAGTCAAATTGTATGTACGGGTATTATATAATTAAATTATACATATTTGGATTGCAAGTAATCTCTTACTTAAATAGATAACTGATGTGATTGATAGCAAAAAACATGACCGAAATAGAATTATTTTACACATCATGAAGAGATATTATGATAATTTAACTTACATTTTATTTTTTGGTGAGGGAGTTGCTTCCTTGGTAGATTTCTCACTTGCTCGACAATCTGCCAACAAAGAAATCAATTTCAATACACTCCCAAGTAACATTACAATGGATTTACTGTGATTTCATACAAATTAGTGCTTACCTTCTATTGGTGGTGACTCCTGTTCTTGGGATGGATTTTCAGTCACTGTTTCTAACCTTGAAAAAATGAACAATTTCAATTTATTGGTACTAATAAATGACCAACACGTAACTTAATTATGTGCCACACATCACATAAAACTGTATTTTTTGTTACATATTTATCTGTGATGTTTCCACGTTTTCGTAGCGATTTCCAGACAAAAATTCAACTTTTAGATTTGAGGAAAATAATTATTGTTTTTAACATATCGCTTTTTCATTCAATAACACTCCTGGACTTTGCCTCTACTAAGTGTAAAGTCTTACATTTTGTTTTCTGGCAGTGGAGTAGTCCGGTGTGCCCTGGGGGTGGTGGGACGAACTAAGGGGTGGTCGGTGGGTGCTCGATGTACCACGCCCTGGGCACACGGAGGGAATACGAGGCGGTAATGTTGATAGAGAAGATCCTCCCCATTCAGCTCGCCAGGGACTGGATCGGAAGCGTCTAATTCATCCTCCAGTAGGTCCATTTCCTCCTGGTAACGACATGCAGGTAAGGAGAGAATATGTTGAAAAAAAGTGTTTGAAATATAAAATACTAAAATAATAGGTAACAAAATACTTTACAAATTATTTATTTGATGTACGAAAAAAAATTATGATACTTTTTTGATTTTTTTTCTGATGCTGTACTGGAAGCTTCAAAATATTAGTGTGACAAAGGTTCATTGAGAATATATTGGATACAATTAATTTCATATTAATAATTACAAAGAATGGACATCACTTTGCATCGCAAAGTGTCGGTAACTCAATCAAAGATGTTTTTCTACGAAACAAAGTGAGCCTATTCTAGTGACAAATAAAGAAAATATTTTTAACTTTTAAAATACAAGGTGATATCAGAAAAGGGTTTTGAAATTAAATTTCCCATTTACATTGAATTCTTGTATTTGAAATACAAAATAAAATTGTATCAAAACTAAGTAGGGTATTTCAAAAAAATGTATTTTCTGTACTGCCAAATCGGACTGCGTAAGACACTGCTGGGGATACTGGGAAAACATTCAACATACAATAAATAGGTACTTGTTACCAATTATAAAAATCATGATTGTAATCAGACTGAATTCAAGTGTATAGTTATGAAATCTGTGATATCTAATATTTATACCGTTTGAGTTTCTCTCTCATCGTCGTCTTACCGTGTCGTCGCTCTCTTCGTCGAGAGTGTTCTGCTCCGATTGGTCGGTGGATCCCGACTGATGAAGTTTGATTATATACTCAAACTGTTTATGCATCTCGCCTTCACTGTTCTGTATAGACAAGAAAAGGACTAGTTTAAAAGATTTCTGAAGTAAACGAAATTAAGAGGCCCGAATCCCATTGAGGCCCTATATCACCAAGTCCATTTAGCCTTTATCTAGAAGTTGGTGAGAAAAAATAACCTGGGTAACCATTGGGACAACCACTTAACACTGACAGTTAGAGCTACTTTCACATTTGTAATTCAGGCACCTAGTAAATCAACAATACAAATCAACAAGGTAAGCTGCTGGTTATCTACATTTTTTTAACTTGGTTGTGTACCAAAAAACAGACTAGCATATCATAGTTATATAATACATATATTTATTATTTATAAAAAAAAATAAAACCCTGCTTAGATAAATAAAGGGAAGGTTGTCATATGACACAGAATAGTAAAATAAAAGAAGATAAAATAGATACTAGGTAGATGAAATAATAAAGCAATAAAAAAATAAACATACAATTATAGTAATATCAATAGCCTACTATTGGTGATACTGAAAATATAAAAGACTAACACAAATCATAATTTAATAATAAAGAGTCTATTTTGTCTACTGTGTCTTTTTTAAAAGAGAATATAATTATAGTGAAAATTTACAATTTTGAAACATATTAGAATAACTGCAAAAATTAAGATTTATTCACGTTTGTCGACAACTTTCAAAACTGGCGGCAGTTCTAGCTATCTCTGATTAACAGAGCAGTTGAATATCAGTGAAATGCCATTTCTGAAAATATAAGTTCACACTTCTGGGTCCGGTACTCTGATTGAATATATTTAGGATACTCACTTTTAGATGATATTCAAGGACTGATGAAAGACCCATCCGTTTGGCTTCGGCATTGATCTTCTTATCAGCTAACAAACTGTACAAAGTTCCATTGACGTACGGCAGTCTAGCTCCTAAATGCCTTGCCAGCAGTTTTAATACCTGCAATTCAATCAATTACAGAAGTAAATACCAGTACTTTAATATACTTTATTTAATCCTTTTTTAAAGACGTTGACGTTTCAATTTCCATACAAGAAAATAATAAAACATTAGGCAGTAATTTGAATAATGCATTCCAAGTCAAAGAGTTTTCAACATTTCTCTCAGATATCTATGCAGCTTAATGCCCAAATGACTAAAATATAGAAAACAGTGGATCCCATCATAGGTTATGAATGAAATAAATCATTTTGTGATCAAATTTGTATGACCTGTAGAATAATTTGAAAACAATAGCTCAAATTCACTGCCCACTAATAAACAGAACTATTGTTGGAACACTTGGGCAACAATAATCCAGATCCACTATTAACTATCAAGTTATATTCATCATAAATCTATGCTATTCTTGAGCAAGATTTAGTGTGTTTCTTAACATTGTCTTAATTATTATATGAATTCTCTCACCTGCTCAGCTAAAGGTATGCAACGTTCCTTCGCTTCATTATGGAGACAGAGATTCATGAGAAGTGCACAACCGTATTCGAGCGTGTACGTTGATATCGTCTTTAGAGCGAGACGATGGATTAGCCATTCAACGACACCAGCGTGTATCATTCCAAGTCGCAGCCGGTGACGGAGGCTCAACTTCTGCAGCGCTGCTAACAGCATGTCTGATGTGTAGCCTAGGAAAAGGGTGATGCATGGTTGATAATGGTTTAGTTATTCAGTACATATTTTTTTCATAAATATCCATCACTCCGAACAAATTGTACTGGTATTCATTACAAATAATACATTTGTAGAAAACACATGTTTTATAATTTGATAAAGTGACTATGTAGTAGGGCCTATTATTGGCTTTTAGTACTTATACGTTAATAATTTTTAAGTGTAAGTTTTGTATTGTGTTGTATTTCATATTGATAATCAAGCTAGATTCCACTGGTCAAGTTACAATTATTGTGAACAGCTGACAACAGAGTGTTTTATACCTCAAATATTAATATAATGGTCAAACAAATTTTATTCCATGCTTCATTTTTGAATGAATATAATTAATACAAACATAATACACACGAGAAAAGGTGTATCAATACATATTTTATTTTGTCATAATTATATCATAGGCCTACCTGAAATTAAAAACTAGACAACACTGAAATCCTAGAATAGAGAGAATGACTATTTGTAAAAATCTCACCATCAATTTTTATATCTTTCTCCTCCATAAGGCAAGGTACCAGCACATCCAGCAGTGTGACATTAGCAGCAAGATAATCTCTGCCTGAACGTAACGAAGCGAAGGTGTTGACCAATCGTGCAGCACCTTGCTGGAGAGGGTGGGGGGTGAGTGCGTTCTCGGGGTAGAAGAGGGAAACGAGAAGAGGGGAGGGGGAGGAATGGAGACTGAGAAGGTCATGGCGAGCGTAATTGTGAAGGATCAAGCCTCGGTCAATAGGTGGACTACGAGTTATACGCTGAAAAACGAGACAAACAATTAAAGACAAAACTATTCATTACATTGTGAACATGTCATTCATTTAATTAGGTATTGTTGTACTCATGAATAACATTGTTATAACAACGAAACAAGCGTAAGCATATTGGTAATTAATAACTAATAATTATACAATAACTAGATTAATAAATTATTACTTATAACTTGAACAGAAAAATGGTCATACCCATCTAAGTGCTTGCAGAAGAAGTAGTCTCGTCTTGGCGCTACCGGACGATAAGTGTAGCTTGATCTTATTGTAATCGAGCTCAAACACTTGAGGCTTCTCGGTTTGAGGCACAAACAACTCGGGATAAACACGAGCGCATTTGTCAAGCGTGACCTTCAAGTCTACAGCATGACCTTGCACTGATCGCTCAAGAGCGTTGGTCAATTCACTAGCAAGTCCTGCAATAGAGAATAGATGTTAAAATAAACAACGATAGTACTGTACAATAATTTATAATGATATTCATGGTATTTAATTCTATTATACTTTCAACATGATTGTAAGTGTTGAAATTCATCACATTCACGTAGGCTTATACAATTGGAAATATTATACAATTATCAGGATTCAGTTGAATAAATAGTATATGCTACAGTTAGTTTCACATAATTCAATTCAATTTCACATAAGTCACTTCTGGCAGATTAGTTTCGTATTTCTTCCTCAAGTGAATTATGAAGTGTTTTGAAATTTCTTACCAATAAGATGATGATGATCTCGATGAAGTCGCTGAAACCGACGGTTTAATTGTCTTCCATCTGAGCGAATGAGCTGAAGCAAGCGAGGTAGTTTACCGGTGGCATTCATTGAGACAATGTGAGCCGTTAAATAACCGCGTAGACTCTGGGCAACTTGATCGACCCAGTTCTCCTGGCACGAAAAAGAGTGATTAGGTCATGTTGTGAATGACATTATACAGTAGTTCAGACAAGAAAGGACTGCTAGAAACTGCTGCTAAACCAGTGGCGGTGGATGCGATGTTACATTCCTATTATTTTGAATCAGATGCAAGTGCCATGAAAACTCAAAATCTTTCATTCCAATTCGTTTGAATAAAATATTCATTTTCAATCATCCGTTGGCATGTGGCAGTCATTCACGATGCTTCTTTAATTTGTCCAGTTCAAGTGTTGTTTTAATGTGAAGCATATTGACGTCAATGTGTATATGTACAGTACATTGTCTTTTCAGAACTTTCTTTCTGCTCAAGCGAAGAATATGTCACAAATATTGTAGTTCATAAGTCATAATATATGCGTGCATCATTTTTATCCCACTATCTATATGTTTGTTCGAAGACTTTTTGGTGCTAAATCAATGCTACTGTTAAATTTGACTAATGCCACAAAATTCTATTTTTGAAATGGCTCATGTTTAAAAATAATATAATTAGTGCTATAATTTCATGGCTCTAGTGATGACTACATTCTAATTCATTTGTATTGTTCCCTTCATGGTTAAAAGCACATGATAATAGAATCACAACAAATGTACGCACACACAAAAGAGGAAAGTTACTTATAGTGGTACCTTCAAGAAAACCACAATTATTTGTAATACACTTATTAACGATTAAGTAACATTAATGGGAGTTTTATATCTGTTGTTAGAAAGAAATATGTGTGAAGACACTGTACTGTGTATGAGTTGAAAATAGGATTACCACTAGAAATCAATAGCCACAATTATTTTCTAAGAACATATTCATGTATGATTTCAAAGCCATTTGATCGAGAAATTATAAATAAATACAGCTTACACAGCAGAACAATTCCAAAATCATAAATTGATAATACTCTTATAGATTTATAGCAAACACACAGCTAGCTAACCTTGACTGCTTTGATAGCCTTTAATTTCCAATGGATTGTCTCAAGAGCCTTTGATTCAAGTTTATGAATATTGGTAAGGTTCAAACATAGGTAACCACTAGCAACTATGCAATAACTAGCATACCTTGAATAATTCTATAAAAGAAGGATGGTTAGTTGGGTTGCTCACTAGGGGTAGAGCATAATACGATAACAACTCTGGTTCAGCGCTCAACTCTTTGCCTTTTGTCTCCAAGAAGTCTCTAAACCTTTCCATCCCACTGACTGGTCCTTTCTTCATTCGAGACTCTTCTTGTTCGATACTTGACTCGGTACCTTCATCCACGAGAGATAACTCGCGATCTGAAATACAAGATGTCTCCTTGGTATCAATTCAACAGGTGAGGTCATTTCTAACTGGTCCTGGCTAATAACGAAATTATGCTGCGATTGCTATATAGTCATAGAAACATAGGCGTCCATAGGACATTTAAATAGTACAGCTCATTACCAAAATACATTTTCTAGTCAAGCCATAGTGAAACCTCTATATGCATTGTTTCCACATTCAACGTTTTCATTTTGTATCAATTATTTTGTCACTACCGTATAACCAATTTAAATTTTTCCCGGATGGATCGTTTTCCTGCATGGAAGGTTTATTTTTCATGGTTCCTTGAAAAAGGATAGACAGAGATTGCACTTTATCTATTCACACTTATACGAAGTATTAGGTAGGCAGGAACGTCTGTAGCGGTGAGTTTAGATGTTTTAAGAATCATGTGAGAGAAAGATAGTAATGCTGTGAAAATTGTACAAATAATTTAGGAAAAAGTAGCAAAAAATAGTGTACTCTTCCTTGTGCCCTGCATACCATGTGTGCACGCTTAAATAAATTGAAAAATAAGTTGAAAGCTGAAAGTTGAAAGTTTACAGCTCAAGTATATAAAAAATTTGAAAAAAAAAAAAGTTGAATATTCCGATTGGTGGAAACACGCCCTGGCCAAATTAAATTTGTAATCTGGGTTCGAGATATACATATATAGGCTACAACATTCATAGTCTACAGTTTATATCATTCATACATACAATATAAACTAATATGAGTAAATTACAAACCTTCACTTCCCCCCTGGTCAACCGACTCCTCTTCAGTCTCGTCAATCGTTCCGTCGTTCATACTGTCCTCTTTGATGAGGATAAAAGTTTCCACACCATCATCGATCTCAATATAGAAATCTTGACCTTTGTTGTTATTATTATTTATCACCTTTCCGTCCAACCGATCTCGTATTGGCAGGACAGCAAAGTGAACGTGCAGATAAAATGTTAGCTTCTTGTAGTCAATAGTTTCGTGGAGAGAAGCAGGGATAAGCGTTTCCCACAACTGGAGAATGGGAAATTATTATTAGAAATTATTAGGAAATTATTTTTAATTATAGTCATAAATTATAAAGTAGTTCATGAAAGAACTACATCAATAATACAACTTAAGGTATTGTTACCAATATTCTAAAATTAAGTAATAATAATCACTGATCATCAATATTTTATGGAAAATTTATAAAAACAAGTTTTAAATCAAATAAAACATTCCACTTTAAAAATACTAGGCAAGTGCAGCATATGTGTTGTAAGATGAGCAATATATTTGTATGGGGTCTACTCAAAAACTGTGCACACCTTAATGCACTTGAGAACTCTACACGCCTTGATTCAATTATTGAAGTAAAATGCAGCAAAAAAAAATTCAAAATAGAAAAGTGTGATAGATGAAGAAAGGACTGTAAATGTTCATATTGTTAATTAAATATTTGCACTATTGTACTTTGTTATTGTACTTACATGAAAGAACTTTGCTTCTTGTCTGTTTTCGAAGCATTCTAGAATATTCTGTGCGTGCTCCTTCGTGATTCGAACAGCCGACGCCAATCCTCGTTGAAGACATTCTACATGAAGTGCCGTTACTGTATGCTCGAAGCTGTATGCAGCCAAAAACTGTCGAGACAGTCAATAGACGAAAGCATAGATGACATATATTCAATATATATATATAAGAGGTGCAATAATGTTGGCATATACTTTTTAAATTTATGATTGAATGAAATTCAGAAATTCTTCCATATCTCTTTTAATTTTTTTTGATAAGTTATTAAAAACTCTTATTACAAAACCAAAACTATACTCCAAAAAAAAAAAAAAGTAATATCAGTCTAAAGTAGACAGACAGGACTTATTTAGACGACACTATTCTTCTGAATCCAGATCTAGTTAGACTTTGTGATATTACGTTTGTGAAAGCAAGTGAAAAACATTTGCAAAACCGAAATTTTCGGGAAGAAACTGAAACTTTATTCATCTGAAAATGATAACTGAACTAAAAAATAAAAATCAATAAAAATAGAATGTTAGAACAGTAGAATAGAAATAGAATGTCATAATTCATGACCATAAATTATTCAGATTTTTTCCTTTCTCTAGCCCAAAAATGTAAACCAATTTAAATGAAAAAACGTTTGTTCCTAATTTGAATAATCTACATTGATTTTTCGTATGAAAAACAACTTTTCTCTATTAGTTTCCAGATTTGTTGGTCTAGAAAGGGTCAAGTTAAATTATCTTGAAGAATTTATTTTTGTGGAGTTCAGAAAAACAATAATAATTTTTTGTTGAGATACAATAATAACAGTAAGTTCCCCATCATACACGAGTGGTAGTAGTTTCTCTCTGCCCATTGAATTTCGTATTTTAGTTTTATCACAATTATTATCAAATTTAAATTAAATTTATTCACATTCATGAAAAAAGAGATTTGATAAACCCTAATTTAAAAAAAACATCATTAGCTCAAGAATATAAAAATAATACTGCTCTAATAAATGTGTCTACCAAGTGTCAAGACATTTGGTTTGGACGTTTTTAAGTAAATGAATGAATTATTTGGAAAGATAGAAAATATTGAGTATAAAACCATTAGCGCTACCTGCACTGCTTGCACAATAATTGAATGATCAACAGGTAAAATTAATTATATCTGCATCACGAATGCAAGAAGGGTAGCAAACTGTTCAATAGATGAAGCACAGGCAGGATTTTTAAGGTATTCAAACATTTTGCTTTGTGCGAATATTTTGATGACCTATTTTGGTCCGTGAAAACTGTCCTATACTGTCTGTCCTGTACAAAAAATCCTCGAGCAAGAAATGAACCTTTCCAATTATGGTGCAAACTGCAAACAGTGTAATGAATCACTTTAAAAAATTGAATACATCGAAATGGGATTAAATGAAATATTTAATTGCAACATCTGTTTATCATATGTTTTATCATTCTGTTTTTGCTTTCTTCGCATTCTACGGGGAAAATGTATATTTACTCAAAGAGTGATGGGTATATTCACACCTTTGATTTAAAAATTCAAACCACATTGCAGAAGCATACAAAGACGCTTGTATTCTTTGTTCTCTTTACGAAATTCACTTTCCATATTTTACTATTCGTCCTCCGTGGTTGAATGGCAATAATGAAAAATTACACCTGTCACACTTTCTACATTTTAAAATAGTATAACAAATATTAATGCATATTTTGTGTTTGTCATTCTGCGTGCATAGAACCTTT
This sequence comes from Brachyptera putata, assembly GCA_907164805.1. Taxonomy (NCBI): domain Eukaryota; kingdom Metazoa; phylum Arthropoda; class Insecta; order Plecoptera; family Taeniopterygidae; genus Brachyptera; species Brachyptera putata. Next base: position 22,047,257 of record OU015466.1, read on the forward strand.
CAGAGTAATGGTACACGTACAATTTATACACACAACATTCTCTCAATAAAAAAATAATGTTAAACAATAACAAATAACTAATAAGTAATTCAGATTTGCATTAGATGTATTATATGAGGTAATGAAATCTATTCATTCAGAGGTACTAACTCTATTGTTATTCTCATTGTATACAAGTAAAATATGTAAATCCTAATTAATACAATCGAGTTTTACATAATATCGATTTTAAAGTGAATTTATTCTCGAATTCACCTTTGGACCTCTACTGATATTTACACGCCTGTAACGGCAACTAAAACTTGTCATATTTACCTCTCGGATGAGTTCTAGGCAGTATTTCTCGGCATCAGAAATAATTGCTAACCTATAAGATAAAATCAAAAACACAATTCGTATGTCGTCAAGACTGGTGGTGTACATATATTTAAAGGGCTGACTTTGTAAATGTTACGAAAATGCCAGCACTTGTGGCATTGGCGGTCAATGAACCCAACTACTATTTAAATGCTGATAATCCATTCTACTTCACAAAATAGATTTATTTTTACTTCAATTTACTGTGACAAAGATGTTTCTTACGTAATATTAATAGGTCTATGCATCAAAATGATATTACTCTGAGTTAAGAAAACAATAAACATACTCACTTATTATTTTGATTTCTTTCTTCAAATTCCGACATGTTCTTCTCTCTTATCATCATCTTCAATTTCATAAGAGCACTCGAGGTTCACATATAATAATAATACACTGAAACTAATAATTTTTCTGGACTTAAGTTTCTTTAGCTGTAGACCGTAGCCCGTTAGGGCTCATAGCTGCGGACGCATGTGATAGCGCGGGCACAAGCGCGATCAATTCCGACGCTAGGTATTATGTTTGTCCTGTCACGCGATCAAAAACCGGCGCCAGTGACCTTGGAAGGTAATTAAATAGCGTTATTCCAGGCATATCGACGTTTTTGGGGAATTTCATTTTCGTATAAAGTGAGGATAAAAATATGGTTTCTTGTTCGTGACTTATCTTTTCGATCTTGGCCTGACTTGGCAGTAGACAGAACTAGACACTTTATGTTGTTTACTTATTGATATATGAAATAATCAATGAAAGAAGAGAATTCTAACACGAAATAGTAGCAACAGTATAACGCTTTCGTTCGATAGTTTATTTTAAACTATTGTTTGAACTTCGATTGGAGTTATGGTGTGATAATGAGTAATGATATTAATATAATTTTATATTAGTATGTGGCACGGTATATCGAAGTTGATCACTGGTATTTACGAGAACCATAAATATTTATAATTATCTGTTCTATTACCGAAAAATCATTATAAAAGATATTATTAAACAATATTATAATTATATATATTATGGAACAGATTTTTTTTTCCTTTTTTATACTGAGTGATTGAATAATAGTAGGCCTATATATAGTGTTGGGTTAGGTCATTAATTAGCGTCTGTAGAAATAGTTTGTCTAACAATTAATTGATTGCCGAATTTATTTAGAACCAAGTGAGGCATGAAAATAACTCAATAGACGAAACTTGACGAAAGTATTGAGCACGTATTTACTAAAACTATCATGTGTGTGGTGTAAAACGTCACACACATAAAATGGAAATACGATGATCTGACGAATCGAATCGATGACTCATTTTGCACACACTCAAATAGGAGCAGAGGGAAGAAAAACCAAAATATTACATACATTTTAAAATACGGGTTGATTTAAAATATCAGTTTCACATGTCAAATAACAACATACAGGAAAAAATGATGGCATAAAAAATGTCGTTTTAATCAGGCATAAAAAAATGGGGGGAAATTGAACCATATGATAGGCCTACTGATAACACTAATGAATAAAAATTACACAGACAAACATAATAAATAAAACATTAAAATCTTATTCTACTGTGATTTGATAGATAACAAAAGTCATTTGTTATGATGGAACCCATGACTCAGTGACGACTCAATGGCATAACCAAGCAATGACGCAGATCCCAGAGTAGGCCTATGTCAAAAAAAAGGTCCATTAGGTTTGAAATTCTTACAAAGCTATACAAGATCTTCCTAAAACATATTAGTTCAAAATTCTTCGTACTGTAAATAGAAAATACATCTGCATTCACAAAAAACACGACTGGCAAAGAATTATGACATTCAATGAGAACAAACTTTAGATAAACTCCATTCATATATAAACATAATTGATTTTTTTTCAAGAAGATTTTTCGAATTAGCTAGACTAAACTGAAGTTTTTGCACATGAGAAAGTGAGTATCGTGCCACCGTTAGGATAACGATCAATTCTGTAATGGGTCAATGGCATGGTATTTATCAATTCAACATTGCATTCAAAATAAGCGAAATGCCCACAATGATTTCCCTTACAATTTGTACAGTCGTTTACAGTCTTGGAAGACAAATACGACTTATCAAAATACTGTGAAAAAATATCAAGTCGTTTGTTTTTTTATCTGCTTTTATGATACCTCATGAGCATATGAATTTTATTGGATGAGCGAAGTGACGACGAGTTACTATTACCGTACTTGAAAAAAAAAATATGTTCAAGCTCTACAGGTCAAATGAAAGGAAAAATATTTTGATGAAACTTGGAAACATGTAACTCGATATTGCACAGTTTTGAGGCGCAATCAACTTCTTTCGCAATAAATTTTTGACCACTTTTCACACATAATTTCGAAATTCTGAAAACCCCCATAAGAATAACCCAGAGGAGAAAATATGGACAACGTATTTACTCCGAATGAATTTAAATCTCCACGGAATTCAAGCACACAAATAATACACATTATTCCAAAGTTTTACATAAATCGGAAGAGCCATTTTTAAGATTAAACATTAATGCTGTTATATATCCTTTTTTTTTACAGAAATCAAAGCTTTAAGAAAGCTATTGAAAGATGATTCAAATGTTGAATCAATTATATCGTAAAACGATCGAAATTTTCAATAGGTGAATTTATTAGGTATATTGTTTTATTAGTATAGTATTATATCACCATAGACTAATGATGGATTACTTCGTTTCAATTATATTTATTTACAGCAACAGTTTTATTTTAATTACATTTTGTTTCATTATTTATTAGTAGCCTGTGTTTTGAAACAAGAATTAAGTGATTTAAAATTGAAATGAAACACATGGTAATGACTGAGCCCAAGTCTTGAAAAATTAAATCAAAATGGATAAATATCGTCTATTGAACATAGCGTTTGATTTTAATTTTTCCCCTTGAAATCGGTGTTTTTCGAAATCCTGATTCGATCAATTGCATGAAGCCACTAAGAGAATGTTGAGAATGTATTATTACAATGAATTATGAAGAATGTGTTATTATTTTGTTGTTTAAAACTCGCTTGAATATGATGGCTTATACATAGGGTAATAAGGTAACCATTCGTCCCGTTTTTCCGGGAATGTCCCATTTTTTCGTACTATCCCTTATTATTTTTGAACATACCAAATGTCTGTCAAATGTCCCGTATTTTGAGAACACACATTCAAATGTTTGATAAAGATTATTTTTTAATTATTCATGGCAAGTAATCAAGTAAGCCTTTTACTTTACAATTCGTATTTTCAGGAATTCGAGATGAGTCCTACAATACATGATATGTACCCGGGGTGATATAGTGACCATTTTCAGTACACAATAATTTTACACAATAAAATATTTACACAAAACTTTACCACCTGTATTAACGATTGCAGTTTGTAAAAAAAAAAAATGCATTCGATTTGAAAAAAGAGTACACTTCACCTAGTCAATAGTCATGATGAACATGATGAAGTGAGTCAACATTCAAATGTTAATGAGTATGAATAAATAACAAATTCCCATTCGACTGTCTTTTGATGACAGCAGAAATTTGATTTTTTAACATGCCCAAACGTTTTCAGAATTATTTTCCGTTTTTTTTCTATGTCATATGCCCAATGAAATTATGAAAAATTTTACATGACTTTATATCCATGGAAGCTATTCTTGTATTCTATATTTTATTATGTAATTTTATTAATAATTATGTCAATGCAGTGCATTTTTCATACTGGCTGAAATTTCTTTTTGATTATTATTTTGTGGGCACCGCGTGTTTGAAATTTGGTGTCCTCAAAATAGGACACTGGCATATTATACAAGGTAGCTAATTACAAAAAAATAAAAATGTGTCTAAGACGAGCAAGATGTTTGTATGAATAATCCACATATTAGTTTAGAAACCATTAGGTGTAGTCACTCACTGCATTCTCTACGTAGTTCTATAACTTTTTGTACATGTTGAGCATTTTAATGGATATTAAAATCTGGAAAATTAAAATGAAATTTCTGATCATTTTGTACATAATGATCATAATTTTGTACATAATTAATGTACAAATTTGCATTACTGTGTTTCATAATTGTGTTAGTAATCAAACAATATTTTCAAGGATGATTTTCCAATTCTTCTCAATGAGGTATTGTCATGGGGGTTTTCAAATTCGTCAAGTGATTTTCGTTGAAAGTTGTCCAGCCGTTTATGCATGAAATCTTTAAATATTCAAGTCGGGTGTAGCTCATCATGCCTACCATTTGAAAGTAGATGACAGATCAAGCTAATATAATTGCACGTCAATTGGTATCACATATCAAAAATGTACACAAATGTACACAGGTGTGTGCAATGTATCAAATTATTTGGTAAAAATATTACATTCAAGGATAAATGGAATATAAAATCAGGATGGGAGTTCAGTTGGACAAATTATAAATAATCACAAAGAATACCTGTTGGGTCAAATCTTTCAGAGAATAATATATTTATTGATGCAAAAATATTGTATCACAAATATTAAAACTTTGAAATAAACAATAGATTGGACAATCTTAAAAATTCTATGAAAAAATGTACATGAAACAAAACTAAATCAGACATATTGGCACAGCTATTTATGTAAATCTTCAATAATTCGAAAATGGAAAAAATATACTAATCTGAATCCGTTAATTTGCTACGTATTGTTGCCAGTTACATACTAACACAACTAGAGATAACATCGGCCATGAAGAATCAAGATCGGCTAATCGATTTAAAATCGATTTAAAAATGATATTTCACCATATCGACTCTCATGCGCTATTATGCATGTTATGTTAGCACACAAATTTAACAATAATAATAAGAAATAAAATAGAATAAAATAATTATTTGCATTTTAGTTCGGTGATTCTTCTTCAGTCTTGATTCTCGAGTTGTCCTAGTCCCGATTAAGTAAGACTATTGCTCGTATAAAGCTTATGTACAGCAACACTTATGGTCGGACCCACTGCACGACTTTGACCGCATAGTATGTTAGCTAATAGCATTGCAGGGTTGTCATTGTCGTAATAAGCAGTTAAAAGTGCTTGAGGGGACGGATATTTCTCAACAATCGCTACGGCTTTCTCCACCGACACACCACGCAGTTGAAGGAGGTGTTTGATGAACATGTCTTTGACATGCCATTTCTGAACACAAAACGAAAACAACAGTTTGGAATTAATACCGAACTTTATTTGTTATTCCCCTGAGTATTATTCTAATGATTCTAGCAATTATATTTCAGATTCAACTCTATTTCAGACCAAAAACAGTTATTTTCTCAACTTGTAATACGCTACTGCAGTCTACAAATATATACAAACTATAATCTTAGCTAATCGTAACTTAATCGTAAGTATTAAGTAACTAATTAATAACATTTCAAACATCCAGAACAAAGTCAATACTCATTTTTATATTTACATATAAAAGTTGTATTCATTACATTCTATATTCCATACATTCTTACAATCCAAAATGAATACACATCCAAATAACCTTCATTTAGAAAAAAATAAATTGTAGACAAATATTTCTAAAACATCAAACACAAAATATAGTCATAGGTACTTACCTTTATTTTACTAGCACCTTTATTGAATTCTTCAAAATGCATCAAAGAAACAATTTCATCATTAATATTGCAGTTCTCCAAACTCTCTTTACGACACTGGACCAGTATCTTGTCCTGAAATGCAACATTACTTTGAAATCAAATTGACTTCATACGTCTACAGGAAAACAACCAGCGATTTACATGTGATAATGGGGGGAAACGAAGATACAGGGAAATGAAAATGCAAACTAACCAAGTTCCAGATCACAAAGTTCCACTTCCAGATGGAGTATGATAGTAGGCTTGCCATTGTATGTAGCGTAGCAGATGGACATTAAGCAATAAAAATTTGATTATTAACGATAGATCTATAATCGATTATTTGGCCTCGAAAATGAACCTATCGTTGTATGGAACGATACGATCGTTGCACCTGTTGTATTGGAAATCGATTATTGGATTAATGGAAGACATAATTAGGAAAATTAATAACAAAAATATGATTGTATAAATATCCTTCACAATATGTCTACGGACAATTTTGTATGAGAAATATGTGCTACATGTAGTTGTGCTACACTGATACCAATCTTCGACCACTCGATTGGCAACATACAGAAAACTTTTGGACGGAGTTTCAAAACATTGATAATAATTAATAAATAATAAGCAAATGAATAATAATCATTTCAGTCTAACACACTCCATTCAAGCAATACTAAAGTATTTAAAACTCCAGTAATTACAACTAAAATAACCTAGGTAGTTACTGCCGAGATCCACCAGAAACCAATATGAACATTTTTAGAACTCTAAAACCAGCACACATACCTTGAAAATACGAGTGATTATTTTTGTCATTGAAGCAATGTACTCCATAGATGCCTTATGGCTCGAAGTGTGTTTCACCGAGAACTTGGCATGGATTTGAGTGTTTACAGACGCTTGTTGCAACGTCTTCAATGGAAGACCGACGTGAAGGTCCCCTTTACCTGTGCTCTCAATCAGGTAGATCAGATTCTGGATTCCGCATTGTTTCAGACGGAACTGTAAGAAATAGTTGATATTACTAAATTGAACACAGGCCTACTGGTATTCAAAATACCTAAAAAGTTATAACTGAAAAGTTAGTATTGCTGCTTTATATTTATTATTCTTACAAGAGAAAGGTACAAATTTTTGTTACTTGATTTACAAAATTACCATCAGCAAAATATAGATTAATCACCTTTTGTTCACGGTATCGGCCATCTTTAATGCTACCCGCCAGATCATCCATACGCTTACGTTCAACAATGTACGGCAGTACCAACTCATTGCCGCTGGAAACATCCTGAGCCACCCATCCGTAGTCTCCAACTTTCAAACTTCGAACGTGGTGGTTCACGTTTAGTATTGTTAGTTCCTGTCTGGTAGCACTTTCACCACCTTTGGTGTTCCCACTACAACATAAAATTCAGTAGAATAACACTTCTAGACGGACAGCCAGTGAAGAAAGTGTTGTCCTCATGAGGTACATATATTCTGATTATTGAAATCGATGCAAATCAATGAGAACAGACAGAAAATGCACGTCTTACAAATCGCCTAGGGTGCATTCAATGACAACCTTAGTTTCAATGCTCGGAAGTCAACTTGTTCTGTGCATAAATATAACTCTTCAAACTTTAAAAAATCTTTTTTTATTGCGTGAACATGGTTTTGCATTACTTTCTTTTGTTGAATAATGAAATTTGAGTTGCACTTAAATCGTTGACATTCCTCGAGTTGGTTATGCTACGTAATTGGTTTAATGAAACACTTGAAAAATATGTAACTCACAATACTTCAGCATTATCCACTACGAGAATTATTTGAAAACTCCCAGGCTGCAAGATAAGGTCTTCCGAGGGTTTGTTATCAGTGTCCTTTTTCCCTTTCTTAATTGGCGAATTAGGTGCTAATGCTGCTGCAGCACTGCGCTTATTAGTATCAAAAACAGGCGCGACAGGTAAAGCAAAATTACAAGTCGTGCTGGATGTTGCTACATTATTATCCACGGCTGCAGAATTTTTCTTGGATGGTGAACGAGTTTTCTTTGGAGTGTTTTTTGCAGTTCTTTGCTTGGCTTCTGGTTTTTTTGGAGGTCCTATCAAAGAGAATACAATAAATACAGGAAGGATGGTAACAGAACATTAGACCCATTAGTTTAATATACCCGTACCATGATTAATAAAATTCAAGTAGGCCTAATTCATAGTCTAGATTACCATACCATTGATTCCATTGTGATCAGCTAGTCTGCTATCAAGTCTAGCACACAACTTTGGTCCAAAGTCTTGAAGAATGGCACATTCCTTACCACTTTTCAAAACTAGTGGATAATTCTTCAAAGACACTAAAGCCTTGGGAAAATAAAAACTTATTAATTATTAACACTTAGACTACCGTACCCGAGTCTAGAACATGACAATGTGGTGGAGCCGTTGGTCATCGGGTCACTATGCCCTCAATAATTTGTTGACAACTCACTGACTTGGGCATTGATAAATTCTTTCAAAATCAATGACTCGGAACTCAATAGGCATATTCTTATAAATGTACATAATTCTAGTTGTTAATTAAACACTATAAATATTAGGACCTATTACATTTCCTAACAAAACATTCATTTTTAAAAACCTTTGTAGGCTTCCCCAAAATTGTATAAAATTCCAATTTCCACACAAGTCTGCCTGAAATTATTCTCCGTACCTGCCCTAAGGGTACACAGTAGACCCAGAGGACGAGTTGGGGCAGAAACTAAAAGCAAAGCAAACAAAATGTTTCATTTTCATGACTTTTTTATTGTTATCAATTCTTTGGGCTTAGGCCTATAATGTGAATTTACCACACAACACTTTGTAATTTTCACTTGTGCAAATTATGACTTATGAATACTGGCCGGTAGTCTATGCAGTAAGGCCGGTGGCGCACATACTCATTTGAACACCTGGACAGGTGATCCAGTGATCTTCATGTACGCCTACTTCTAGGCCTACTTACCTTACGATATCCAAACCTAACTTTGGTATCTTTGATAACTGCCTCTTCTATCCACTCTTTGATCCACTTAACAAATAGCGGGTTTGGACACTTCTTCGGTTTGATTGATACCCTTGCAATGCGCTTGGCTTTTACTTTTGTTGGAATCGTAATTGTAGCCATGGTATTTAATCCATTCTTTCCTAAAATTTCACACACTATTATTACACAAGTATCAACATCTCAGTATTGTTCCATAACAAAGATATGTTAGGCCTAGACCATGTCCACATGAATTCATTTCCATGGCAAGTAAAAATTATGGTGTTATAAAATTAATATTACAATCGTCCGTAAGTTAATAAATAAAATAAATGTTGTGTACATGCTACAAATGAAGGAATTTAGAGCTTTAGTGTACCTCTGTCAAGGTTTAGCCTGGCAATACTAGTATGTCAAAAACAAGTTTTCTGAAAAGTAAGTGTTATCGGTTTCTACACCTTTAATAATTTTTAGGTTATTGCTGCTGTCACGCAGTTCTCAAACAGCTGTAAAATTAGCGCGAAATAACTGAATGTGTGATTGGATGGACTACTTCACTGTGCTGTGATTGGTGGTGGTCAAAGCACAGTGAAGCTGCGGGAGTGATTTGAAAGAAATAAAAACAATTTTATTTAAATTTTACTAACAATTTTTCTTTCATTTTTAGAGTACAAAGTGTTAAGTAAAGTAGGTGAAGGATCATTTTCTGAGGTATTAAAATGTCAAGAACGGGAAACTGGTGTTCTGTATGCAGCCAAAAGAATAAAGAAGATAAAACAGAGGTACATGGTGCTGGTTTATTAGCTAACCTTCAATATTATTTGACAAATTCCAAATTGACTTATTAGACTTTTGATATATTTCATTTTGTTTCTTTATCTGTAGCATGGATGAAGCATTATCAAGCACGGAAGTAATGTTTTTACTTAAACTACAAACACATCCACATATTCTAAGCATAGTTGATAAGCATGTGTAAGTACAAACAATTAATTAATTTTATTGAAATGAAGAACCATAAAACATGATTTACATTTGTATCATTAGGAGATAACAAACACGTCTCATCAGCAGAAATAAAGAGTGTGTCACACCCAGAGCTAGCCAGAGTTCAAGCAATTATATTTTTTCTCTATAGTATTTTTCAATGTGTTTATAATAGTTATCATCATTATTATTTAGAATAATCAAGGCCACCATAGTATATGTCTTGGTCAGTAATTGTTTTGTCAATTTTGCATTGAAAACAATTTGAGCATTATCAAGTTTTTACGTTCTTTAAAAAATAATAATACCATCAATCAGCATGTCAGCAATGAAAAATATGTATATGTAAATGGAGACCTATTACAGTTAATGTCTGTTATTTCCTTTCAGTGATCCTCTGCCTGGTAAAATGACACTTATTTTTGAGTTAATGGACATGAGTTTGTATGATCTGATTAAAGGGAGAAAAAGGTATGGTTTATTTTATATTACTCTATACCTTCACCTCTTTCTATCAATGCAGTATTTCTAATATGTATAATATGGTTACAGAACTTTACCCGAGTCACGAGTAAAAACCTACATTCACCAAGTACTTAAAGGACTCTGTCATATGCACAAAAATGGATTATTCCATCGAGATATTAAGCCAGAGAATATTCTACTGAAGGTGAGGTGAGAGTTTCTTATTAAATTTCAAGAAAATATTACGTATGAATTATTAAAATTACTGAAAAATAGACTAAAGCAATGCATAGATAGACAGTTGTCACCAATGAGAAATATGTATTTCTTTCAATTATAAATTAAACCAGCAGCTTACCTACTTTGAGCTAAACACTATTCCATCTTGAATTTGTTGTGCAAGTACAGTAGCATAAAAAAACGGAACACAAAATTGAGAATGTTTTAGGAAACTTACTCAATGAGTAATAATATTTTTTTATTCCAGAATGATATAGTAAAAATAGCTGATCTAGGTTCTGTGAAAGGTACGTACATGAAGAGACCTTACACAGAGTACATATCTACACGCTGGTATCGTTCACCCGAATGCCTGTTGACAAAAGGTATTTACGGACCTAAGATGGACGTTTGGGCAACAGGATGCGTCAACTTTGAGCTTATTACGTAAGTTATATAAGTTCTCAAAAAGTGTTTAAAAAGCGTTACACGAGACATGGTGAAAAGGTTTGAGAAAATCAAATCCGTGCTGGGTGTAGACCTATTATTATTTTATGTACAGTTATGTAGATCTAATTGTTATTATTAAATTTAAAACATTTCTGATTGACATGTTCTACTAACATAATTATTATTTATTTGTTTTTAGACTAGATTAGTTGTTGAAAAATATTCTGCATCTGTAATGAATGAGTAAGACAATAAACTCTTTGAAATAAGGTAATTTTTTTATTAAAATTTTACTTCAAATCTGATGACACAATCAGATCCTTTGATGCTTGGTATTTAATTCCAGTCTACGGCCTCTATTCCCCGGCTCTAGTGAAGTTGACATGATCCACAAGATTCACACAGTAATCGGCACACCAAATTCCAGGACAATGGCTAAATTCAAGCGCCTGTGAGTAAAATTAAGCTGATGTACGCTAATTGAATATTCCGTAGTTGAATCAATACGCTAGTATTTAACACAATATATAATTTACATTTGACTTGATTGGTTCGTGTGCAATTTAAGCTGAATATTTGATTTTCTTGAAATGGTCTAGTTATTAAAAGTATATTCTTTGGTATTTCATTATATTTTTATATTTTATATTTTAAAAAAATGAACATTTACATAATTAAATACATACCAGTAGCGCAGGCAAGTCTCACCCACAAGCTAAATAATATTGCTAGATGAGGAAAAAAGGCTCCAATATTTTTCTTAGAAATTTTAGAAAAAATAATCAAAATACTTGGATCTATAAAATATTCAGTCGATTAATAACAAATTGATTACAAAATACACATCAATTCAATATTGGTAAATAGAAGGATTTTTTTTTCTGTTTGTTCTATATTCTGCAATGTTGACTTGAGTTTCAAATTTTTTAAATAAAAAAATGTATTGCTTGATATGATTAAAGCAACATGCATGCTAGAAGTAACAAAAAGTCGTATAAGAATACAATATAATCCAATTTTCTATTTACATAACGCTTACAGTATCACAATTTTTATGTTGTGAATTTAATAGGCGCCACCGTAACTGCGAGTACTTCTTCCCTGGGCGTAGTGGTTCAGGTTTAAGCGGGTTGTTACCAAACATAAGCGAGGGTGGACGCGATCTTCTCAAACAGATGTTGGTCTACGATCCCGATATTCGTGCAAACGTACGCAGGTTACTCGAACACCGGTACTTCAACGATCTAAGAGAACGCGATGAATTCATTCAACGGCGTTCACGTACCGTTAGTCCCATCCACACACCACAGGCTGTGAAATTGCCAGAGTGGCGGAATCCTTTATTACTCAACTATTTGGCATCTGGCAAGAGGAAAAAATCGAAGGTATGTTCTCTTTTTACTCAAAAGTTGGCTTTGCCACATTATTGCAATACGTAATATCACTTTCATTCTTGCAATCGTTGTTTTCAACAATGAAAGCCACTTCTCATAACTTGTCGAGACAAGATCAACCTTCAATTTATTTAGACTTATTCAGATTTATTTCAACCTATTTATATACGCTTGATAATGTTATCCATTAATGTTGAGTTTTTGGATGAATTAACGGTTCGCTGTTAGTTCCAACAGTGAGATGACTCTTATGTACAGTATTCTCTAATATTAACACTGAGTATTATTAATTATTATAGATATATTACAGAAGCCTGACAAATAGCCCCTCTAATTGGAGCCAGACTTTTAAATTTTCCCCACACAACAAATGAATAAATTTCTTAAAATTTATATTTAGGGCTAAGCCTTAAGTAGACGCAAACTCAAATTGTAAACAGTATTTTGTTTTTTTCATCAACAACTCGGTGGGCTATGTTCTAGCGAACCATGACGAATAACCTCTCCGAACCTATGAAAGTACCGCGTGCGCCGGACTCGAGTTTGGAGCACAATCAATTGTCAAATGGGTTACGCCCTGTCCAGCCAAAAGTGCCATCTCATATCTTCAAACAGCCTGCTATGCGTCTGAAGCAGTTGGAGAGGACATGGGGAGCTCAAGGTGCTAACCTACCTAGTACCGCCAATCCACGGAGAGCCTCACCAAGCAAGGCAAATAATATAATCTATAGTTGTTCATCATTACTGCATATAGTTTTTTCTTTTTTGAAACCCACTATCACTGGTTCATAACATAGAGTGTTTGAGTTTTTTCGTTGTTCTTTTTGTCATTTTGTCCATGGGATTCGATTTAACGGAATATCTATTTTTTGTGATGACTATTGAATGTTATGAGATATCGAAATTCTGATTAAGAGGAAATGGAGACATTTTCAATACCTTCAAGACGGTGTAAGTATTAAATATTTATCTCATATCGCATAACTGTCACGCGTTTACGGTTTAAAAATGTTTTTTTTAGCCGTATACGCGTGACAATGAGTCAAAATGAGATAAATAGTTATAAATCATACCATCTGAAGGTATTGAAAATATCTGTGTTTCCTCTTTATTAGAATTTCAATATCTCATCCCGTTCAAACGTTATCACCAAAAAACTGATACTCCGCTAGATCGACACCCATAGACTCTTAAGCAGAAATAATCATCGTGAGTTACGAGATAATATTTTAATACTACTGTATAACTTCAATTTTCATAAAATTTACATGAACAGGTGCATAATATAGTAAGTGCCAAGTCTTACGTAAACCGAATATTTTGACATAATAAGGCTCTATGTAAGTAGAGAAGTAGAGTAGTTGTACTTAGTAGGACAGTAGTTTTAAAGTTTATCAATATAAAAAAAGCTACTAATGATATTTAATATACTTGTATCCACAAAAGATGAAAGGGAAACCATCTGCGTGGTAGTGGTGTGAGATAGGTTGACGGTTGATCGGAGTGGTCTTCTTTCGTGGATATAAGTATATCTAGTTTTAAATTGATACAGTACTATGATTGCAGCTTGTACAACAAACCAAGTCACCTGTACGACCATCACAGACAAAGTATGAAGTTCGAACTCGATTATCCGACCAAGCAGCACAAAAACGTGCAGTGATTTTAAATCATTACGAAAAACAGTCTAAATCCACCAGGTCCTTGGACCATAATTTGAATTACGATCAAGTGATGGGATTGGTCGATTCAGACAAGAATATGTCAAGTGGGCATTTTTCAAATGAAGAGAAAGATAAGCTGACCAACCATAATATAAATGACAATGTCAATGGTAAGCAAAGTGGTCGTCATTTAAACAAAGTTGAAGATAAGCTAAACGACCGGCAACTACATGACGTAGTCTCACATTCACATGCTGGTCGTCATTTATATGAAGTAGTCAGACATAAGTCAGGTGGTTGTCATTTAAATGAAGTAGGCAAAGATAAGTCGAGCAACCGTCGTTTGAACGAAGCAGCTGCACACAAACCTAGTAGCCGTCATTTGAATGAAGTAGCTAAAGATAGACCAAACAACCGTCGTTTGAATGAAGCAGCTGCACTTAAACCTAGTGGCCGTCATTTGAATGAAGTAGCTAAAAATAGACCAAACAACCGTCGTTTGAATGAAGCAGCTGCACTTAAACCTAGTGGACGTCATTTGAATGAAGTAGCTAAAGATAGACCAAGCAACCGTCGTTTGAATGAAGCAGCTGCACATAAACCTAGTGGACGTCATTTGAATGAAGTAGCTAAAGATAGACCAAACAATCGACATTTCATTGAAATAGACGCACATAAATCTAGTGATCGTCATTTGAATCAAATAGCTAAAGATAAGCCAAATGATCGACTTTTGAATGAAGTAGCTAAACATCAGTCTAGTCGTCGTCTTTTAATTGAATCTAAAGATAAGACGAGTAAGCGCCACTTGAATGAAGCAGCTAAAAATAAATCTAGTGGTCGACATTTACATGAAATAGCTAAAGATGAGCCGAGCGACCGTCATTTGAATGAAATAGCTAAATGTAGAGAAAGTGGACGTCATTTAAATAAAGCGGTTGAATTAGCTCTCCAAGAAAATCGACGTGTAGTTGAAATAGCCAAAGGAAGAAGCCTAAATGAAGTATGTAATAATAAAACAAACCATCGTAATGTAAATGAAATGGCCAGATGTAAAGCAAGCGGTCGTAATCTAAATGACGCAGTTCAACTAGCTCTTCGAGAGAACTATCGTGTAGCTGAAATAGCCAGAAGAAGAGGCTTATTGCCAGTATTGGGTAGGAACAAGCCACAAGAAAGTCGTTGGCCAGTTGTCGATGAGGACTCCAATGGAGAAGGCAGACCGTCTGGATTGCCAACAGAAAACCATACCAATGACTTTTTAGATTCGCCTTATGAACAGCGATTGGCAGAGTTGGCTAAGGACTTGCCAAAACAGCGTAGATCATCAAATTTAGCAAGAAATATTTCCAATGAAATTCATTCAAGTGAATCAGCCAAGGATATACAAAAAATTGAGTGTTTATCTGAATTAGTCAAGGGAATACCAAAGACAGGGCCATATTCTCCTAAGATGATCATTACGTCACCTAGGTAAGTCATGTGATATATACAATTTACTTAAACAACATAGATTGCATTACTAAAGATATCATCTAGACTCACAATATATATTGAAAATCGATGAATCTGTCTCGATTTTTCAGGTTAGATATTATCCCTACTATATAATTATAATGTTTAATGTTCTGATTTGTGATTGTCTTCCAGAGTGCTATTGGAAACTTTACCTCAAACTGGTTTCCTTCGTTTGCCACCGCAAGTCGTGAAGAAGTCACCTGAGGGTAGTGGAAACTGCAACTATTCGTCTTCACTACCGCAGTACGTTCGTAGGACAGAGTTATCTAAACTTAGTCTAGTCGATGTCCCGTTAGCAACTATAGAAGAGACATCTCAGACAAATCAAAGACTAAGTCAATTAAAAAGTCATAATAGGTGACGATTTATTTGTAACAAAAAGCTGTCATTTGTAAAAATATGTATACAGGAGATATGCTCTTATTGTAATTCAATGTACATTTGTATACTTTCATAGTTTTGTAGGAATGAAAATACAATATGAATTTAAAGTTCAAACTCTTGGATATTTTTATTTTGTTCATACTTTGTTCATACTGCACTATGCACTGATAATATGTACATACATACAACATGGCATATATGCCACAAGTCAAAGCCTATAATACAAGTCTCCAGTTTTATTAAAGGGATCCTGATTTGTCAAAATTCACTTCCAGATTACCGTAACTTTATTAACGTACGTCTAATTGAAGGATACTGTGAAGAAGTTGAATATTTTAGGCTAGCTAGTAGCCAAGCTATCAAGTAATTATGTACATAACAAGAATTTTGAAAAATTTGTTTTTTGTATAGTACAAGTAGGCTAAATGTAGGAATCAACCAGATATTTTCTGCTAAAAATATACGTCTATCAACTACGATGGTCTGTCTTAATATGAGTTACAACATTTCCAATAATTGGTTTATACGTAGATAATTAAATAATTTGTATACTGCATCTGTACCTTTCAAATCTTACAGTAAATCCATGTTAATTCAAAATTCAATGGCCCCAAAAATGCAAATTTTGATTTAATGAAGTTTAAATTATTGAAATGTTTACCATTGAGCTCATGTGGGAAGAATCTGTAAGGACCAGAACTATAATTTTCATTAAAGCAAAATTTGAATTATCAGAGTTTAAAAATAACTAGAGCTTACTGTAAGTATTAAAGAGTTTATTCATAGGCCTATATTATTATTTTTACAAATATTATTACTGTAGCTAAAACTATTCGTACATCTCCGATACCTCTGGAGGACTTTCTACTGTACTAAAAATACAACATATCTCTTCTGAATATAAAACGTTTATAGCTGGAGTGGTAAGAGTGTCTTATGTATTTCCATTTCACATTATTTTATACACAGTACTTAGTATTAAAATAGACACAAGTACAATTTGACAACGATGGAAATAAACTTACCAATAAACTTATTTCTAAACAATGTAGATACGGGCAAATTAAAAATGAAATGGAAAAGGAATACATCAATTGTTTTATAATGTGGACTTGACCTACGGTTAATTAATTAGTAATTAATATGACAATCGTTGATACGTATTACAAACAAATGAATACCCCTATACGTAATATATGAAAATTGAGCTATTCCAATAGGCTGAATAGGCCGTTAAATGTCATGTCATTACGTGATACAAAAACAAAACTTGATAGAGCGTTACTTAGCTAACCACACGTTTATATGGTCGTCAACTAGTCATGCATCACTTCTGAAATTTGTACTTTATTAAAGGTCAACAAATGTTGGGACACATCTAGGCCTGAATTGTATGATACAATGAGTACAGTAATGACAATGAGTAACAACTGACTGTGCCGTAAATAATGTATCAAACAACTTCATGACATAGTTGATTAGTTATTATTACACAGTAAGTATTTATAGGCCTATACTTCACGACTCTATAATCTTCTATTTACATTAAAAAAAAACACAACAAAGTTTGTCAATAGCACTTGCACTTTATTAATTCTGTACAACAATCCAAAAATAAATGATAATAAAGTGTACGATTAACAAGAAAATGGAAATATAAAATGAACTGGAAAGTTGACTAAAATAAAATGTAGGCCTACAACTTAGGCTATATACAAGTTATAAAATATTAAAGTTTGGGCCTGAAGCCGTTGAAGAAACATACATGAACAAGTATAATTAATGATAATGCGATTATGAAATTAAAATAAATAGATGGCTCTGCCGTGAAGTGACATTTCCGTGGCGGTAATTATTTACTACAGCAGCCAGCTTTCATGGATGGAACTTGGACAAAACAACTGGCAAAGTATTTGTATACATGCATTACACTTATAAAGGCTATTAAAATTTGTCCAAAAATGTAAATATAGGTTACAATACGATCAACGATATTACGTTGAGCATAAATTTACATGCATCACAAATCATGAAATTACTTAAAAATGATTTAAAAACTACAGCTAAAACTGGTAAAAAATAAAAATGCAATTTCTGTAAAATACAAAAATGGCATATAAAAAAAAAATATATATATATATATATACAAAACACATCATTTCCGATACAATTCACTTAGCCCCGTTACTGAGCATCAAATTCCTTGTAATGGTAGCTTTCAATAGTCCCGAATTAACGTTCACGAACCTCACTTTCCTCTCACCAAGTCTGGTCTGCACGGCGGGTCTGATCCGCGGCTTACCTCCGACGCTGTGCAACCCCTTGCCCGTTATGATGTACAGCGACTCGGTCTTGTTGCCGTTGTCGGCCAGGCACGCGATGTGGTGGTCGAGGAAGATGTCGAGCGCCTGCAGCGCCTCCGCCACGTACAGGTAGTGCAGGTCGAGCGTTGTCGAGCGCTGCGCCTGCGCAGAGAGGAGGGCCGATGCCGCGCGAGAGTTGGCTGCTTCGATACGCTGCTTGTAGAGGTGGCCCTGGAGTCGACATATGTCGCATTATACGTTTATACGAGGTGTCCACGGGAAACACAATACACGTAAAAGGTCAAATGAAATGAAAAATGAGTAGGCCTATGTATAAAATGATGAACAATTTAATAAAAACTGATGTCAGCAGTTTGAGGAATCGTCTACAAAGTGAGATCTGCATGTCTTCCGTTTGGCGGCTTTTATCCTCCTGTCTTTTGGTTTTAGTCTATGCTTTAAATAAGTTTAACATTTTAAATTTAATGATCAACATAGAGTACAAAGATTTGAGAACAAAAGTGTTGAATATATGTATTTTCTCGTTTGATCCTTCATTGCCAAAGTTAAAAAAATGTCTATATTAGTCTTCTGTAAATTGACTATTCATTCAAAAAGAAAAAGTTATCTGTTTTCTCCATTGGCATCAGAAGAGGACTAACAAACATACATGGCAGTACCTGTTTCTGATAACGAGCAACATAACTATGGGCAATGTGGAAAATGATAAATAAGGAATACTGGTAGTAATTAATGAAAAATGTAATTCCGACTTACAACTTGTGCGTAGTACGAAGCGACAGCCGCTTGATTATTTCGGTGGGCATGGTTCGCTTTCTGGTAACATTCGTTGCGTAGCTGGACAAGTCTATTAGCTTCTTCTCGGAAATATGTAGCATTGTCGATGGCTAGTTCCTTTTGGTTGGCAGCACTGTAACTGATGCCATCTGTGCATGTCTCCTCCTGGGTACGAACTTCACTTTGCTGTAGAATGACAAAGAATATATCGATAAAGAAGATATACTAATCCTGACCTTCTCAAATGACAAAGGTTTCTGGACTATAGTTGTTAGATGAGCAGGGCATAATCTGCTCTGCTCATGTTACATATCAATTTTATGCTGTTAGTAATCACTAGATAATTTCTCGTTTCTGTTTTCACCTTTTCTCGGCTGCAGTATGCTGTGCATAAACACGTAGAGTATGTTTGCTGCAAATAATTATTTATACCAGTAGGCTGTGACGTCACCCCGAGTTGTCAGCTGATTATCATTGAATTGTCTAACCTTTTGTTCTGAACTGATTAGAGCTGATGTGATCAACTTTTCTCTTCAAAACCATGTAAAAAGTGACCACATGTGCCTAGATAATATATTCATGTTGATAATATATTCATGTTCAAATGAAATCAGTAACTATGCATTTTATGCAACTATGCAGTGATAACATAATCAGCATTATTAGATGTAGATATCTATATACAGAAAAGTGTGTCACATAAAATGTTTTATAATCTCAATTCAAATGAGAAAAGCGTAGGTTTTATCGTGACAACCATGTAAATAGATGGGGCATTTGTTGAACTTCGCCGTTCATATTTCTGAAAGTAAGACGGGACCAGAATTTTCATTTTTATATTATTGTAAAAAAAGTACCAACAGTTTCTATTACACATATAAAAAAAAAAAAAATGTATCACGACGAGTTATAATCGAGCCTCCTTGACAATAATTAATATAAAAAAAACTTTGACCTACCTTGTTACTCTCTTGTTTTGCCTTGTCAATCAACTGTTTCTCCAACGCCAACAAAGCCTCGGGAGACATAACAGTTTTAACAGCTTCTTCTGGCTGTTCCGTCGACGCCTCCAACACCAACAGTGTCTCGGTAAACGAGTAATCGTGGGCGGCAAAGACGTCACTAAGTACTTCTCGGTCCACGTTGGGGAACAATTCGTACAGTTTCTGCTTCGACAATCGCGTTGCCATGTCTTCTTTTGTCTCTCTCCGTTGGTTCGACGCGTCGGTTCGATAGAGCTCGAGTGCCATCTCCATGTCCATTATCTGGCGGAGGTCAGGCGGGGGCAGTTCCTCCTCTTGGAGTCGTCGAGCAAATTCTTCATCTAGAAGAAATGTTGATACAGTGAAAAATGGACAGTCCAAATCCAAAAATCCAAAATCCAAGGGGACCAAAAAAAAGGGTTGGAAATTG
Source organism: Brachyptera putata (assembly GCA_907164805.1). Taxonomy (NCBI): domain Eukaryota; kingdom Metazoa; phylum Arthropoda; class Insecta; order Plecoptera; family Taeniopterygidae; genus Brachyptera; species Brachyptera putata. The sequence goes on from OU015466.1 coordinate 22,067,838, forward strand.
GGAAAAACTGTAAAAAAATGTCTAAAAAAAAAATTGATGTTTTTGAGTCATAAAGATTCAGATTAACCAAAGAGCTACTTTTCTGCACAATCATCACTCTTTCCAGTTAGAATTGAGTCAATTTCGTAGTGTGTACGAGAGAAAGCTATGCACCGGCCAAATTATGTGTGAGAAACGGTTGAGGGGGGCCTCACTGATCGTGTGTACTCGCTATGTAGCCTAGTTCTATTGGCGCTCGGCTGTCCGGAGTTTAACTGACGAACAACTTTCGAGTCGAACACGTCTCGTGCCCGTCAAGGTCAGAGACCGCAGTCAGTCGGAAAACATAACAAAGCAGCGAACAGCTCAACGTGTTTAGGCCTATTCTCAAGCGTCAAATAAAGATCATGGAAATAGGGAAAATAATTATTATTTCAATAATAATGAATGATCCAATCTGTAAACAAAGTTAAAGCAATTGAAGGGTTAAAATATTATTTCGAACTACGGTTTACCTGGATTTAGGATTTACCATATTAATCAACAATGAAATGTCTACACCTTCAGCTATACATTGTCTACCCTACCTTTAGACTTATGTACAACAATCTCAACTACACACGGATAGCATTGATCCTGAAATATCAAGATCGACTAATTGATTGGTAGGCACAAAGAAACTAATTTATTTAATCTGCTCAAACTTTCATATAACCTTGTACTGTTGGGCTGCTCCACTCAAGCATTTATAGCTAGCCGCCCGAATTTCACTACCCCCCCCCCCCCCCTCCCCACTCAGATGTCCGCTCTCTTCACGCTCACAGCTGAGCACGAGTCAGATTTGCATACAATGTGGTGATTTGTGTATGAATTGGGTAAAAGGGAAAGAGAGAACAGCACCTTATCGAGGTTCACAAGTAGATAGGACTACTTATGGTGGAGAGCCGTTGGTAGCACACAGAGATGAAGGTTTCTTACACACGAGATTTTAGTTTTGACGTTTCAGTTGTTGCCTTTGTCTTAGTAGAGGTACTTGTGAACCCCAGTAAGCTGCTGTTCTCTCTTTTTCTTTTACCCAGGCACCCGTACCGGAACCGGAAAAAACCCGTATTTTTGGGGAACCGGAACCTTTATTATTGATTTTCAAGAACCGGAACCGAAACCGGATCCCTAAAAATCTTGGGTTCTTTTCGGTTCCATAAAGGTTCTCAATAACTGATTTAGACTCATTATTTACAACTTTTTAGTTACTTATAACTTTTTTTCCACACATTAAAAATCCTTTTCACGGGATTGTTCCGAAAACGACCGTTGATTCATTTTGTATCCACGATTTTGTTCGGGGAAAATACAATGACATTTGAGAGTATGCCTCAAGTAACAGTATAACTTATGAAACTATTTAGCAAGTGGAACCAGAACCGGAACCGGAACCCTTATTCACACTATGGAACCGGAACCAGAACCGGAACATTTTAAAACGTAGAACCGGAACCTTTATTTGAGAAAATTACAAACCGGAACCGAAACCTTAATTAATTTCGGTTCGGGTCCCTGCTTTTACCCAATACATACATCAAGCTTCAGGCTACTTTCCTATACACACCTAGTAATGTGGTGATTTGGGTATCTTACCCAGATACTAAAAACTCTCGGGACTTGGTGACTGAATGGGGGGGATAAGCAGTTGAATGAGATTAAAGATTAACATATAGGCCTACTAAAAGAATAATAAAATTGAGTTAAGTTCCCTCTTTGCATTACATACAAGACTATCAATCAGTCTTGAACCACTTCAAGAGTTGAGGCATTGAAAATATTTCATAATATCAGTTCTAAAATAGAAACGTAAAAAAAAAGAAGCTAGCTTATTTGGGAGTACAAATGAGGACATGATACACGAACTATGATTGAAAAAATCCATGCCTTATGACGAGGAACTCGAGTGAATGAGACAAGTGCTAATGACGACCAAGAAGGCTGTACGTACAGTCTTAGTACAATGAAGAGACTGAATTACGGTATTCAGAAAAATAAAGTTAATCAATATGACTAGTGACTAGCAAAAGTACCAAAATATAGGCCTAAGAAAATTAAATATTGCCTTGATTTCCAGGACATTTAAAGATATACAACACCGCCCGGTAGGTATACTATTATATGTTATTACTAAAATAGAATAAATACAATAATAATATAGGCCTATTATAGAGCTTGCATTAATTAATTCATTTACCTTTGATCATGCTCTCAAAATAAGCTTCTTGTTTCTCCAGCTGTTGCTGCTGTGATTCCATCAAGTATCCATGAATCTGTCTAGCGAGCGAAACAGGTAGATCAACGACGGGCGATACACCTTCTGGATATGGAAAGGCAACGTCGCCAAACAACAACTGCAGACGTACAAGAAACTCGGAATCCAGCGTCAATGGTATACACCCCTCGTTCTCTTCCTCTAACTCCATATCCGGCATATCGGCAGAATCCGGTCGGCTCTCCGGTAGTTTAGGCAGTTCGTAGTTCTGTTCGTTGAAGTTCAAATTAGGTAGTTCGGTTCTCGTGACTGGTTGAATTTCACCATGACGTATTTTCTTGATTCGTAATGTTTCCTCCGAGTAGCTGTCTTCGCTAAGCACAAAACTGTTCTCCATTTGTTTTTTCAGCTGTAACGTCAGTTTCGACTGTTTTTTTGGCGTCTTTTTCGACTGACTGGAAGAAGCAGACTCTACAATCGATGTATTTGAACCTTCCTTCCCTACATCAAAACCGGAGAGTTGTGAATCAATAAGCATTTTGAAGTCTTCAAGTTGCGTGTATTTCTTTGGAGAATTAGAATGAGTTTCCAGTGACGATTGAACTAGATCAGGTTTAATAAAAGTCAAATCCCTTGAATTCAATTCTTCTAAAAGGTCTTGTGTATGCTGCAATTCTTCAGTGTTACCAAACCTTATCTCCAAGTCCTCTGAAGGTTCGAAAGCATAACCGGACTCGAGAAGAACGTCAACAGTCCAGTTAATTTCCCGTTGGCACTTTTCAAATACCTCCATTAAATCATCTTTTGGTATCTTTGGAAACATATTGACTAGAAGTTCGAAATCGTACTGTCCAGGTTCAAGGTCCACCGTAGTCATCGAACCTTTATCAAGCATGTATGCCGATGCCACTGGGCGTAAATTGTTCACGCTCGCACCGGCGTTGATGCTACGGTTAAAGGCAGTGAGAACTGGCAGATTGTGGTCTACCGTCGAAAAGTCAGAATGAGCGGTATTAGTGCCACAGTCTCTCACGTCACGTTGTTTCGTAGTTACCTCCTCAGTTGCTTTGAACTGTAATGGAATCATTTGAGCACCCTCTTCTGATAATATATACGTTGGGTTTAGTTTAGCCCAGCAATCCATGTTGATGTTTGACGAAATATCAGGGATACACTCCTCTGTTACATTGTTAATTGCTTCTGAACAAATTCCTACATCACTCAAGTTTATATCGCTGTTATCCTTGACAGTATTGTTAACCTCACTTTCGACCTCAGCAGATGTGCTTCTTGGTCCGGTTTTCACAATACTAACTGACTGATCAATAACAGCTTCACCACTGGCTGCCTGTTCTTGTTCTATAGTGATATCTTCAGGTGTCTTTGTAATATCATCTACGAGTTTAACGATGTCAGCAATAGAATCAATGTCACTGTTTTGATTTGAATCACTTGTTTGATCAGTTATCTGAATGAAAGAATTACTACCTACAAGTTGAACGACTGTTTCATCGGTTGGGTGAATCTCTTGGAACACGGTATTATTAGCTGGAATAAAATCCTTGCTACGAACAACATCAGCTGCATCTAATAAAAATGAAATCGGTTCCACTGAAGAATCTAACACACTCACTACTTCTGTCTCATTGCAATCAACTATTACTTCACTTGGTAAACTTTCTGCAGGATCACATGGTTGATCGATCGTCTGCGCACATGTTTCTCGGACTTCTTTAAGCGTCTCCTTGACCTCCGACAAAGCCAACGTTTCCAAATCATCAATACTCTTCATCTCACAACACTCCAACAATAAACTATCATTATCAATAGACCCAACGTCACGTGGTTGATACAGCTGCCATGGCTCACGCGTTACAGTACTGTCAGTCTGTTTGCTCGATTCAGGACTTCTCACATCTGGGAGTTTCTTAGGAAATAGCCACGAGAATAGATTGAGCTTTGGTAAAAGTGTTTCTTTAACCTCGTCTCCTTTGACCGGCTGTTCGGGAATAAAGACTTCGTCTGATTGCTCAGTGCTTGAACTAATTGACACTTGGTCAGTGCAGAGGTTCAATGATGGTAGCCGGTCCATGACTTTCTCGATGTTCGTCAGAGTTTCCATGACAGGTGTTGCTGGACTCACATGGGCATTGAGTGATTGACTGGCTACATCATCAGTTGAATGATGGCTGGCTACATCATCAGTCGAATCATGGCTGGCTACATCATCAATAGAGTGATTGGCCATATTTTCAGTCTTATTATTGTTGTGATGTTTCTGGTGAACTATCACGTTATCACTGTTAACTAGAGAATACTCCCAACAAGGGCTAACGGCTCCATCTGTAATACTAACGGCTTCCAACGCATTTGCAAGCTCCACTTTCACTTCTTCCGGCAATGAGACTTGAGCGTTGTCGCACACTTTGTGATTTAAAAACTCTTCCCACATCTCATCGTTGACTTCTTGATCGAGCATTTGTAGTTTTTCGTCTTCTGGAAATCGCTGATTCGCTGCACCGAGACTACTTTGCGGTGAATTCTTAGGTTCACCAAAATTGCTCGACATCAAGTTTGACTGCATATATTCTTTCATTTGCTGCAGATATAGTGGAAGCTCTGTACTGTTTGTACTGTTGACGCTGACAGGTGTGACTTTTTCTAGTTGGCATGGTGGCACTTCCATTGTTTGATCCGAGTCTTTTGGTATTGTAACACTTTCATCTTGAGTTTGTTCTTTCATTGCTTGTTCAACGTGAACTAGTTTTTGAACATTAATTTCGAGAGGCAGTTTTGATAGAAACTGTTCCATTCCTTCAGTCCTAATCTGTAAATAAGACATTGTTATGCGTTAAACAAGTATTTACCTAAATAGGCCCAAACACAAGTACAATATAGACCTAAATTATGTTTTATACTCAAGGTGATATCATTTAAGGGTTGACAATAATCGATACTATCGATTCCCTTCCCAAAACACGATAACCAGTTATATTATCAATGACACGTTTTTTGTTATCTATGTATTTTTCGGCATATTCGGGTTGTATTTGGCTCCGTTAATTTCAAATCTGTCATACTTTAGTTACTAAGCCTACTTATAATTTGGTTACATGATGGCGGTACTAGTGTCTTTCGCTCACTGACTCAAGAGCGATCGCTAGCAACTCTGTTTGGGGCCAGCAGAAACAAGCGCTTTTGAATCTCGATTATTTCTGGACTGGCCCCTAATGTTCAACAGGCCTACGTCACTCATGAATTATGATACTGGTTATATATATATATATATATATATATATATATATCCTTGAAATCCTAAATCTCACTCACCTCTTTGATAATGTTCATTGGCGAGACTTGTTGCATTGGTTTCATCTCCTCCAATAAAAGTCGAGTTGGATGAACAGCTGGCTTATTTCTCTGCGGAATGGTGTTGCTGCCATTAGTCTGAGCTGGTACTGGTGAGTTGGGCAATGGTCCATAATATCCAGCCTCATTGCCAACCTACAAAACCAAATCGATATTCAACAAATCATCTATTGACGATGCCTTCCGAGATTCAAATTTGGAACAGGAGACCAGCCAAAATTACATGGGTACCAGCTCAACCAAAGCAATTAATTATGTTCTTTTATTTAAATCCTTTCTTTTTCTTAATATTTGGTTCAACGACGGACTGTCATGATGACTAAGATCTATTGGCGTCGGATGAATGATTAATGAGATGATTGGATGATGAGACGAAGGTTTCTTGGGTAATGAAAGGAAGTGGCTGTGGCCTATATTGTGGGAACCAACCTGGCATTACCTCAGACTACAGAGGGAAACCACGAACAACCCATGTAAAGATGGACGGCGGCAGGGATTAAACCGGGTCCGATATTCCCCTCGCCCACCGGATGAAGCAAGCGCGTTAATTCAATTTCATGAATATTTATGAAAATTACCTTTACTCCTCCGTTAAGTGGTCCACACACCACGGGTTTAATGAGAGCAGGGATAGGCTGGATCTCCTTTTTATTCCTCGGACTGTTTGCTTCCCGATGCACCTTGACGTTCTTTGGCTTTGGCGGATTCGTGCAACGCTGCGGTGGAATGTTCCCGTACGCGTACTTCAAGTTGAACTGCCGCAGGAGCTGACCAACGTTACACTTCTCGTACCTTTGGGAATATAAAAATTCCATCATCAAAAGATTCAAGATGGTCCATTCGAAGCCCCGACTAAACAATCCTCCTTGTTTATTCACTGTTCCATGTGTTTCTTGTTTCTCCTTGCCAATCATGTTTATTACCGACTGAGGTATTTCAGAAGATGTTCTCTGAATGATATGCAAAGGCATTTTTCGCATCAAACGGAAAGTTACTGTGATCGATTACATGTTACGTTGATAATAAAATATCAACGTAAATTATATGATAATTACGTTGTGGATAGATCCCCTTGAATGAAAAATTACAAAAAAAAAGATCGGGTGGTCTTTGTCACAGCATGGACATGCAACCTTTAGTTACGCATACTTGGTTCCTGCCATTTCGGAGTCATGCTCTCACCTGCCTTCTCATCAAAATATTAATATATTAACTTTATTATCGACAGAATTTAAATCTTCTATAAAATACAACTTACAAATGTACACTACGTAGGCCTACTATACAAAATAAGATTATTTTGACTTGTTATAATTGTTGTAGGGCTATCTATAGGCAATTTTATTGTTTTTATTTTATTATAAATACTTCCTTCACCAGTCCTTGCAACTTCACCCGACACCAAAGATATTAGAATTATGGGGAAAAAAGTATCAGGAGCATACATTTACTTCTTTATGTTAATTTAAAAAGTAACATTCAGAAATACGCGTACAAGTTGATTTATAATATATAAGTTATATGTAAGCTATATATATATATACTATATATATATATTTTTTAATTGTTGCTTAACGACCTCAACAGCTAGGTTATACGGGGGTACGAATGAGCGGATGATAATGAAACGGTGAAGTGATGATAGGTGAAAGGACGTTTACAAAAACCTATACCTTATGCAGGACTCGAACCTACGCCCAACGGTGACTTCAGTTACTACCGCTAGCTATAATTTGATTTAGCCACCACGGCGGCAAGTTAAAATATAATACAAGTTATATCATATCTCTTGAATTCAATTAATGGATCATTAATGGATTTTTTAACTTTAGCATGCGCAATATATGTATGTAAAGCCAGACGGATTTTTTTTTCGTGATCCAACAGATTATCGTATGCCATAGTTTCAACTTTGTATCTGACCCTAGAAAGAAATAACCTCCAATCATTGTGAGTACCTAAGAGTTACCTATAGGCCTAGTATTGTGGTAGCAATGCTACTTTTCAAAGTTACTTGGCTAATTTAGCTACTTATTTATAACTATAGTTAAGAACTAAATAGTTAAGAAATAAGAACCAGGAATTATATTTGAAAAGTGCTTAATGGTAAAAAATCATAGATAAGATGAGCTACACATAACAATGCAATTTTGTAGTAGTAAGTACGACATTAACTCAAGGTTATTAAGATAGGTAGGCTACTATGTCTATATATATATATATATATATATATATATATATATATATATATATATATATATATATATATATATATATATATTGGGTTTAATGACGCACTACCAACATTTACAAAAGTATCAACATTGATTTCTTACGGTCTTATGGAGATTTTAATGTCAACATAACTATGAGATCTTAGCTATCATTACAGTATGTCGTTATGCCCCTCAACAATTATGAACAAAATAAATAAACAAGTAAAATGCACAGGACCTACGGCATATATTAATAATAATACAGATAATACAGATAATATTAATTTATTCATTGGCTTTCAGGGAAATTGCAATTCATACCTCTCTAGCATTGCTCTGATGCTGTGCCTCTCAACGCCATGTGAATTCCTCTGTGCAAGTTCAGCCTCCTTCCAGCACCAAGGCGTATTGGGCTCGAGAAGCTCGATAGCGTACCCAAAATGCGTTGCGAGATGGAGATATGGTTTCATCTCCCAACCTTGAGTATTGGTATTGTCGACAAACACCGGACTTTGACCTTTCTGCATGACCGCGTTTACGCGTCGACGATTCCAGTCATGAGCCTCTGGCAACATCTGGAGTTCGAAGATGTAGCGACCGCTACGAGAAAAGAAATCGTCGGTCGAGAAAATGTACGAATCAGGATCAGCGTTGAGCGAATTTGCCAATACTTGTCGGGCCATGTATGACTTGCCACATCCGGGAGCGCCTCGCATCAGGACGAGAATTTTTATTCCTCGGCTTACAGACTCGTGTATAGCTGTAACAGTTGGACTGTGGCTCACTTTACGGATTTTTTTTGCTTCGGTCGCTGGTTTCTGATTAGCCCCTCGTGAGATGTGATTTCCAACCAGTGGAAGACTTTCAGGGGCTTTCATGACTACCTCAAACTCTTCTTCATCTTCCACTAGCAAGTCGGCATCATCTGAACTGTCATCGTAGCCTTGGTACGCAATTTTGATGGCTTTAAGCGCAGGAATAGACGACGGTGAAAGTAGTTTGTGATCTTTTGGCCGTGTGTTTCCTTGCGCGTTGTTTGTTTGACTTGGTACTGGCACATTGGCATCTTTAGATATTTCGATTAATGCTTCTATAGCAGCATCAACTATCAACAGGAAAACAAATAGGTTTTGTCTGTGCCTGGGAAAGCATAACATTTTTTCCTCTACAAAAATAATAGTAAATACACAGTAAGGTTCATACAAAATTTGCTTCAATTAGGTAATTAAAAAATAAAATGAATAAAAAACCCAATTTTCGTTTTTAAATAGCTAAAAGAGGTGAATTGGTGTTGACTATTTGAAAAAAAATCGTTTTCAGTATGGTAGGAAAATGGAATTTGCGTTTTTTTCTCACCTTTTTGGTGAATTTTCACGATTTTAGTTTAGGGACTTTTTAAAATTATTTTCATGTGGATAAGATAGGCAAGAAATACAAAGGAAACTTTAAAAACAACTAGGCCTACATGTCTTTATTCAGGTCTAAAAAGCCACACACACACACACACATATATATACTATTTGTGAATAAAAAGACATGATCGCAGAAAATCGCGAACATAAAAATAGTTTTTTGAACTTGGGAAGACCTGAAATGTTGACATATTGAAGAAAAAAACACTGTTCAAACAATTTGCGTTCATCGTTAAAACCCCAAATGCATGCCTCTGGATATATTCAATTATACTCTATTTGAATTGTATTTTGTTTTCAACAAGGGCTTAGGGCTTAAAACTGATTGAATTCACAGAAATAGAATGTCATATTAATTAAAGAGCATAAAATTATCTCAAGTTTGATAGGCCCTATACTTTTTATTCAAATACACTTGTTTGTGATGAAGAAAAAAATGCAACGCCGTAAATAGTAGGCCTTTAGCTTAATGAACCATTGACTCAAAATAAAATGTATTTACATACCATTCCAACTGCAATTTGATGCTACAGAAGATATGATTTCTGAATCAAGAACCTTGCCAAACAGTTCTGAAAGCTGAAGCACAACTTGCTTCTTGTGACTATCATGATTCGGAGAACTCTTCACCTTTTCAGGTTGTTGTTGCATACCGGTAGCCGGAAGTCTTTTCCAAGCTCCGCCATTAGGCGAAAACTGTCGGAAATGATTTTGTCGGCCGTTGTTCGAAGACATATTGCAGTTTCAGAGCTGTAACAATACACATAAAAGATTCAAACTATTAGTTTACAAGGTAGCAGTGTACTTCCGTAGTGTGCAAGCCTTTCGAAGTATTCGGTAGAAAGTTATGAAATCAGTGTTTCTAACGTGAATTACAAACTTCATCTTTACTCAAAATTCCTTGGAAATGCCTAAATGCCATTGGGCTTCCTCAAATACGACCATATAAATTTTATTTAACATTTCTTTGAAATGACCAGGAGGCTGATTCTGTTACACTAAAACGAAACGAAATCAGGCCATCTTCGATTTGTCCAAACTATTTTGTATACTTTAACACGGTGTTTCATGGGCTCTGCCACTTTCATCACACATCCATTTCGTTTACTGTTATAGAATAAGGGCCCAGGACCCCTATTCCTGAGATAAATGAGATGTGAGAAAATAAAAATGAGTGAGAAAACGAGTATCTCACATAAAATATGAGATGAAATATTTCATTATTATATGAGATAGTTTCCTGGGATAAATGAGATGTGAGAAAAATAAAAATGAGTGAGAAAACGAGTATCTCACATAAAATATGAGATGAAATATGTCATTATTATATGAGATAGTTTTCCCACTGATTTTTCTCACATCTCATTTATCTCAGGAATAGGGGTCCAGGGCCATGTTTAGATGGCCAGCCTCTAATAAGGAAATAGTATTTACTCCCTCTCCATTTGAACAATAAGTAAATTGACTACCGGTATTTCAATCTTTTAGAACTACAAAAATGTTTCTCGTCTTTGTACGTCCCATGCTGATTTAGCTACACGGCTGATCTGAATGAAGAATTTCTTCAATAGGGCCTACATACATTAATAGAATATATATTAATATTGATTCTTCAACATTACTATTTCATTATTTCCATTTAATATTTCATGTACAATCATTTATTTGTATTCTTTCCTTTGCAGAAGTTTCCGCAATGTGGGCCTTTAGAATAGGCATGCTACTCAATAAAAATAGACAGTGAATAATTTTTTTTTTAGAAATAATCAATAGAAAATTGAAAGATTTCAACGAATTCAACAATAGAAAATGAAATGAGCGACATTTATCTACCGGTACAATACAATAAAAATATATCATACAGTTATATACCGGCATCAAGTAAATAAATATCCTTACGGGACAGTGGCAGAGTCTTGGTTAAACAGTCTACAGATCTTGGTAGGAGTTTTGCAAATTGTTGACTGGTAATCCTGCTAGGAGAGCTGTGATACCCATAAAATGCCATCTGCCAGAGCACTGTTGCAAGTGAATCCTGCTAGGACTGCTACTTGATGAGCATAGGCACTGTCATAGGTCATTGCCTATCTAGAGACTGCTTTATCTATGATACCGGTAACAACAGTGCGACCTGTTGGATGTTTATAACGCAACCACTCTGAACACCTTTTGATCCTAATATTCAATCAAGTGTATACTTTCAATATGTTTTCTTTGTATTTTCTTAGTTGGGTCTATTTAATGAATTTTTGTTGTTATTTATGGATTTTTTTTGATCAATCAAATAATCAATTAGGGCTACCATAGGCCAATATCAATTTATAAACATTTATAGTCAATAGGCCTATAGCACAGGGTGACCAGGTGGCCCAGTTTTCCCGGGATTGTCCTTGTTTTGAGTTTTCATCAACTTCGGTCAACTTCGTAATCGTTGGTGATCATAGGCTCTGTCATACGGCGGCGTCATTGAGTAAATAATATTCTTACGGGATAGAGTGGCAGAGCCCTGGTTAAACAGTCTAACAGGCCGCGGTAGTGTCACGCCTGGTAATCCTGCTAGGAGCGCTGTTATCACCATCTGCTAGAGCACTGTTGCGAGTGAATGCTGCTAGGAGCACTGTGATTGTTGATGGTTATAGGCTCTGCCATACAGCATTGAATATCTAGGGACTAGCCTACTTGATCTATGGTGGCATTGCCTATCTTGAGACTACTTGATCCATGACGTAGTCTACGTCAATATGGCTAGCATTCTTCTACTCCTAAACTGGTATGACCAAACGACTCAATGTATAAACTAGCTAGGTGTATAGGGCTACAGCACATATTTTTGTTGGTTGATCAAACCATTTTCCAAACATGGTTCTAGGGCTAATGTAGGCCTACAATCTAAATTCTAAACTAAGTCTAGGCCTACCTATTAGTCCAGAAACTTGGGGAACGAGCATATGTCCCTACTGAAAGCACTGCAGCCTATAGGCCTAAGGCTTGAAAATTGAAAGGCATATTGTAGAAAGTACTTACCCCGGGGGTTGAGTAGGTCTAGGCCTACATAAATATCCTCTAACGGGCCCTTGCGATGTTGCGAACTACAAACTCAATGATGTTGGTCGGGCCTAGGACTGTAGAAAATGACTAGGGCCTACAATAACTGCTCACAAATGCCTTGATATTATGGTGCATAATTGTCAGTCACGCCCATTACTTGTATTTATCCATACGCGATAAAGGATAAATACGTGTATCACGTGATATTGCTAAAAAAAAAAAGAGAAAAAAACACTGTGCATCAGCTGGAGGCTAAAATCGCAAACGCGGATACACGAACTACAGAGTCACGAACAAAGGCACTGGATTTGCAGAATTGTCCTCCAGAACTGCCAACATTCCAAATTTGTGGTTGGTATCAATCAGTGTTACCAATACTACAGCTTTAAACAAACTAGGCAGTTTGCATGGTGTTTGATTAGTCGCGTTTCCTTTTTTCCTCTTTATCAAATTTGAAGTAATTAGTGTAATTAGATCGTATTCTACTTTCAGCACCTGTAATTGTAATATTCACAGTACAAGAGAATATAGCTTTCCTGGGTTTTTAGGTACGTCAGTTAATTGTATGTTATTTTGCCCGATGTGGATGACTGATTCTGGCTATGCTTAGGCCTACCAGCTAAGCCTAGACTAGGCCCTATGCTAGGCTTAGCTAATGACCTAGCCTATACTATTTAGGACATGGCCTAGGGCCTAGGAACTAATAAATTGCTGTTTATTATACTAGGAAATGGATTAGGCCTATTTGGTCACAAACTTCATCTCCGAACTGACTTTCTAACCTAGCTCCGGCACGCTGTTCGTTCATATGAAGCTTGACCTTTTTTACTCAAACTAGGCCCACTAAGAAATAGGCCTAGTCCTAGTGGTTAAATATACTAACTTATCTTGGGCCCTGTACAGCACCTAGCCTAGGGCCTACACCTTCATTTCACCAAACCAGAGTGCTGGATGTAGGCCTAGGCCTTATTGCCTATACCACCATTGAGATTGTAGTACTAGGCCTACCACTACATACTCAATGTCTAGGCCTAACACTAGACTATCCCATGTAGCTGTATGGCCTTTGTCAACTGTGCCTAGCTGATTCCATGATGTAGGATAGGCCATAGGTACCAGAGGCCAAGTAACCATACTGATCTAGGTTTCAATTCTCACCTTGAGCCCTCTGGCCTATTGTTCAAATGTGGGTAGGCCCTAGGCCTAGGCTTATTCAAATTGAACCAATGAATAGGCCTAGCTCAATATTGGCCCATGTTCTATGGACATTGAACTGCGTGCATTATTATTATATAGGCGAGGTTTGTCTGTTGACAGTCTTGGAACTACATTCACACTAAAACTAGTTAGCGTGGTTTATTTTGTTCTGGAAATTATGCCAGACTGTTCAAATTAGTTGTGCTCATTCATATGTACAATAGAGGGCTAAAATCAGCTATCCAAATAACTTTGTAACAGCTTTATTATATCCAAAGAGCTCTTTTCATTATGGATACGGCCTTGTGTGTAGGCCTACAGCAAAATGCAGTATTGAATACATGGCGCCATCAGTAGATAGGCTTACTCGTTGATGCCGTGTAATATAGCATATGTCACACAGCACAGCACATTTTTTTCATGGGAAAAGATTAACATCAGCCACGTCCGACGGCTGTGACAAAACCGTAGTGGAAGTTCCTGGTTGGTTCAAGTTACCCACTGGAACGCTAAAAACCGTGCAGGTCATGTTATTTTGAATCGATATGGAGGCCGAGATTCGTCGAAGGCTGAAAAAATTGGGGGCTCTTTGCAGCTGCACACGATTAAATTGTCGTATTTTGGTTCATATAGGCCATACCTTAATTAATCAAAATAATAGAAATTTTTTAATTCACACAATAAGAAGCAAGGAATAATATTTAAAGAAATATGAGGAATAAGGTGTACAGTAATCCTTGATTTATTATGGTGTCTACTAAAAATCTTTTTTCATCGGTACTACGGTCACCAGTGTTATACGCATTCTTTCATCGTAATATATAAACAAACAGGAATTAAATTTAGCGCCCCAGGAGTCCTAGAAACAGCCTTGTATCATTCATATGAAGCATAATCATAATGAAGATATGAAGCATCTCAATAGACTATACTTTTCTTTCTTTTTTTTTTGGGTGGGTTAAATATTTCTAAATTTACTTTTTATTAAATGATTACAATTTAATTAGTATGTTCCTATAATATATCTCCAACTGCGGCTAAGTAAAATTATGAATGTTTAGGCCCTTGCGCATGTACACGCCATGTGCACGCATACGCATATTTTCACATTTATTGCAGCCTGTCCCTTCTATATTTGTCGTTCGTATGACTACCTATTTGTCATTTTTTTAAAGAAATAACACCACACAAATATTGAATAGTATTTTCTAATTTATATGAATTGCATGTAACTTTATACTTGGACTATATTTATTTTATGAGGATGCTTTTTATACAGGCATATATATTTTAGAAGATGGCAACTTTGGCCTACATAATGATGTAACACTGACTTTGGTTTGTTTTAAAAACTTGAAAACTAATCTTTTTTTGGAGGGGGGCCGTGTGTATCCTTTGCCCTGGGTCCCATAATTCCTAGTTGCGCCACTGCCCGTGGTAAGGTTGACATTTGTACCGCAGTTATTTTGCAGTCCTATTTATTGTTTTTAATGATTTTTTTTAGGGACCGAGGAAGGTGGCAGGCTGTGACAGGTCCTGAACCTGCCATGCCACGGAGTAAGCGCCGAAACGCTTCTGATATGGCATCCGAAGAGGACGAAAGGCATTACAATAAACGTTTGAGAAGTGCTCAGAGGTGATTATTAATATTTAGTTGTGCTTAACAACTATACCAGTGGCAAGGTTCACCCTTGAATAGGTGTCAAAATCAGTCCCAATAACTTGGATTTCTGCTGAAGTAAGCATACCTAGATGGCTGAACCAATTCGTGTTTGTAATTTGTTGCGACTGTTTTTTCATGAGTTGTTATCTAACTTGAATGTAAATACACTATGTGTCCTCAGAAGACTGTTATTTTGTAGGAGTGGGTTAGTGAAAGATTGGAATTGGAATTTAGCTTCCGGTATCCCACAAATATATTCATCTAGTAGACCGACAGATTATTAACAAATTATTCAATTATTTTATATTCAATTTAATTAATTACATAGGCCTACTCTTTAATATTCAAACTTATTTATATTTCATTTAATTATACTGATTGAAAATACACTGACAAAAGGAGATTACAGCTGGCCTGGATATTGGCCACTTGTGTTTTAACTTTTAAGCCCTAGAATTCATGATCTCCATGACCTTATTATTGTTTGATGGGATGGACCCAATTGGTAGGCATCACTAGTAAAGAAAGCAGAAATATGGATTACTAATTGCCCGCATTGCAATTTAGTATATTTCTCATTATTTTACCGTGGTTGTTGGTTATGGTACCAAAGAAAATGGGATGTGCAGCCAGATAATTTGTGATATTTAAACTAACATTGACTTGGATCACAAATTGTAATTGTGGTTCTGAATGAACTCAAATAATATAGTTTATTGTAAGCCTAAACTAAAATTTTACACTGTCACAGTTTAGTCACTCTTACATTCTTACGCCCCGTACGCGTTTCTGTGCTGTGAAATATCACCTGCTGTCTAGGTCATGCTGTTTCCTATTTTTATGAATATGTGGTATTTCTATTTACCCAGGTACTAAGGTACCGGTATACGGTGGTCCTGTTCTGTTTTTGTTGCATTCAACTCTAGCTTTTGTTATCCCAATCGCACATTTCTTATCGTGCTCTTGAAAAAATTGTTGTCAAATAAATTTGTTGTGGTGGGTGTTAGGCCATCCAAATCTTGGCTACTGCTGCTGCTTGCGTTGGCCCAAATAGAGGCGCTATTTATAGCTTTTTTAACAGGTCCAAGCTATGTGATGTGTCTAGTCATAGGTTAGTCCGTGTTATTATTGTTGTTCTGCAGGATACTTTTCAAGATAGAACAGTGAATGAATGGAAAGGTGGTTTTTAAAGTGGATAGCTTATAGATTTTGTGTCAGTCTGTTTTCAAAACAAAGAACTTACCAAAAGAGCGTATGGTTTACTTTTCTTGAATGTGTGGTTATTATGCAATTTTAGATGGAGAGAAAAAATGTATAGGGCTAGGCCTATAGGTTTATATTTCTCAGCTTGTTGTTTCCTAGAATGTGTAAATATAATTGATAGAAATTTTAGTTCCATCAATTACATGGATAATAATTGAATTGAGATTTGTTGAATAAGTGTTGTCATGAGAAGTAGGCCTGAAACGTACGTTAATGGTAGAGATTTAAAAGAAATACGTATTTAAAGTTCGATCCAGATGTTGCAAAAGTATAGTAATTGCATCGACTAGCACAATTATCAACCTTGACTTGTTGCTCTATCAGTCCCTCTAACTTTTTTGTAAAATGTATTTTCTTTCACGTTGAGCCTTTTTGAAAATATGAAGTTAATCATAAATTCAGCCTTTAATGTTAATATAATAACAATGATAGGTCTGCTTATACGCGCAAGAGACACTATCAAAAACTTGTTTGTCGAGTTCTGTAAATGATTGGAACTAGATACAGCTTCGCATAGCGGACAGACGCTTCACTGTCAGTATACACAAGTGGCGGTTTGCTGCCTGTCTGCTATGCTATGCAGCTATATATCATCAGTTTTGTTTGGTTTCAACAATATTTCTATATATAATTACCGTTTAATTATGATCGAAGCATAGATGTTAGATAATGTTCATAAATACATTTTTTGTACTGTTTATATGCCTATGATTTTCTTGTTTGGGCATCATTAAAACTAGTATTCTTGCTATGATCGTTATATTAAGGGACATTTTAATAAAGGAAAAATATACTGAGTTTTTTTAGAAATTGGCCGGAACTTCCTAAAAAGTACAATATATCGCGTTGATCGTTGTAGTGAGGAACGTGTTATGAAGGTTCTGCTGTTTCTGCGTTTGAACATAAAAAATCTATTTTGTTTCTTGGACTGTTTTTCTTCAACTTTCAACTTATGGTAGGGGTTTTAAACAAAGATTACAGTATATAAGACATATCTATGGTAGGCCTAGCATGTAGTTTTTTCACTTGCTCATTTGTACCCCTAAATTATTGAATTATTGGTGGGGTTCTGGGGCATTTATAATACAACTTGGATTGGAGTTTTACTCATGTGGTAGCTCACACTTTGTAAAATCTGGAATCGACATGGTGACATTATATTAGATGATTGGTTGGCTCATCTCTAATAGATTGATTAGCCTATAATTCAGATTGTCGTCTGTGATCTTTTTTGGGTCATTATTCGTATTTTGTCCATTTGATTTACGATTGCAAACATGAGGACGACTTTCAACCAGAGCAAATAAATAATAATATATAATTGTGTGATATTATTTGTTAGTTACAATGAGCGTCGCTATTCGAAGTCGGACGATGCCGTTACCCACTTCAGCAAGAAACGCTGCATGGCCTGGTTCCGTGAATACACCACCCCCGACGATCCGGACATGCTCGCTCCGGCAGGCATGGAGAAGTTCTGTCAGGATATCGGGGTAGCGCCCGAGAACATAGTGATGTTGGTACTGGCGTGGAAGATGAATGCGAAACAGATGGGCTATTTCACGCAACAAGAGTGGTATAAAGGACTCAACGAATTGCAGTGAGTTATTTTTATTGAAAGGATCAGATGATCAAAACTTCTTCAAATTTTTCATCCTCCGTTTCATTTTATATAAGATCTTTGGTCGTTATTTTTCTTTCTACTGTAGTTTATTATAAATCTCGTTCTACATATTTCAAATAATGGCAATACAGTGAAATCTCTATCTATCGTTTTTCAAGGGACCAGGAAAATATAACCATCCATGCAGGAAAACAATCCGTCCAGGAAAATTTATCATTGATTATTTGGGATTGGGGTGAGAAAAAATGAATGATACAAGTAGGAAAATGATGGATCTGAGAACGATGCTTAGAGGTTTCACTGTAGTAGCCATAGTGTTGGTACCTTACAAAATATTGGTTGTAAAATTGAAATATAACATTCGTATTCAAAATAATGAATAATGTAGGCCTACCTTGGTTTTACAAATGTTGTTGATTGACGGGAAATATTACACTATCGTTACAGATTATGACTGTTAAATTAAGATAAATTTGAAAAGAGAACATCACAGAAATCTTTTAAAACAAAAAATGTGTTGTAGTTTGGTGAGAGTTTTTACGAACGTTTTTTGTCTTGCAGAGTTGATACAATTCCCAAACTTCAAACTAATATGGATCACCTACGTGGCTGCCTGAATGATCAACAGTGTTTTAAGAGCATCTACAGATATGCGTACGATTTTGCCAGGGTAAGTAAACTCGGCAAAGTGTCTTGAGCCTAGTGTGCAAGGTCGAAGTAATTGTGTTATATAGGCCCTAATTGAATGCAAAGGCCTTGATTACATTTCTTGTGTTTTATTGAGAATACTACTCTACTCTATAATTTCATGCATGTATTTCCATTCTCATATTTGAGTAGTGAATATATTGAATCAATTATCTATTCTGATAATATCTATTTCTATTATTAGGCCTATCTTATTCATTTTCCCATTCAAGCTTCTTATCGTATCAAATCTCAATGAGTGCATGGCAACTAATGTTATAATTTTTAAAAATTATCTACATACAGTATTTACATCAAATTTTGTGATACACTGCTCTGGCTAGTCGCAGAAGAAACGGTAAAACAAATTGTGTATTGTAATGTGTTCCAGGATAAAGACCAGCGTAGCATGGACATCGAGACGGCCAAGGCTATGCTACAGCTGCTGCTCGGCAAATACTGGCCGTTGTTTGCCCAGTTCAACACTTTCCTCGAGCACTCGAAGTACAAGGTGATCAACAAGGACCAGTGGTGCAACATACTCGAGTTCTCGCGGACAATCACCATCGATCTAGCAAATTACGACGTAGACGGCGCCTGTAAGTAGATCGCACATGCTCAAAATACCAGGTTCTTGATAGGGGTGTGCAAAGTTGAGAATTTAAGTTCAAATTCGTTTGAGAGAAAATCGCGAGTTTCGAGTTTGAGCTCGAAAAAAAAAAAATGAGTATCGGTAGGCCCTATAAGTATTGAATTTTCAATTGGTCTTTGAGTGGAGTACAAATTACTAGAGAGCGACCATTTTCGACGTGTCGCTTGTTTAGTATACACTGCCAATTATAGAAATAAAATGTGTGTTTTGACCGATACTAGGCGGAGATTCGCATATCAGTAGCGACTTCTGGACCCTAAAATTTGAGAAAAAAATTGTTTTATACTCGGAACTATCCCCTACAGGAACCGGTGGGCCTACAACAAAACTAGAAAAAAGAAATCCAAACAAAAAAATCAAACTCCAAATTTTCGAGTTCAGCTACGTTTGAGCTCAAATTTGAAACTTTGAATGCTCCAACACCCCTAGTTCTTGAAATTGATTCTTGTTCAATTTTGTTAGTACCTATAGTCTTGAAGTAAATAGTAGCAAGTTGTATCAAAATGTTACTGCTATGTCTCGGCCTAACATTTTTCGAGTGTTTGTGAGAAAATGAAGTTTTTTGACCCCCATTTTGAAAAGGGTGGTCAAGGGCAGGGTCAGCTAGCCCCCTGATTATGAATTGAATGTAGTGTTGTACCAAATTTCATGCTGGTAATCAGAAATTTGCAATATGCCATTACTGACACCACTACTGATAGGCCTACTTGCTCATTATAAACCAGTAGGCTTACTATGCCCCTACTATTATTGTTTACTACTGATTTAGTCTATGTCAGAATTATCATTATCATTTTTTCTCTTTTCCATTCTTCTTTGATCAATTGTTTTTTCTTATTAATTAATTTATAACAATTGTTTGATTATTTTTATGTGACTGGCAGCCATATATATTATGGCACTGTAGTCGAATTTAAATAAGAATATTATATAGGCCTACCTGCTTTCGTACTTTAAAAATATTATTTCCATTTTCATGTTTTCGTGATCGTGTGCCTAAATATTCAAATAGGCACTTTGTAAATATTTTTTAATAGCCAAGTCAATGTTCATTGCAGTGTGTAGGTCATTTTGAAATCATGAATATTTGGGAATGTTGCATTTGTTTCCAGGGCCGGTAATGTTAGACGAGTTTGTCGAGTGGCTACGAGGTACTACGAAGGTCAACGACACATACCGCAGCTGAAAACACACAACCTCTTCCTCTGTATGAATGCTCCACCACTGTGTTGCAATCGGAGGCACTAGCTAACCTGTTGTTGAGCCTCTCCTCCCCCTCTCCATTATCCCCTCATGCACCCTCATAGGTGTGCATTAATAACTAACCACCTGGATGTACGTATTTGTTGCATCACATTTTTGGTGTACGTTCTCTGTTTGTTACTTTGTTTATTCTTTGTGTCGAAATTAATTT
The DNA here is from genome assembly GCA_907164805.1 of Brachyptera putata. Lineage (NCBI taxonomy): Eukaryota > Metazoa > Arthropoda > Insecta > Plecoptera > Taeniopterygidae > Brachyptera > Brachyptera putata. The sequence continues at coordinate 22,088,616 of OU015466.1, forward strand.
AATTTAATTGTCAAAATGTAGCCTCTTGACATCGCCAAATATATACAATTATTATTTCTTAATCAGAAGTCGAGAAACTTATTTATATAAGAACTACATTACAATGCTTTACCACTCAACAATTTACGTAATCAGATTGAAGCATTAATGTACGAAAACAGAATGTGTAACAGATCATTGTGTATGAATATGATTGATAAGAAAATCATTATTTAAGCTAGACAAATAAGTTCCACATTGACATGTACACTTATTTTGACAATTGATATGACTATTATTGAGAGAATTATTTAGATGTTGCGTGAATAATTGTCAGTCTAGTCATTTGCGGCGTACATTTTATCAAACCTAAAACTGGTATTTTCATGCATTCTTGACCATATTCCTCCTAGACTAAGTGCAGTCTATATTGAGTCTGTAGGTCATATCGATTTCACGGAAACATTACTCATTCTGCGTTTTGCTTCTGGGACACGCACGTAAACCAATTGCTAATTAGAAAGGTGGGCATGGTGATGTTGATACCGATGAATAATTGATGTGCTTGCAGTCAAAATTCTCTTTCATTTACTTGTAGAACCATTTGCTGTGGGCCTACGTATTTGTTTTACAAAATTGCTCATAGTTTGTACGAGCATAACTTTTGAATCAATATAGGCATGGGGTCTTTTTTGTTTGAATTTAAAGTATTAGCAAATTAATAGGTGTTTTTTAATATCTTTTATTATTAAAATTAGAAACATGTAGGCTAAGATGAACGTTGATCATGTGAAACTGTACATTATTATTTACTGAATGACAACCTAACAAACATTATTCCAGTCTATGTCATGAATCGAGTAGTACAGTAATCTACACATATACGGTATCATCTTCATTAATTTGTGAATATAATGCGGATTACACTGAAGTTTCATCGTACACAATCGAAGTATGATGAATAACAATCGATCAATTGGTTGGTTGGTTCTTGTAATACCAACTTATTTAACTATGCTTTACATGATGTACGGTAGTATCGTTATATACCACAAACTCACGAGTGACCGCTGCATGAATTACGTCACTTGAAACTAGCTTAGTTGAGTCCCGTATCAACGAGTCAATACGTAGGCTACTATTACTTGGTTATTTCCGTTGAGTTACTTCAGAGTCAAGGTCAGACATCGTGAGAAGCATAGCTGATCTAGTTGGTATTTGTTATTCTTTTAAATGATTGTAATGAGAGCAATATATATGGTCGGAATATCAAATAGCCCAAGACTACCGTGTTGTGTCGAATATAAGCTGAGTGTTTTTCCCATATTTAATGAAAATAATCTTCATTGACTTGCATTCAAATATCTGCCCATGAATAGAATTAACACTTTTTTGCACTTCTTTTTACGCACATGCGACACGTTGAAACTGACTGCTATTTTGTGATTAGTTATGCTACACTTTTGAAGAGAAATACTTTGACCACATTCGAGGATAGGTGAAGTGATGACTGATGACAATGATTGTGATGAGAAGTATTAAAATATCATGCGCTCAATTACTAACTCGAGTGGACTTATCAAGAATCCCCTTCAGTTTTTCACGTAACAAGTTTGGGGGTTGGCTTAAATTTGGCACACTGCGGTAACATAGTATTGCCTACTACAAGTAAAAATCCAGTTAAGAGGCCCGTACTATATATATATTTCCCTATTTAAATGAAGCATTATCACGCTTATATCAACTTGAGCATCAAGTTTTTGATTGAAGTTTACCATTTGAAACACTGAAAAAATAATGGAACATCTTGTTTATTTTAATGTTACTACGGTACTTAAGTAAATGCTGCTCTCATTTTTCACACATGTAAATGAAATTGTCCAAAGTAGTTCTCCCTATGATCCGACTATATGCCCATTTTCGAGTTAATTGAATTTCTGTTGACGGTCATTTTCTGTAGTAGCTGGACTACTATTATTTCAGCATGCGACTCTCGATGCTATTCTACGTGATAACAATTTGTACCAATGGCACCTGGCACGATACAGTTTGGAAACGAGATTAGTTAATAAGCTTAGAAATTAAGTATTGAACATTTTTGTAGTAGATCACATTTCATTTCATTATCATCATCCCAAGTTATGCTGTACAACTATTATTATCGTATACCGTATTTATGTAATTCTCGGGGTTATTAACCAACCGATATGTTAGAGATGAAAATATTTGGTTGGAATTGCTCGACATTTTTCTAGGTGATCAGTATTTTTTCTATACTTGTGTTTTATAAATCGATCGATACTCGACATGTCAGCAAGTTTTATAATAATATGGTAATAATAATAATAATGGTTATATGTAAGGATACTGAACCATCATAGGCATATTATGTATTCTATCGACTGTAAAACAGTTAATTTTTAATTGCCTTGCGGTTTTCGGCAAATACGAAAATAAAAACCAATGATGAGGTCGGATTGAGTGAAAAGAATAATGCATAGTTAAGTAGTACTTTTTAGCTATAAAATGAATAACTGATCATTATTGTACACTTATTATTTGAAATAAATCTGGGAAAATTATTTGTTTTTCATTATTGCAATAATATTAAATCTATACAACTGGAGAGTGGTTCTAGTTAGCCAGTAAAATAGCAACTAAGCTAACCACTGTAAAATGACCTTGCTGCTAGATAATTTGCATTACAGTAGTCTTAGTTGCAACTTAAAAAGAAGTCGAGTCACTACTGTAAGAAGTGTAATAAACTTTTAAAGTGTTGGTACTGCATCCAGTCAATATAGGGCCTCAATAAACTAAGATAACAATAGCAGGCCTACCATTGTAATTTGTTGGAATTAGCTTGTGCTCTAGTGCTAACAATATAGCCGGGAACCATTACTATTTCTATACCAAATATTGAAAACATTTTTGAAGAGAAGGCATAACATTGAAACAAAGGACTACTTCTGTAGGTTCTATAGCTGTTGAAACTTGAAATCATCTTTCAATAGAAACTACTAGTAGGCCTACTGTGGATACTTGTCCCCTCCCTGTTTGCATACTAAATGAATTCTCCCATACTCTAAAGGACCTACAGTATAAATTCCAATAACTAACCCATGCAGATAAATATATATTTATTGAAGTTATTGTCTAGGTATTTGTGGTATTAGTGGAAGCATTGCATGCTGTCGGATTCTATTTATTTATTGACTTTTCAAGAAATGAATTGACAATTGAAAGGAATTTAGTGTTCAACATCATATTATTTGCAATATCTGTCTGCTTTCATCTTGGCTCGTCTGTCGAGAAGCGCTTCGTGTAGGGTACCATCGCCTCTCGCCAGTTCCAACTCTGCTCTATCCTTTGTGTTCACTTTCAACTTTTTATCTTGAAACTTTTGAAACTTGCGCACATAATTGATCTCTACTTGTGCTAAATTACCCTGCTCTTCTTGCGGCAGCCCTGAATCAGGATCTACGTCTTTAACTGCAGGTGATCGTAGCTGTACAACTTCTTCCTCTCCTGCTTTCTTCTTCGAAGCAACCAACGTGTCGTCTTCGCGGTCTACAGACATGAAACAACCATTGCAGCCCATAAGCGCCAACTTGCCGTCTTGAAATATCGGCTCCCATTGTTCCATAGCTCCAACAGCGTCTGATCGACCAGTTACGACACCATCTTTGTCGACTCTTAGGTATTTGCCATAGCCAGATTTCAGTGCAACTTTTGTGTCGTTAACTTTGATACCGGTCAAAACTTCTTCCGGTGAAGGACCTTCGCCCTCATCGTGTGGAGCTCCCAAAGTGAAGAGACCATTGTCGAGCGCTTTTACATACGTTTGTTTCCCGAACTCGATGGCTATGGAGCCTGTAATTTCTTCTATACGACCTACTGTCCACCAACCACCTGTAAAAATTCATCCATTTTTGCAATAGGCCTATAGAAAAAACACGCAAAAAAAAGATGGACCAAATACATTGTAGGCCCCTATTGTATTTTATTTGTATTGTGTTTACATAGAATAATTATTGCTTGCTTAACGACCCCACCAACAGAAACGTTATATTGGGTACGAATGAGAACATGATGATGAAACCATAAAATGATGAGTGAATGGGTGAATGGATGTTTTTTATGCTTAGCCCGTTTGTAGAAGAAAATGGAGGAAAACATACAGCTTTTGGAACAAGAAAAATACATATTTCCAAATGAAATACCTTTTAATGAACTATATTAAACTTATAACTGACAAATAATTTGAGAAAACTAACAATATTGAGTCAGTCTGTTCTTTCATTCAGTCAACGGGCCATAATAACTGACACTGCGGGCCGCGCGGACCTCGGGTTGTGCACCACTGGCATATATACTTGATGCCACTGGCCACGAGCAGGCCTACCATACCTACACTAATATTATCCTGTCTACTTGTTAACCCTACATTCAACTCACCATGCTGGGTAGAATCTTCATCTCGAGCAGTCTGTTCAACATCCTTTTCACTTTTTTGTTTCTTATGTTTGCGTTTCTTGTGTGAACTAGAACGTGAGAATGTTTATATTTAAATAGTTTTAGCCATACGACTTATGCCTACCTTAGGAGAGGCCTACAATGGGGGACTTAGGTGACCTATTTGGTGGCAATAAGGCCTAGAGGGTAAAAATCAGACTTAGCCCTTGGCATTGACTTTTAATATAACCATAGGCCTAGATCAAAGTAGTTGGCATGACGAGTCAATGGCATAACCTCCAAGCAAGGGTTTCAGACGTTGGACCAGCCTAATAGATTATTAAATAGATTATGAATGTGCATAATCACATACATATAAACATGTCTGTCACTACACGATTCCAGGTTACCTTGATTTTTCTCCTTTCAACACAAGTTTTCCTTTTTTAACCGCTTCATATTCTGACATTTTCTTGTTTACTTTTTATTTTCTACCGAAACCAACAGTGGAGGATTACTGCCATGCAGTAGTACCAATTGAATACAAAACAAGTCTGACAGTTGTGGCGACAGCTTCTACTCGTTGGTACTGTTGGTACGGCCGTTGAAACGTCAATCGTTCGTCATCACTGGGTAACTTGTGTCGGTAGGTGTGTTTCTACTAATTTTGTAATAACATGTTAATTTATAAGTAGGGCTAGTTGACGAATCCGTTTCGCCTTTCAAGTATTTTACAGATATTCTTATCAGGTAATACCCACTGAAAATACTGCTGAAGTAATCTTTCTTTCAAGTAGGCCTAGTTTTGCCATTGTAAGTAATTGCGATAGAAAGGCCCAACCTCCTCATTGGCTCATTCAGGCGTGGGCCTATTAATAATTATTTTAAAGACCCATTAAGGGTCTGTGTTATTGGCCTATTTGTTGTTTGTCTAGCTAGGCTTGAGTGGTGCAAGTAAATATTGAAAGCAAAAGCAAAGCCGGCCCTAGTCGGGAACCACGAACCTTAGTGTAGGTTGTACATACATCCATTGAGTTTCTCACTGTACTCAATGGTACAGCAACCTAAACTAGAACTACTATTCCTACGAACTGTTCGTGAAGGCAAGACTTGGAAATACTATTCCCACGAACCATTCGTGCCAAGTTGCGTAATCTTTATTTCTACAAAACAGCCTATCGTAGGCCTACTAACTATACTTGGTGGTTGCACGTAGTTTAGCCTCTGGACAATTTCTCACACATCACTATGGTTAGGTTATTGTTTGCTTAACAACTCCACCAACAGCTGAGTTATATGGGGGTACGAATTAGCAGATGAAAATGAAACTATGAAGTGATGATAAGTGAAAAGACGTACTTACAAAAACACGTTCCTTTTGCGGAACTCGAACTCACGCGACTTCAGACGATGACTTCAGTTTCTAAAGCAGCACTTACCTTAGCAGACTGAGCAGCGAAGGGTGGCTACAACTCACTTTGACGCCAAATATATTAGTAAGCTCTTGGAATATATATAAAACAAGTGGCGATAACTAATGGTCCCGAACCTAGCTGCAACGCGTGTGAACCTGAGCAAGTGATTTCATGAAACCAGTAGGCAACTGAAACGCGTAAATGTTTCTAACTGGCCCAAAGAGGATGTTCGTTGTTTATATCGGAATTTCCAGATTCGTAGATGCTAGAATATTACAATTTCAGTTTTTATCCGACCTCTTACCTCATCAATCATAGCACTTCACACTTAACTAAGATTCGTAAAACCGGCTCTAAAAATATAAAACAAATAGGGCTACGCATTGTATTGGTTCAGATTAAAAGCAACAATGACCAGTGGCTTTATGAGTGCTTATTATTGTTCTGCCATTCATTGTTGTACAGTAGTAACTAAAACAGCACAAAACTTTCTACACACTTTGGTTTCAACAATGAGCCCTATGCTATTTACGATTTTAGAGAAATTAAAAAATATGAGTGGCTGAAATACAGAGTAGGCCTACTTATTTTCATTGTTGGCCAATGCATTGGAAACTGTGTGCTGTTCAAATGTAGGCTTAGTTGTGAAAATGGTATCCATTGGACAGAAAAAGTTGCAGTAATGCTGTCAGTGGTAAACAGGGAAAGTTGTGAAAAGTTACAAAATGAAGTGCGTCTATATCTCAACAATGACATTTATTAAAAATGTTACATTGTTGACAGTTTATTTGAAACTTTTCGTCGGCCATGTTGAGATTTAATGTCAAGTGGAGTGGAACGCCATAACTCCACCATTGTTCAATTTACACCACCAGAATTGTTCTGGCATAGATCCTCAGTGGCTTCGGGTTTGTTCAGCAATCTCCAACTTATTCTAGTTGTACTGTATTAGCACTACAGTAGTTGCTGTTTATATTATTGTGGTTGATATAATATTAGTCACTATTCCGTTGGCAGAAGGAAGATATGGAATCAGCCACTGGTAGGCCATATTCTAAGTTAATCAGGGGAATATTTATCTGAATTAATGTCAAGTTTGGAATAGTATGATGCGTACAACATGAGTGTAAGCGTACGTATTAGTATCAAAGTTTGGGTATCCTTTGCATAGGTTTAGCAAATTGGTTTGCTCTAGACACTTGAATTTGACTTCTATGGAATAGTCTTGCGTAGGTCCATGCACTGTTGATGCAGGCAAAACCAAATCATATGTCTTGTGGTGCACAGCCTGCACATGTCAGGGTCAAGTGCAAGAATTGGTTTAACACACAGCCCTGCATATTTTTCTTTACTATTATTATTTTACTTCTCAATTATGATTTTAACTTCTAATCCAGATGTTGAGAAAAAATAATGTTGGTAAAACTGTAGTCCGAAATGCTGCTTATGATTTTTTGTTTGCTTGGTGATTATCACCAATAGATGGCATCAGTGCTTTTCAGTTGAAAATGTTGAAATCAGGACTGAAATTGAGTTTTGTTCAAAAAACTTGAATTTTATTCATGTTTTTCAGAATTGGATTCATACTACCACTTACGTATTGTAATGGCCATGTCCCAAGTCGCACTCTCAACTCAATCGCAAGAAAGTCCACCGAAAGAGAGAAATATTCATGAGATGCTTAAAGATACTCCAGTTATGAATGATAGTAAAAATGCTGTTCATTCGGGCACTGCACCGCCGACTAGGCCTAACCAACATATCGGACCACCACATCCCTCATCACTTCCACTGTCGACAACGGCAGCACCCTCGTCAATGATCAACTCGCCGACGAGCCCCTCTCAAAATGGTGATCATCAGCTTCTCAAAGCGAACCAGTCAAAGATTGAAACAATAAAGAATTGGAGTATTTCTACGTACAAGTGTACGAAACAACTCATGTTCGAGAAGTTGGGAAAAACGTCTAGGACTGTAGATACAGAATTGGAAACGCAAATCGAACTATTAAGAGACACACAGAAGAAATATTCTAATGTTTTACGACTGTCGCGGGCAATGGCCAGTCACTTCTATCACGTTGTGCAGACTCAGGTAATAGGAGTAATAGTTTTATAGTCCTTACGATTTATTCAATATCTTTGGCTAACTAGAAATTGATAAGGCCATAAGTCCTAATATACAATTTCAGATTCAATAGTTAAGAACAGTCAAAAAGATTAACTGAGAACAAGTCACCTGAGGAAATAGCCTGAAAAAGTACCCAAACTCATCCTGTAGTGTACATAATTTGAATTGTGTTTTCAATAAGAATTTCAAGTTTTGAGTAACATGTGAATTTTTGTTATAGCATGCCTTGGGTGAAACTTTTGCCGATTTGGCTCAGAAATCGCCGGAGCTACAAGAAGAATTCCTCTACAATGCTGAAACTCAGCGTAATCTTACCAAAAACGGTGAAACTCTGCTTGGTGCTCTCAACTTCTTCGTTTCTTCTGTTAACACGCTGTGTAACAAGACCATCGAAGACACCCTGCTGACAATTCGACAGTACGAAACATCGAGGATAGAATATGATGCGTATCGAACTGATCTCGAGGTGCTGGCACAGACACCGCGTACCGACGCTGTTACAACGAGAATTGAAGAGGCGCAACAGAATTTCGATGTTTATAGAGTCACCTTCGAGAAATTGCGGTCAGATGTTGCCATTAAACTGAAGTTTTTGGATGAAAACAGGGTAAAGCAACATTCAATTCTGTATGATACTTTCTTTTTAAATGATTTGTCCGTCTGTTTTTAGATCATGTTTGGCGCGTTGTTCTTCATGTTCAGTAATAATAAGCCCACCATATAATATTATATAATCATTATTTTAAAAATTATGCTTATTAAAATTGACTTCTTTACAAATAGCAGTATATAGGCTACTTCACACTAGGCTTATATGTATTTTTAAATTGAAATCAATAAATTATAAACTTGTTATAAGCCTGTATTTTTTTACATTTTATAACTGAGTGATGAGCTTAAGGTCGTGCCACACTGCTCGTTTTCTGTTGTTAAATAAACATTGAAAACACATTTTTAATTTGTTTTCAATTTCTAGGTGAAGGTTATGCATAAGCAACTGTTGCTGTTCCACAATGCAATATCGGCGTACTTTTCCGGCAATCAGGTGGCATTAGAGGCGACACTCAAACAGTTCAACATCAAAGTGAAGTCGCCCAACGCGGCCATTCCGTCTTGGATAGAACAATAATACCAACCTACCTGCTGTAGATGCAAACTAATGGGATCGAGAGCCTGTCCCTGACAAGTCCAAAGATAAGATCCAACTGTTCACTTATGAATGTGTGCTGCATATAGCACCTGGCTACGTCACAGCATGTGACTGATGTGAATGTTGAACATTCCGTTACATTCTAACGTTTCAGCAAAACTGAAATCTCACTTAACAATCTCATTTAATTAGCTATGTAACTGGTTTTGCAATTGTTTTTGTCAATATTGGCATTTTTTAAATTTGTCAATTTGCAACTGACACATGCCGTTCCGTAATATTTGTGAGTTTACTGTTATGATTAAAAGACTTTTGTTGTTGATTGAATATTAAAACGGTACACTTACTGGAAGAATGATTATGGAAACGGGCAAAATGTTGATGAATGTTCCATCACAAATGTGGTAAAGGTGCAACTTAGATTGGATTTTTTGTTTAGTCAACAAAGATGATGTGTTTCGTATGTGGCGTATGTGCTGGGAACACTTATTGTCAGCCTCAGTATAGTCTGCCTCGATGCAAACTCATCCTTCGTAAAGTCAGCCTCAGTGGTCATATTGTAGTCCCTGAACAATGGCAATATATATTAGAATTCGCGAGACGCATCAAATAACACTTCTCATAGTGAGGCCTGGATAGCTTGCCTGACCAGCAGGGTTGATCATTATCAAGACTCGCTATATCACTCCATATATGATGGCAGAATGTTGGAAATATCCACAAAACTGTTGGAAAATATTCAAGACACAGTTTAGGCCTATCAAAGCACACTATATTGACGCTGACGAGGTGGTCAATACTGGACACTTACTGCGACTGCCACTTGAAATAACGAACTAAGCTTAGCTAGCTCCAAAAGACTTGGGCTTTGATTAGTAAATATTTGGTAGAAGAGCTAAGTACCATGTCAACATGTCCAGCTCTTTTATATTTCCATTGTTGTTAGGCCAAATCCTAGCCCTGCTCATACGATATGTCAAGTTTTTACGATCTAAGAGACCTTAACTTCGTTATTAGATATCTTGTATTGTCATAGTATTTAGCTCTTAGTAAACATTATCCAATAGAAGTCCTAGTCAATTGAAAATCGCTGGGCCTAGTACGTTATTATAAGTGACAAGTCGTGGTAAGTGTCCTGAGGGCCACAATAGGTCTACCTGCCGTGCCTATCAGTTTAGTAATAAAATGCATTATTTATTGGTACTGTAGGGCCCGTATATAAATATTCAATGCTACTGTACTTTGTGAGCTATTTTACTACAAGTATTGATCAACCATCAATATATCATATTGATATACATACTATACTGACAATTTTTTTATTTAGTTTTATTTTGTGTTTGAATGGATTTGAGTGATTTTGTACATTAATTCTATAATTTCATATAGGTCTACCATATGTAGACTACAGAAGCCCATTAGTATTGATTTATTAGAATTGGACAATTAATATTTATAGTGCAGGGAGATTTACTCTCAAGAATTTTAAGGGAGACTTACTTTAGAACTTTCAATTGACCTTACTTAATCAGGGGTAATATTTGTAGTTCATCTTGCTCCGATTGATAAACCATTTACCGGTACTTATGAAGTTTTTAGGGACCTGATCACCTGATGCAATGGTTACCATGAAAATACTGCTTGCGGTATTATTTTGAGGCGCCCCCAGTCTATAGGTAGGGCAAAAAGTTCCCACCAGTGTGATTTCACAGATATAAATGGTGATTGATGAAACTGTAAAAGTGCAAGAAACAAAATTAACAAATACATTATAAGATGCAGACAATATTTGTCAAAAATGCTAATGAGTCAAATGTTATAATAACAAAGGTGGGATTGTCAGTTGTGTGTAACCATAAAACTCAATATTTTTGCCATCGATTTTCAGCTCGCAGCTCACCGTCACATACAAATAGCACGTTACCTAACGTAAATGATTGTTATGGATCGACAGTATTTTAAAAGATACTTCTCTGAATGATTTGAAGCAGTTTCACTACAACATGTTTAAGCGGAAAGTCACTACGATCGTTTGTGTGTTACGTTGACACTGACAATTTTACGCTGTGGGTATGTTCTTAATTAGGGTCAAGAGGAATTACTTGAGTTTTGATACTGTCAGTAATTTGACTAATTTCTCTACAAATAACTTGGCCACCCTACTACAAATCAGACAAACACATTTTATAGAGATATTTTACCTCAAGACGACACTGCCGCTTGTATTGATTACATTATTACTGATAATAGCTAACCTAAACAATACAGTGAAACCTCTATTCATCATTTTTCAAGGGGCCATGAAAATGAAACTATCCATCCAAGAAAATTTAGCATTGATTGTATGGGAGTGAGGTTAGAAAAAATGAATGATACAAGCAGGAAAACGATGGATCTGGGAACGATGCATAGAGGTTTCACTGTAGTACAAAACCTATCAACTTGTATTGCTTAATGAACACAACAGCAAATTTAGTTTAATTTGACTATTCTACTACTGTATTCTGATGTTTTTATGACAATACGCAATGAGAGTTGATGACAAATTGATGAAGCAAGTCAATCGAGATTTAAACTTTTAAAGACAGTTTGCCACTAAAACTAATGACAAAGCACTTGAAACACCTTTGTGTAGGTACTAGTGTTTTAAATTTTTAATATAAGGTTATGAAAAGTAGGGACTCAACAAACAGCTATGCATGATTTATATTTATATGAGTATATTAAAAGGCTAAAATGATCATTTTTAGCACACAAAAGATGTATTATAATGTTTACATGATGAGTTGCTTATTGGCACAATCTGCATTCCATTTTAAGCTACGCAACTTTTCGTCATTCTTAGTTGTAAGTAAATACTGCCATACTGCAATTTTCTTAAGATTAAAAGTAACGATGTAGAGACTAGGCTACAGTGAAATCTAATGCAAGACTTGGTTTTGCCAACCAAGGGATACAAATTACTAAGGTAATTGATTATGCTGTTAATGTAAAATCACCATATGATGGTGTAGGACACAATGTCGTTGTTGACGCAAGCTGTTGCACGCAAACATTCATTGATGTGTTGGATGCAATATTGAATCTTTTATCTTGTAACTTATATCGGAAGCCACTTCACTAGTTTTCTAGTATTTTCAAACTTGACAAATAACCAGATAACAAAATAAATTTGCAATCGTCTATTAGCAAATGTTTTTGTCACTCAGCAAATCAAAGTCATTTTCATTTACGGTAATTATGATATATTTTTTAAAATAATGAATGAAATTATTTATGCTTCATGTGGTATTTAGAAGGTTTCCCTGTATCTAGTTCTTGCAGTCTGTATCTTAAAAGGGCAGAGGTCTACTATCACTTTGTAATACTGTCTATAATGCATTTGATCTCGGTTTTTTAAAGGCCAGTGGTGATGTGCCGTGTGGATTGCAATGAATTCTAGTCACCCATATTTTAATCGGGTTCCGTTCTATGTTTGTGTTAATTTATTGTTCACATATTCACAAACAAAACTAAACTAGTTAATGATATATATATATCTATAATGTACAATGTTCTTGAAGTGCTTAAATAATTGTGAGCAATTCTTGTATGTAGATGGAAACCAAATTACATTGTAGAACATAATTCTGTTTTTGTTCATTATTTTTATTCTTTTTGACTGGATGAGACTTGAGACCTGGTAGTAGGCTACTGAGATGGAAGACCTTATTATGGGGTGGATCAGTCGTCATCGTGTCAATCTGTCTTTCAAGAGTCCAAGGTTTGATTCCCGCCATGATCGACCTCCCCGGTTTCCCTTGGTCGTTGAAGTGAATAGTGAGATATATGAATTTAGTGGAAGAGAAACAGAGAACACCAAGTCATTTGAATAGTGAGATAGTTTTTCAAGAACAGGCTATTGCAGCTTCCTGCCAATTATTCCAAATACCGAATAAAATATTCCTTCTGTCTTAATTTCATTCATCATTCACAGATGACAACAGATAATTAGAGTTCATCATTGAACTGATGAAGAAGTATAAGTATAAGCCTATTTGAGTATTTAAGAAAAAAAGATTTTTGAAAGTAATCAACATCATAGGCCTTACCATTATTCTAACTAGATTGTATGGAGAGTCGTGCATTTTGCATATATTCCAACGATGCGTTGGGAAAATAAATAGGCCTGTAATAGAGATTTACAATTCTGTAACATTGGCCAACTCAATTTCATAAATCACCCCACTGCTGACGTTCCTTAATTATGTCACTTCGTTTGTCCTCGCCACTTGATTATGGAGAGAAAATCTTGCCAGTATTGTACAATAGGTATAAGGTGTGGCCCTACATTAAATGATTCTTCAGATTAGCAGTATTGTTATCAAATTTATTACAGACATCAATCATAACAACACACTCAAATTAGAAACACTGCGTACTACCATATATATAAATATATACAACATTTTCATATCATTTCAATGTCTTCCGTACTTCTGTCTTGAGACTGAAAAAATCGGGCACTGTTTAATCAAGCTGAGAATACTTGAAACTTTAATTTGACATACGTGACCAGCCAAGTATGTAAAAATGAAATGTATGGCAAATTGGCAATGGCAAACTTCACTGTTCTGCCCTGTATTTGGTTTTAATTGAAAACTATAACTATTAGTTCAAAATTGTACATAAGATTGGTTCAGTAGACCGGCCCATCATCCATATCTTCATCTTCGTCAAGGTAGCCATCACCGTTATCAAAATAATTGTTGACATAATCAGTTCCGTCGTCCATCTCTTCGTCGACTTCCTCTCCTTCGATTTCCTCTTCATCTTCTCCATCTTCACCATCCTTGTTTTCTTTGGCTTGTTCCTCGTCTTCGCTTGTCTGCTCTACTTTCTCCAGCTGGTCCAAGCGACTGCTGATGGCTTCCGCACTCTTCGCTATCTTCTTCGGGACAGCCTGAGAGTAAACAAAGTTTTTAATCATAGATAGAGCACGTAGAGGGGTATCTTTGGCAAGTTATGAAAAATAATATCTTGTTGACTAGTGTACTAAGGTTTTAGTTATGAGAAGTAAAAACTTGCATTTTCTATTCTAAATTTATTCATAAGTTTTCATGCTCATGTTGTCATCACAAATTATTAATTCAGAACATTTTCTAAAATCTAATTTTACACTATAAATCAATCAGAAATAACTTTCATTCTCCACTGTTTGTGGATAACTTTGATACCCCTGAATAGAGGAAGAAAAGAACTGATATTTAAGCTGAGTTCGGTGTGTACATTTTAAAATCATTACGCTTAATGATACTCAATATTTTATTCCCGCATATTCTACACACAGGCCTAGGGTCTAATAACGTACAGAAAAGCATAAATAATAATGAGTTTAAAACAGATTAAAGCATATTAATAATCAATTTACAGCAATACTACGGTACTTGATCAGTATCGGCAAGCCTACTGGCGAGTCTATTATTATTGTACAGTGATGTAGCTGATTATCACATGCTAACAATCATTATATATATACTAAAAAAATATTAACATAAGCGTATGCTTTATTACAACTTCACTTTCACTTCAACCAAAAAGGTGTACCTTTTCAGATGTTCTGGCTTTTCTTTTGTTGGTTTGAGGTCTGAGCTCGGACGGGAAATGTGACCAATGAAGTTTGAGTTCCGGTTGTGAAGTCTGATAGCGATCAGAGTAACGTGCTACATCTGCTTTTGGTTTAGCTGGTCGCAGATAAGCTGGGGAGTCCCGAACGAAATCAACGAAATCTCGTTTCAAAGTTAAGAGGTATTCAAGTTCAGGATCCATGTGCAGTGGAACTGGTGGATGTTCCATCTTGGGGTAAATAGGTGGAGGTTGTAGCACTAGTCCTGGTAATGCTTCTCCAGGTGTAAATCCCAATTGCTCCATTGTAAAGGAGCCACCACCTCCCCTGCCTCTCCCGCGTCCTCCCATTTTACGCTGTCTGTAGCTTTTCTTTGCGAGTTGGTATTATTGCCTCCTTTTCTGTGTCACTTTTTTCAAAATTTTCCTGGAAATTGATCAAATTTATTATATTCACACCCTACACAGTTATAGTATGTATGTTATATATTCTAATAAGCGTCATCATTTATCCTGATGTCTGATGCTGACAACAACCTGATAAACTAAATAGGCCATATACTTACTGGATCATATATCACTTTGATGACTAAGGAACAGCTGGGACAAGTTGCAGTTTCTTCTCCAGCTTCTAGCTCTTCCTGAGAATAGAAAAGTTGAGCTACTAATTTGTAACGTCTTATGGAAGGGTTACACTTGTGAAATTTTCAGTTCATGGGGAATTTTTGAATACCGTAGGCCTAGTTTTATAGCCTATAAATATCAGATATGCCAATATATTTCTCAAATAATTCAATAACGTAATTATGTAAACTTCATAATCATAATTCTAAGCCACGGTCTAGAATAGTCCTGAGAGGTCTTGTATCAAACCTATTTTGGCTGGTACCGACAGTGCTTTTAGTTCCACCAAAATCCGTGCGGAAAGCTAGGTGAAAAGAGGCCGATGGTCTACGTTCAACGCATGCGCGCACCAAAGGTATGTCAATGTTGGCGGCACGACGTCAGCTGTCAAACGTCATCTGGACCACGTGAATGGCCTCTTTTCACCTAGTGTTCCGCCCGGATTTTGATAGAACTAGCAGCACTGTAGACACCCACCTTCCAGCGCACGGAGATAGCCTGATACAAGACCTCTCTATTCTAGACCGCACTCTAAACACATCGGCGCAGCCATTGAGTTAATTAAATATTCTTACGGGATATCTCGATACAGGCCTACCACTTTATCTATGACCATTGAGTTTGTAGTTACATTGAGTTTGTAGTTGCTATGTAACTCAATGCTATGACGCAGTAGTTCATATACATTAACCAAAACTGTACATTTTGCACTATTCTTAAAATGCTATATTTACCATCTATGCCATCTGACTCACCAATTTAAGGTAGGTAGTCTAGCCATTGAATTTGTAGTGTTCTAGCCTAGGATATAAGTAGTATTCCTAGGCCTAGGCCTATTATGCTGCTAGGCATACTCATATTTTGGATCTGTTGTTACTCGTAAAAGTAGGGTTATGCTCAGTTTATTTTCAAGCAAAGCCCGCATGGATTTTTCACCTTACCTTTGATATTTGAAATCTATCGCCACACGGACAGGGATAGAAATATGTTTCTGATTCTTCGTCGTATTCGAAATCTTCAATTTCAATTTCATCGTGATATACAGACATTATTAAACAAAATTGTATGCAACAAATGGACAAAACGACATTTTTCGGCGTGACTTGAACGACATGACGTCATCCATCATACGGACATCCTTGACGTCATCGTTGGCCAAAATTATACAGCTGTGTTTCGTTTTGTATGGTTTGCAGTAGTTCTGACAAGTGTCAGAATTCACTTGGTTTTTGTCAGCAAAAACATTGTCTAACAGTTGCTTGGCTGTAGATGATATTATTATAATACATTTACTTGACTTATTGAAATATGGCTGGGACGTATTATTTTGTGATTGTGGGTCATTTAGATAACCCTGTGTTTGAAATGGAACTGTCCCCTTCAAACAAGGAGGCTAAGGTGGGTTCAATACATGGTGGTTCAAAACAACTAGGCCTAGGGCTAGGCTAGTTCTCTTCACTCAGGCATTGAGTTTGTAGTTAACTACAAACTCAATGACTCAGGGGCCTGTATTCCGATACTGGAAGTAGACGCCAAATTACGTCCCTAAAATGTGTTGTTTTGTCTATGAAAAGTGTGTAAAATGTCTCTGTTTTGGCTGTTTCGGCCGGCCGAAATGCGGCCAAATTGGTCCCTACTTTGTCTGTGTTTTAACCTTCAGTTGTCTCTATATCGGCCGTAAATGTCCTTGTTTCGGCCGTTGTTGGTCGTGTTTTGTGGTCGTACGTGGTCCATGTTTTTACCCTGAATTTTCTCCATTTCGTTCAGATGAGCGGCTAGATGCCGTATCCTCAAGTTCCGCTTTTCTTAAGGATTATGTTAGGTGGTGGTTTTACAGGTGCTTTTGATTTAGTGATGGTCAGGGTTAGGTAGGGTAAGGTTTTGGGTAAAATTATTGAGATACTGAGCACGCCCATTTTTTTCCCCCAATCGCATCTTACACCAGTCTGTTTACCTATGAATGGACGGCCGTGAATGAGCTGTGTTTTGTCCCTTAGAACTCAATTGTCCCTATTTTGGCCATGGTATTCTATTGAGGGTTGGTAAGGCAATAATTAATAACTTTAAAACTGTATCTTTACCTTTAGAAAGAAGATCATCGCCATCTTAATCAGTTTATAGCACACGCTGCATTAGACTTGGTTGATGAACACTTGTGGAAAACAAACAACATGTATTTAAAATCAGTAGATAAGTTTAACCAGTGGTTTGTCTCCGCTTTTGTTACTGCAAGTCATATGCGATTTGTTATGGTCCACGATAACAAAAATGAGGACGGGATTAAGAATTTCTTCATGGAAATGTATGAAAGTTACATAAAAGTAAGTTGTTTACAATTTAAAATTCTGACTGGTGGCATAGCATACAGATTCTGTAGATTCAAGCAGGCTTATTTTACGTTGTACCGGTATGAAAAATACCTAGGCGTAGGTTTATCTGTGAAAGCACGATACTTTGCAACGAACATTTTACAAAATGTTATTGACACAAAGTAGTACCGGTAGTTTAGTATTGTGCCTAGATGCTACACAAAATATTTTCTATATGCTTTGTTTTAGTAACACTGTATATAGTTATATATTTCACTGTTATCATTTATTTTATTTATCTATTTATTTATTTATTTATTTATTTATTTTATTCCAAAAGTAAAATACAGGAGTAAGCTTATGGCTACCAACTAGACAACTAGTGTTATTGATAGTCTAAGGTTACATAAATATAATTATAACACAATTGTAAATACTTATTAGGCCTACATAAATATAAGATGATTTATAGGCCTACATCGGTATATAATAGTAATCATAAAAAAGTAGAAAATAAGTAATGGAATACCCACATAAGCAGTGCTTGTATCTGGAATTTGGGAGAGTTGGTTAAGATAAGTTGATGAAAAATTTGGATGATAGGGCCTAGTGAGTTCTAATTAAATGAGAAGAGGCCTTAGTGTGTGTGTAATTTGGCCTTAGTGTGGATAAATTCAGGTGAATTAGTTGGAGTAAAAATCTGGCAAGTTTTTATTGAATAGGTTTTCCCAGTGGGTTGAAGGTAAATTTGTTAGCCATATGAGTATCCTTTTTTTTTAAAATAAGGTCATTAGTGGAAAGTTTAGTATCTATAGGGAGCGAGTTGAAAACTTTTGGTCCGAGGTAGTCTAATTGTCTTTGTTCTGTATTAGAAGTATTACTGTACAAATTTCGATTCCTAGTTTACTGGTACCATGTTTACGTTATACAAGAGAGACGCGTGTCTGAGTAGTATGTGTATGGTGGCACTACATTTTGGCTGCCCTCAGGGCTCATTCAACTAACGTACTACATTAGTTTTACTTTTACTGACCTTTTTATTGCACCTCTTGGTTGTTTTCAAGATTTCAAAGCAGTCTTGTCACCAAATATAAATAATTATAAATAGATTGTTTTAAATTTAGGTGCAAAATGATCTTGTTGTCCACGCGCCTTGAAACCCCAATATTCCTTCAATCTTTTGAAATTTACACCATGAATTTTGACAAGATGCCTGTGCTGTCTGTGTCATTCTTCAATTTTTTTTTTTTTTTTGTTTGTAAATTTTGTGTAAATTCGATTTTTGTAGACGTTGTAATGCAAGTCGTTTCAGCTGTCGTCACTTGATCGTTTCTTTCTCATACACTCATTTGTACCGTACCCCTGTTTGACCTAGCTGTTGGCGGGGCCATTAATTAACATTAAAATGAAAAATCAATATTATTTGCAAATGCCTATTTATGAATAGGACGAATCTACGAATTTTGTCCTTTTTCAACATTTTTTTTAATATGGTTTATAGCACGGTATTATTACCATATTGTACCCATTACTTTTTGATTCCTAGCTGACCTAATGACTCTGTGTATTTATTCTATTCTAGTATTCGATGAATCCATTTTATAAACAAAATACTGCAATCAAGTCACCAGCGTTCGAACGAAAAGCTCAGTTCTACGGAAAGAAGTTCCTGACTGGTTAGGCCTAAAAGCGATCATCAATGATAAGCTATACGGTCTACTAGCTTACTAATCCATTGTACCAGTAGGGCCTACCGGTACTGTACATTATTGTAATGTTGTTTTTCATTATAATTATTTCATGAAATATTAAAAGTTGATGTTTTCTTCATTTATTTTATAAATGATTGAAATTCATGTTTATTGTGATAAGAGTATTTGGTAATTCTCTGTCAAGCACTGAAAAACATTTTTTATGTCTAGTATAATATAGATTTAAAACCGTATTGAGCATGTATATATACCTACGTCAGGTAGGCGCACCAGTATAGCTCGTGCCGTATAAATGTAAACGTTGAAAGAAATATAGATTAACGATACGGACGGTACAGTAGCCAAGTTGGAATATATTCATTATTGAGCCGTATTCAGGTTAGATTTTTATTTAACCTTTTATATAAAGTATAAACTGTCACATGTTGTTTGCATTATGTATAAATGATATAGACCTTCTATAATAAGTACTATAATAATAATTATTTTCATCATAACTAGCCAGGTGGGAGCTTCATCTTCATTTGGAATTTTTGTTAAAAAATATTAAATAAATATACAAGATAATTTTTGTAATCTCATTTTGTTACTAGGCCCTATTATCTTTCATCCAGCTGTTTTATTTCGGTATATTTACCATTTTATTAGGATATGTCGAGGAGGGTTAACAACTCATAAAATCAGGTATACAATTTGGAAAAAAATCACTTGAAATGAAAATAAAACAAAAAATAAAGTAAAATCAGAGAAATCACAAGGAATTGAAGAAATAATTTGAGATCAATTAAATCTACAAAAATCACTGGAATCCAAAAAAACAGGTGAAATCAGAAAAATCACAACAATTCCAAAAAATACTCAAGATCAATAAAATCACTTGGAATCAAAAAAATGCACCAACTAAATGAAAAAATCACTAAAATGAATGAAAATCAAGTATATCAGAAAAACCACAAAGGAATCACTCGAGATCAAAAAATCACCGGAATAAAAAAAGCACTTGAAATATTTACAATATATTGACTTTGGAACAATCACAAGTAATCATAAAAAAATTGCTAGTAAAAAAAAATCACTCGAAAAAATCTAAAAAAAATCACTCGAAAAAATCTAAAAAAAATCACTCGAAAAAATCTAAAAAAAATCAATAAAAAAAATCACTAAAAAAAATCACTGGAAATCAATGAAATAAAAGAAATGAATTTGAAAAATAAATTGAGTTTAATTTTAAAAATTACCCAAGCTGAAAATGAAAAAAACTCGCGATTTTGAATTGAAAAATCAGGTGTAGGCCTAGGCTACATCAAAATGTCAAGTTGTTAATGCCTCGGGATATATTATGACTTGATGAGCTATCCAGTAGATACTTGGGTAAAGTGATTAGTATTGTAGATAAATAATAAAAATTATATTTTGGTCACATTTTGTCAATCAAACCAATTTGTATTATTGAACACACTTGCAGATGTGCTATATGCACGGTGACAATTTGAATAGTGCTTTATAAGATAATGCTGTACTGGTATCATATTCTAATTCTATACCCAATGCTGTGTTGAAACAAATAGGCCCTAATATAATGAGATAACCTTACTGTGGTTCTGTAGTTATACGTTTACATAATATCTATGTTTATTCGCTACAACTTTTTTACATCAATACCATAATCTTGTTGTACAATCATTGTTCCCAAATTAAGGCTAAGGATGATTTAGAATTTGCTACAACTCCTTACAAAACTACATTAATTGAATCTCATCTTTTTAATTACCATAATTTGGTGACCCTGTAATCTATGTGATTTTCTCTCTCTCTCTCTCTCTCTCTCTCTCTCTCTGTCTCTCTTCCTCTCTCTTGTTATTGTAATGCTGATTATACAGACTGGAGGGTTAGAGTCTGTGTTGGCTCAAGCACAGTATCTGTTCAGTTGCCCTTGAGAGTTTGAACAGGGCAGTCAGCAATTGAACATTCAATGCAACAATGACTGTATTTAACCCAATAATCTATCTATTGTTGGTGGTGTTGATTTGCACTGTTGCTGCTGAAGATGTCAAGTATAACTATGTCACAAAGCATATTGAATTGCCGGTAAGAAGATTTTTTTATGTTCTATTTTAATTACAGTTGTATCTATCATAAATGTATTTATAGCTGCTAATGTCATAAGATCAGATTGAGATTAATTTGTTTTAACTTTTAATTTAATTTTTCGCAAATTATTTCATTTTGTATTAATGTTTTGAATATTTTTTATGATTTCATTTGCCTTTCGTTTTTCTTCCTTTGGGGGCCTTTTTAATTTTCTTAATTTTTAATTGTTCTCATAGTATATCTTTTTCTGTTCATTCATTACATATTGCATATAATTTTCCCAAGATTATGGTTTATTAATTATTTGTTGAATAACCTAACCCGAGATATTGGGTAGGATTTTATTTATATCTTTTTCTGTTTCAAATTTTTCATTTTAGAATACTTGCTTTTTGTGAATATTTGTGCAATGGTAATATGTTTTGTTGTTCAAATCTCGTCTTAATTTTAACATATCTCTAATACTTGCATTTCCTCCATATTTTTTCTAGATTTACTTTGTTCCTTCTTCATTTCATTTTTTATTGATTGATATTTGAATGTGTTAGCACGATACATATAATAGGCTCCTATATATAATGAGTATAAATTCAATTTTATTTTAAAGGGTGGAAGTCTATCTACATATATATTTATTTAATTATAGCTATATTTATTTTCTCAGATTTTGACAGTCATGTATTTAATTAGTAATTATTGCAAAAAGAAAATGAATTCAACTGTAGACTCAGCTTCTATCATCATATTTTTGTGTGGCTCTAATAATTTGTCAACCCCTCTAAAACAGAATGAATCAATATTTTGTTTGTATCAAGTAATGTTTATTTCATTCAGACTCACCCTGATTACTTTTCCATTTTGAAGAAAAATGCAGAGCAATGGGATAAACCGAATATAAATTAACATGTTTCCATTAATTTTATAGGTTGATCATTTTAGTTTCTCAACAAATGCCACTTTTCAACTACGTTATCTTGTGAACAATACGTGGTGGCATCCCGACGGTCCTATTTTCTTCTATACCGGCAATGAAGGGGACATTGATATGTTTGCACAAAACACGGTATGGTAAAAAGAGCTAGAGAAGAAAATGAAATACAAACTAAACCAACTAATTATTAACTAATTAATATAGGCCTAGTACCGGTAGTTTAATACTAGTATGATTCTGTTATTAGCTAGTTTACTAATATTAAACTTTGCCATGCTAATTGAAGGTGATTGAATATATTTGGTAGGCCTACAAGATTTGAAAAATCTAGTAAGATTGTGTATTTGATATATATATATATATATATATATATATATATATATAAAGTTTGGTATTATGGCTATCATCAACTGGTTAAACTGAAATAAATAAAGACTGATGTGTGCGTTGCCACTACAGTATGGCTGTCGAACGTTTATAAAGTCAATTTATCAATCTTGTCAGCATAGGTAGCATAGCGCTGCTTTGTCGGGTAGTCTCAACACTTCTCAATACATCAATTGATTTTGTTGACTATTATCATTTGGAATATACGTATTTTATCGTCGACATATTCCGTTTGAGGACTGTTGAAGTTTTAAAAATGATAAGTTTGTGTCTTCGTAATAAAGCGAACCTATATAATATACTACCGTAGTGATGATAAGAGTTTGGTTGGTCTTTTAAGGTACAATTTATAGTAATCACAGTTAATTTTTAGATGCGCTCATCTTACCATAATTTCCACTTCTAAAAAGTATTAATTCAATTATTTGTTTCATTTATTGATTGTATGAAGCCAAGTCCATTAGCAAGTAATTCAGTGAAGTTGCATTTTCTCTCTTGTTGATAACAATATGTTCTTAATTAGTAATTATAACTACGAGTTTTGTATTTTTCTGGTTTGAAAGCAAAATTGTGGACATTTGTTAAGACAGGAAGTAAACTATAATTAGTTTCCATCTTAATCTAATCTTTTTGATCCTGTGGACAGGATACACTTAATTATACTACGTAGGGGTCTTAGTGGCTAACCACAGTAAGTTAATTAGTGAAGGGTCATTTTTAATTGTTATTAATGCATATTTATGAATGAACATGACCTACGTTGACCTGTCAATGCATATAGACCCATACTCCTAATAGTAGGATTGCTAAATTTGATATTATGAAAGTTTCAAAATGGAATGAATGCTTCACTACTATATCATGAAAATTTCAATTGATCGACGTAACTTATTGACATCGATTATTCAAAATTTTCACTATAATCAGTTGCTTATAAGATAATCCCTTATTATTCAAGTAGAAAAAAAAAATGATCATCAATTTTGAATAAATAAAGAAATGAAGAATTAAGAAATAATTGACAAAAATAAGAAACGAGTTATAACTTACTATACGTTATAACGAAGTTTATGTGAATTATTCAATATTGTTGGAGCAATTATAATATTTTAAGTGCCAACAATATCACACATTTAGCACCATGTGAAATTTTGTGTTGAACTTGTCTCGTGTATCATATTTAATATATTGACGATAACTAGCTGCATCTAAACGAGGTATAAGTAATAAGTATATCTATAAAGTCAATGCTTGACTATTTTCAGGGCTTCATGTGGGAAATAGCGGAAGAATTCAACGCAATGGTCGTGTTTGCCGAACACCGTTATTACGGTGAATCAATGCCATTTGGCAACAAATCTTATTCCGATCCTCAGCATCTTGGTTTCCTCACATCGTCACAAGCGCTCGCTGACTTTGTAGATCTTATTTCTTACATCAAGAGTGAGAAGACTGCCAAAACGAGTCCAGTTATTGCGTTTGGTGGGTCATATGGTGGTATGTTGGCTGCATGGATACGCATGAAATATCCACATGTTGTTGCGGGGTGAGTTTGTTAAACACAGTATATATATTGTTATTTGGTACTTGTTAGTTAAATGAGATATGAAATGGTATTAGTGAAATATTGATTCAATTTTTTGGTGGTCACTTCAACCAACTGAATTATTATTAGGCCCTACATGTTCTCAGAAGTTGAACAAAAGTTTCAAATATATTATAAAATAAGTAATTCAAGTAAATGAGTAATAATCCAAGATTCTAGTAAAAATCTTACATTCACATTTTGATTCCTTATACACAATTAGGATGTAATCGTTCTTACTCAATCGGATGCTCTACGAGCCATTCTTAATGTAGCTACGTAGCTCTCGTAGAAAGTACTAGAAAACAATATTCTTAATTATATTGTAAATTTTCTTCCAGGTCTATTGCTGGCTCTGCTCCAATCTTACAGTTCACGGGTTTAACTCCGTGTAATGCGTTTGCTCGAATTGTTTCGTCGGACTTCAAGAGTGCCAGCGATGAATGTTACAATAGCATCAGCAAGTCGTGGTCAGCCATCAAAAACGTTGCAAGCTCTGGTATAGATGACTATAAATTCACTAGTGGCTGGTATTTGATTTCTATTAGGGTTGCTGTTCGATGTAAAAATCTACATTGACTATTGGGTGCATCATCAATATTTAATAGAGCTCTTGTTTCGATCAGGAATTTGAAATTAATAATATGCCTTATCGAAAATTCATCCGAAACATCGAAAAATTATGAGTTCTGTTCGATATCGAATCAAAATGTTGATATCAAATATCGATCGAAATGTTCAGTTTTTCAGGTCTAAATCATGTCAGTTTAGTCTTCTGTAATTGTTTTCTGACATGCAGTGAGAATTTGCCTTTGTCTCAACATTCACACACTTCAAGTGTTAACAAACGACTGACAACCTTGGATTAGAATTTAGAATGTGCATAGAATGTCACTAATACCTCATTTTCATTACTACCATCCTACGTTAGTTACAAGTCAATAATGATGGTGACTACGTACTAATATATTCACACTGACTTTATAATTTTAGTATTAGTTTTTTCTTGTGAGTGCATATATTATATTCGGAATACAGCCTTCTATTCAGTGACGACACGCACTTAGGGAGGGTTTAATCTTACTGTAATCTTACGATGGTACCAACATATTTTCGTTCAAAATAGTATTCTTACTACAGTGACCTCACTGATGTTCGTAAGTTTACGACAGTTGCTTTAGTTACTAGAGTAGTACCTTGTGGGTGTTCACACATGGCCACTCACGCTCGTAGATAGGGTTAGGGTTAGCAGTGTTGAAAACAAATGATTTGTCAGGAATGACACTTCCAATGACACTGATCAGAGGAATCTTGTGTAGGCCTACAGACTTTTGCACGACTGGACAGAACGCGGCATACACGTCAAGGCCTCGTGCCGCGTACTGTCCTGCAAGTTTAGAAAGGAAACAAAATGTAAACAGAATGTAAACAAAATAACATGATATAATATGATATGTAAAAGTATTGTACAATTTTACGGTCTATTATCAACGTTTTTCCATTCTCCTTCATTCCAGCCGAAGGTAAGAGCTGGATGTCGTCATCGTGGCATCTCTGCAAGCCTTTGAAAACCGACGATGATGTGTCCACGCTCAAGAGCTGGCTTAGCGATGTATACACGAATCTGGCAATGGTTGATTACCCATACCCAGCAAACTTTTTAGCACCACTTCCAGCAAATCCAATTAATGTGAATATACATGTTATTTTCAAATTCGTTAAAAATTGTAATGTACAACTATGAATAGTCTTAAACAGTGTCTATTTAATCTTTCAGGCAGTATGTGATCACTTGTCCAACTCCTCACTCAGTGAACGCCTGTTGCTCGAGTCTTTGCAACGGGCTCTGAACGTTTACGTCAACTACACGGGAAGTGTGAAGTGTCTCGATATTAATCAGAACGCGAGTCCTGCTCTTGGTGATCGTGGCTGGGATTTCCAAGCGTGTACCGAGATGGTTATGCCCATGTGTTATGACGGCAAGAGAGACATGTTCGAACTGAGTCCGTGGAACTTTCAAAAGTATTCAGATGGTTGTTTCAAACGTTGGGGTGTGCGACCGGATGCAGATCTTATTGTCAATCGTTACGGCGGCTATAATTTATCGTTTGCAACAAATATAGTCTTTAGTAATGGTGAGTTGAACATTTACATAATACGTCAAAATGACCAATGCCAATGTGTGGGTAGGCCTACTGTCCAATATGCACATAGGTCTTTATTGTTCATTTTCTTGAAATATATTTGAAGCCATACGTGTTACGAGAGTTCATAATTGTCCACCTACATAATAAGCCACATCACTATTATAATTGTATAGCTATAATTTATTAGGGTGGGCATACTATGGTTTTCCCGAACAAGACTTACGATTAGAAGTAATTTATTTCTAAAGAAAGCATCGAGTATTTCTGAAATTATCAACATTTTTATGTTTGTTCCATTGGTACATCAACATCTCTTGGGAAATAACATGGGGGCTAATATAGGTTAGACATTTTGATTCACGACAAAAGTTACACTTCTTTTTCAAGTTTGATTCTCTTTGCAATTGTTGTCGTTGGAAGTAGAGTATATTGCTATGAGCGATCAAGGAAGTTGTGAAAATCAAACCATAACTAGCTAATATGAACACCATACGTAGCCTGTTCTTCCGTGATGATGATTAATATTTGTTCAACGACCCCATCAACAACCCGTCTTATGCGGGAAATCGAACCCACGCCCGACTGAGCTGCACAGGCAGCTTGCTGTTTCCTTTATCTCTTATTTGTTCGATACCATGTCATTGGGCTCGATAAATTATTATGTCTTAATTCTTGTGAAAGCATTTTCTTTTTACTGTCATAATTCTAAATTACTTGACTTTCATGTACGTTCGATAGCTCTTGGTAAAATGTTCAATCTTGCCAAGGTTTATTGGATCCGTGGTCCAGCGGAGGAGTCCTGAGGAACCTGTCAACTTCCGCTGTTGCCGTTATTATTCCCGAGGGAGCTCATCACCTCGACCTCCGAGCAAGTCACCCCCAAGACCCCGTGTCTGTAGTCGTGGCACGGAATTATCATCGATCTATGATTCGCAGCTGGGTCAAAAGCTACGCACTCAATCATCAAGAAGATAATGAACTGTACTCGGTATTTAAGAAATAGATTCCATTTAACAAAAAAATAAACAAGCCATTTATATGAATAAACTAGAGTTAACCCTCAAAATGCCAAGACTCCTTTACGTGCACAGTGGCCACTAACCAATACGCTACAACCGTTATATCCCCACTACACCACCCCTATAATGCTTACGTTCTATTCGATGATAAAGTGCAGTTAACAATATTTTTCGAGGAAAAGTTGAAGTCGAATCAAATTCGACTTTCGATTCATTCAATTTTAGTAGCATTTGTCAAGAAGAATTTCTATCAACAACTCAATCTGGCATTGTGAAATAGAAGGCAGCACAGGTGGCCGTCAGAAAAATCATCAATTATAAAAATTAACAGAGAATAATAGCTTCAACCAACTCGTCTTGGTCAAACGACAGCTAGAGGTTCAATAACTTTTGAAAAATTGGAAATATAGTTTTAGAGAAACTATGTGTTAAATGGCTATTACGCGACCATCACTCGTCCCTCTGGCAATACAGTGGCCAAGGCCTCATAGTTCAGACTTTCGTTCTTATATGCAATGTCAATTTCAATTTTCCTCTGCTCCTAGCTCTCATCTACCAATCTGGCTAAGCCACTGCAACCATCACACCCAATTCATGTGCCCGATTCCTACATTCTGTACATAATATACAGTTTACCGTAGTCTACCTACAGGGGAAATATTCAACTTGAAGTAGAATGAATTTGAAAAGCTAAATTGCTAGCTAGGGACGGGGCTGAAAAGGACAGGGCTAGTATCATTTATAATAAGGGCAATATAATCAAGTTGATCTTTTCTCTTTTGCACGGGTTTGGACGGTTTATGATTGCAATGAAAAATAAATAAAACTCTTTATAGGATAGTTGTTGCTTTAATTAATGAGGAAAAGTGAAACATGTACCGCGTATTACAGTACAAATTATCGATTTCAAGTAAATTCGTGATCCATAATGAATCATAAAATAAATAACAATGGTTTTAAGAACTAGAATTCACCAGTCACTTGCTGACGTAGATGAATCAATTCAATGATAGTACGGCATTACATATTGTTATTGCTACGAAGGTGAAGTTACATTGTGCACTTTAAGATGTTTGGTCAAATCTCGTTTCTCTGCGTAGCTTCTTTGACATAATGAACAGTTGAATCGTTTTATACTAAGATGCCTCATCATGTGGTCCTTGAGTTTATCTCCACGGCCAAATCCTAAAAACACAAGTCATGATATTATTAGAAAATATTAGAACTTCATCATTCCAAACATATGAACCTTTTATGTATCAAGACTTGGTTCGGATCACAGTATTGAAACTACTTCAGAGTTTTTTCCCATAATAATGTCCATGCAATTTATAGTTACCCTATGATGGTATAAAATATTACAAAATGACGTAATTTTAAATTACTCAACATTTTTCGTTTTAGATCATTCAACATGGGCCTACTTTCATTTTAATTGAAATAAAAAAAGAATTGGAAATTATTTTATTTGTTTTGTTAAAGAACAATGTCAACTACCGTATTTATAGTAGGCCTCTCCTTCTTGGTTACTAACCAAGCAAAGTACAGAGATTAAAGAAATGAATTCACAAATTAGACTGCATCTTCATGTACATTCACAAATTTTGCATGATTGTAAAAATACACTTCAAAACAGATGTAGTTCTACTGGTATTTAATATCTATTTATATTGGGTTTAACGATGCACTGTAGTGGTAACTAATATCTATTAGCGTTGGATAAATGATTAGTGAGATAGAGATTTCTTAGACGGTTGACTTGAGCGGTTGTGGTCTACATCTTAGAATCCATCCCGGCATTTGCCTACACTACAGAGAAAAACAATGAAAATCCATGTAAAGATGAATGGTGGCGGTGATCTGACTGAGGCCCAATCTGAACTCACCTCCCAGGTCATATGAAATAAAGGCTTAGAAGTAAATTAGTTTCAGACCTATATACGGTACTTGAATATTCACGCCACTCAAAATGTCTAATTATAGCCATATTATACCTTTATGACATACGTCACATATGTGGTCTTTTAATCCAGTATGTGTTTTCTCGTGAACTTTTTTCTGACTGGTGCTGACAAATCTCTTGGCACATATCTTGCAGCTGAATGGTCTGGTATTTGTGTGCGTCATGTAGTGCTTCTGTAGGTAGTCTGCTCGACTGAACATTTTACCGCAGATCTGTAGGAAATTGAACGACTTCAGGTGTTACTGGGGATGTTGGCGATTATCATTAATCGATCGATTATCACACATTGGCTAACTAAACGATCTTCGCCAGCCAGTATTCGATTGAAATCGGTTGATTTCAATTTAGATTATTATATACTTGATTATTTATCAATTTTTTGAAACTATGCGAAAAGTTTATACTGTGCAATAGCAACCAATGTAGCAAATCTACGCGTGAAGATCCACCCTATTTTTATTTTCATTTTACCTCATATTTTAAACAGAGAATGGTAGTCTTTTGATGATATTTTTGCTTATTTACTATACATATTTATTTTCTATGTTCAATTACATAGTATACTTGAACACTTGAGAAAAGTTTCTTTCACGGAAAAGTGTGATGATGGAAGAACCTACATCACAGACAGCCCCTTTCTTCCCATTGTGTGTATCCATATGTCGGCCATAGCTTAATTTGGTCATGAATCGGCGGCCGCAGACAGCACATGTAAAGCACCCAGATCCATCATGTTCGGTTCGACAGTGCTGCTGCAAGCTCTGTACGGATGCAAACGTCTACAACAACATAAAGTGTTAGCTTAGTGGACGTACAATCATTCAATTAGAACAAACATAATATACAATGTCATCCTGCATTTCAAGAATTCTTCATATTTACTATGGTACTTCATTCGTACTCGTCTCAACAATATTTGGTACCTTTTAAATGATGCTCAATGACCCCACCAACAACTAGATAAGGTGGTACGGCTGAGCATGAGATAATGAAATGATGAATTGTTCATAGGTGAAACGATGTTCACCAACACACGTGCCTTACATAGGATTCGACTAAGCTATGCCCGATATCACTTTAGTTTCAAAAGCGGTGCTTTAGCTGGCTAAGCCACGGAGGGCAGATGCCGTTGTTTCCAAAACATGACGTCACTCAACAGAGAAAATTATATTGAACAATGTTTTACAGCTCACTGCTACGAATCTTTTTGGAACTTTACGAGAGTTTCAACAGCCAGTTTGTAATAAAACAATACAAATGATTTTTACAACTTTTTTTTTTTCTAGGCTTATGATTGAGATTTTTCCATGTTTATTCAATAATCATGATTGTAGACCTATAAAGTCTGCAAGACACGGAAATGTGCTTGGAGGAAAAAATTATACAAAATACAAAATGCTATGGTTAAAATGCTGTGCCTACCCGTAAACACATATCACATTGTCCTTTATTTCGATGCTTTAGTGCGAGATGCTGGCTTAAAGATCGGGCTGAACAGAAAGTCTTATCGCACGTCTCGCAAATAAAGATGGCTGAATTTGAAGAAGTATCATCCGAGTCAGCTGAAGAAACAACGACGTGCATCAAGCTCTCGCACACATTTGGCTCTGTAGTTTCTAGGCGAGCACCCGCTTGGTCGTCTAAAATATTTTCAAATGTTCATGTTAGAGGTAGGTAGGCATATGTTACAGTATAGCGTTAGATGACCCAATGGCCAACATAGATTTCAAGTACTTTAAGTAAAACTTGGACTTTACCATCAGTTGATTCAGTAACATTAGGTATTCCAATAGTATCATTTGAAACAAATCTGTGGCTGGTAATGGCTACAGGGTAAGTAAGTGACTGTGGATCACAGGTTACAATTATATCTGCACGTGTGTTCAAGAAACTTGGTTCCATGTCTTCTTTAATTTCATGTTTTTCTTCAATCCACGTTGGCTGAGTAATTTCAGCAATAGGTTGTTCAACGATTTTCATCTCAATATATTCGGATTGATCTGTTGTTTGTGTGGCGACATCATAACCTATTTCTTGACCAGGTATTTTGGGAATTTTTAGTAATAAACTTTGAAGGTTTTTCATGAATTGGTACACTAGAAAATGAAATTTTATTTGCAGTTGGGAGTCCACAGCAGTAGCCTGTAGCTGTAGTGAGTATTTTGTCAATAAATTGCATTCTGATAGCTGTAAACAAATTTAGGTACATATTAGAGTCGAGGGTACTTTCAATTGCTTCAAAACGCTCCATCATTACAGAACTGTTTTAGGTCTAGGCCGAGCCTAATTTTAATAGACTAAAGACCTCTTGATAATAATATAATAATGAAAATAACAACAATAATAATAATAATAATATTAGTTGAAAATGCATCACTCAACCTACCCCTTTGAAAAAAATATCAAGAGTATTCGCAAGTTCTGTCAATGAATCGATGTTCCCCATGGTTAGTGTTTACCAATAGTTTTTCTCAATTTTTTTCACACTGGTTTCCACTAATTATTCACTAATCAGGATTTATAACAGTCAACAAAGATTACGAAGTGACAGCAATGAATGACAGCTGTCAGTTGCTGCAGAGCATTTTGCAGATCTTTCTTTCCTTTCCTACTACCCGCTACTACCAACCTAACCTAATCACGCTAACATGAAATCAATAGTTCGAGCGATTTCGAGCCGTGCCGTGCCGTGCCGTCGTTGAAAAATTCGACCAATGAGGCAATGACTGAGGAACTGTCAAGCTACTGTCAAGTGTCAACAAACCTCGTTGCTTGCTCGTTGCTGTCGCTGTTAACAGAATCAAAGAAGTGAATAAGTGATATGGAAATTGTTACACATATAATACAGGCCTAATATATTACCAATCTTGGCCTAATCCTCATGATATAAGGCCTGTAGGGCACATTTCGCTTATAATTGCAAGGAATTAAAAACATCGGAGTTCACAATGGAGGTAGGCCCATAGCAGAACCATTAAGTATATAGTTGCAGAGCATTGATGGCCCTAGGCTTTGAATTGATGGCATTGATGGCATTTGACATTGATGGCCCTAGGCAATTCAATGGCCTGGGCCCCTAGTATAGGTGTAGATTACATAGGTCCTAGGTAGACCTAGGCCTAGTTTGGGTGTCTTTAAGCACTATAAGTTCGATATATGCATAGAATTCTGTGGCCTAACGGGGCCATATAGGTAAACGCAAGGAAAGACTATATACTTAATGGTCTAGACCTAGGCCCTAGGTTCAAACATTTTATGCTTATCTCGATATTCTGAATCGTTTTGGACACAGTAGGCCTAGGTCTAGTTTGGGAATCGAAAGAGCTGCCATGTTTGTTCACACCGCCTTGTTATTGGTCTAGAGTTGCGGAATCTCAATGGTTGCGGGGACGCTCCTCAAAACTGTTTCGCTTGTCACATATATTACATGCGATTTGACAGTGCCAAATCGTTCTTCAAATGTACTGAGCTCGATCGTTTTTGCCTGCCGAAAATTGACATGCATATACCTAGGCGTATCACAGAGTTTGAACGGTTTCAGGCTGAATCGATTTGGTCAAACCTTCTCCTAGGATTTATGCTGAACATATAGTCATTACTTGTACCCTGCTGCGGACCGCGAGTGCTTGGCGAGCAAGGCATCACACATGAAATATACTTGAATTGAAAACTTTCCTTAACCTAGTCGCTAAAAAAATGTGGCGTCTATAAATATTTAGCTGTCTCATTACTTGGTAGGCCTGCTTACTGTGAAAATGATACCGGTACTACTTCACACGATGTATATGCATGATGTATACTGTTTTTTGCCTTCGTAAAGAATTGATTGAAAATTGTCTCCTGTACTGTAATAGTGGTTTTTAGACTTCTGCCAAATTAACTGCTGATGATATAGGAAAATGTGTCAAATGTTTTTTTGTAATTTCAGAAACCAGAAGAAGGTGAAACAGAAAATGTTCGTGTGGTAGTACGAGTTCGACCGTTGAGTAAAAGAGAAATTGATTCTGGAAATATTAGCATCGTAGAAGTAAATGCATTTAGAGGTGAAATAACAATAAATAATCCAAATCCCAATGCTGGACCACCCAAAGCATTTACGTTCGATGCGGTTTTTGACACTGACCATCGACAGGTAGGTAGATTTAGTTTAAAAATATGAGTTTATTAAAACATCAGGATTGTGATAAGATTATAAGCGTTAGCACCTTCTCCTCGCGGACGCGTCATACCTCCTTGTCACTCGTTCGGAGTCTGGTATTCTTTTTATTCTTCTGTTCACACTGCAAAAGTCACATGGTAGGCTACGTGTTGATCTACGTGAAAACGTTTTTGGTCATAATTATATACCTACAGTACCGGTAAATCTAATCCATCTAAACTAACTACCGGTACCTTTGAACCAACTTTGAAATTTCTGTGACCCTACTATTATACTGGTATCCCTGAAAGAAGAGGGCTCCGATCGACAGTCCTTCTTTCGCGGACACAACGATGTAGCTGGAATTTTCACTACAATCAGTTAAGATATATTGTTATAGACAGCACATCTGCTGCTCGCATAGTGACTTGCCCCCTAGAGATTCTTCTATCACCTTGAATTTTGTAACTAGGAAAACGCCTTATATGCGTTGTGAGATGAGCTTAGAAGTATGGAAATGTAGAATTAAGAATATTTGGTCGGCTCAATGTACATATACAGGCCATGGATCACTTCAAAGGTTTAAAAACCGCGGCTGTCTGTTGGTATATGGACCTTGGTTTCCAAACAATTAAACCAGTGCCTTCTTCATATCCATCACAGATTTTAAACGTTTTAATTTATTGGTGACACTTGTTGCTCACATTTAATAGTTTCTTAATTGCTTTTCTTAATTGCTTTTACTGATGTGTAAGAAAGTACATTAAAAATGAGTTTTCTTCGTTGTTCCACATCCGATTGTTCCATAAGTCGCTTAAAATGTGTATGATAGTTCTTCCCACACTCAGTATAAATTTGAGAGCTTTTGAAAAAAATAAAATTCCAAGTATTTCTCCCCTGGCCTATTCTTATGGGGAATTTCCATACTTTCTGATTTTTTTCCGGAAAATCCGTTTGACCGATTTTTCTGAAAAACAATCCCAACCTATTCTGGTATAACACCAATTCGTAAAAAAAGTTTCGAGTTGATTGAAACTTTTTCCTGACCTGTATGCCGCGTACAAAATTACACACAAAAAAAAAAAAAAAAAAAAAACAAACATAAAAACCAAGCCCAAAATTTTTCGGTATATGGAATGAAAATCTTCGCTACGCTCATCTAATTATAGTATTATTATTCTGTTACTCATTCTGATTGTAGTTGGACATCTATAATGAGACGGCAAGACCAATTGTGGATAAGGTACTCATGGGATATAACGGAACAATCCTGGCTTATGGGCAAACTGGCACCGGGAAAACTTACACAATGGAGGGTGATAACCGAGCTAATGAACTCAAAGGAATTATCCCAAATTCTTTTGCGCATATTTTTGGTCATATCCACAAAGCAGATGAAAAATCTAAGTGAGTACTGAGTAGTGAACTACCGTATATTATTCTAAAGTAATGTTTCAATAAGTGAGGTCATTCTATATCATGTTTCAATTAACTTCAGGCATGAGTGGTACAGACTACAGATATTTACAATTGAACAATTAGGGGGCCCTACTTTGATATGGTACTATATTTTAGTACCAGTAATTTAATAGATCTCATCTTCTTTACCAGGTTTCTAGTCCAAGTCTCGTATGTGGAGATTTATAACGAGGAAGTACGTGACTTGTTGAATCCTGACCAATCAGCACGTCTCGATGTGAAAGAACGGCCAGGAGTTGGCGTGCATATATCGGGCTTGTCCTCGTATGTGTGCAACAATTGTGACGATATGATGCGTATTATGATGATAGGGAACAAAGCACGTGAGTACTGTGAAGCAAAAATATGAGATACATTGCGTAAATTTTTGGGCGACTTGGTTAATTATCAGATTATTAACAATCATACTCTATTTTCATATCAATTAAGGTAGCTAGATTCAACTAGTTCAAGTAGGTCTGTGTTGTGTGAAATTATAGGGCTTATTAGAGTAATTTGGTAATATAGTTTCAATATAGCTATGTTCAGACATATATAAGCTATATTGTAGGACCGACGCCATTAGATCTGCGCTATCATAACAGTGCATCGTTGAACCCAAGAAAAAAAAAATGCAGGAACTATGATCTCAGGAACTGTGTATCATTTGGGCATACTAGTTGATCCATAACCAGTATCCAGACTCATATAGGCCCAACCTTGCTTGTAAGCTACCAATATATCAGTCCATAATTTAACTGTTACATTTTATTTCTAAATGTTTTCAGGGAAAGTCGGATCAACGGCAATGAATGATACCAGCTCAAGGTCGCATGCCATCTTTACATCCACCATCGAGTGTGAGAGAATGGGAGAAGATGGCAAACAACATATAAAAATGGGAAAATTGCATCTCGTTGACTTGGCTGTAAGTTATATTTCTCTCTGTTCTTGAAATCTATTCTCGAGAGTATTGAAATTTACATTTTGTGTAGGTACTAACGTCATACCCTACATTCAATAAGTGGGGCTTACAGAACCACATTCTCATATTTTTTCTTCAAAATCACTGTGCCGGTACCAATAAAGTTCTAAAATTGTAGACCCTTTACACATTATAAAGTAAGCCTACAAAGTTTTAATCTTTATATACCTTTATCGCAGATTATTGTTTTCTTATAATATGTTTTGATTTGTTCTAGTACTGCCAAAGTAGAACTGTGGAAGTTTTTAAAATACTAATATTGATTGATCTAAAAGTAACCGCATTAGTATTGGGCCTATTAGTCTATGCCGATCTGTATTAGACAAACATTATATGCCGTAATTCAGTATTGCTTTTCATTTGGCTGTTTGCCTGGTTCAGTTATGTTTATAGTCAAGAAGGCCTAGATTGTTGCGGAAATTATAGTCGCGTTGAGTATGAGTTCGAGTGCCACATGTGACATGGTTTTTTAAGGAACATTCACATCAATCACTCTTTCGAACCTCCAAATAGGGTAACCTAGTTATTGGTGGGATCAGTAAAAGCAAACAATAATTTTTATCAATTTTCATTTCAGGGCTCAGAACGTCAGTCTAAAACCGGCGCCTCCGGTATACGTCTGAAAGAAGCAGCCAAGATCAACCTGTCGCTGTCAACTCTTGGCAACGTCATATCGGCGTTGGTCGACGGCAATAGTACTCACATTCCGTATCGCAACTCAAAACTTACTCGCCTTCTGCAAGACTCTCTCGGTGGCAACTCGAAGACGGTTATGGTACGATCTTGCTGTTCGTATATAATATATTTTATATTTTAGAAACAGTACTGAAAGACGTGGATCAGTAAATACTTGGTAAAATTGTAAATAATTGTAAAAATTATAAATTGAAAATAATGTTGCCTTACTTGTAGGCACAGCCACGTACAGTAATGATATGAATACATTTCATAGTAGGCCTATAGATTTCAACTGACGTTGAATTAAAATACCGGTAAATAAGTTTGTCTAGGTTGGCTCTATAGAATATTCTGTATTTAATATTCATATATATATTCTTATTTCACTCCCGCTCATGTTATCACTCCCGCTTCAAGCAGGGCATATATAGCGTACAAAACTAATTCAGCATAAAAGTACTGTACTAGCTATTTGACATGGGTTCTATAAGAATATTTGTCAATGAACTATGACAAATTAAGTGATTGTAATTGAAATTATTATTGATATTATTAATTTATATATAATATATTGTATTGGGGATTTAGTCGAATATTTCGAGGACCAATGCTACGAATGTCATGAATATGGAAATCTATTCAGATTTATTTCATTGTTCCTCAATTATTAGTACTGTATTACAGGACATTAGGATATTTTACAGTTTGTTGAATGAGTCATGGCCACGTATATTATAATTAATTATTTCATTTGGGGTGTTGAGATTGCCCTCGTGGTGCCCCGTCCGAAGATCTCACCGTGTCATCCACCATCCGTAGCCTCAATTGTGCTCCAATGATTTTGTATCGCGCTCGATGTTATTATAAAAAGAAAAAACACTCAAACTGTTGTAGTGATGCAGAACTGTGAATGTTTGTTTAGTGCGCCAATATAGGACCGGCAGGCTACAACTACGAGGAGACCATCAGCACGCTACGGTATGCCAGCCGAGCCAAGAACATCACGAACCGAGCGCGAGTGAACGAAGATCCGAAAGACACAATGTTGTTCAAGTTCCAAGCGGAGATTATCGAACTGCGGAAACTGCTTGAGGACGGCGGTGCAGGGTTGTCAACTGATGACGACGGGAAGATTATACATAGTAACGAACTCGATGAAACTCTCGATGAGACGAATAAGGTGACTGATACTCGGGTTGTTTTTTGGAAAACTAACTAGCATTGTTGCATTACTAGGGTACTATTAACCTATGAAAAACAATTTGTGCATTCATCATTAACAAATAATAATGGATCTCAAAGCTAAGTTTTTATTTACATATGTAGGCCTATGACTAATTGATTTTTTCTTTCCATAGGATTTGGAAGATGGTGAGGACGAGAAACCTGATACAGAATTGAACAGCTTGCAGTGAGTAAAATTTAAAATATTGAAAATATATGTAGGCCTAGCCCTAATTTAGCAGGGATCTACCACTGAACTGTCAAGCCTTATTACAGTATTTACGGTAAAAAAAAATTGATGACTTGGCCTATATTAGTTCAAAATGCATAATTTTCTTGGCAAAAATGCTTCTAGATACAGTATTCATTAATATTATGTATGCTGTATGCATATAGGGATACAGTATATATAAAAAAATTATGGGTTCTCTGCAACTTTGGGTAGACCCATCATAGAACTTGCAATTAATATTAATAGTGTAGTATATAATGAAACTATTATCTTATCCTGTAGGCCTATTAAGATATGATATCAATTTGTAAATTCCACCAACGAATTTATTTTCACAATTTTATAACTTGAACTTGATAATATTAAAATATTTTGTTTCCAGAATCGAACACATAGCTTTACGTGAGAAACTTGAGAAATTGGAACGCAAGATTCTGATTGGTGGAGAGAATCTGTTGGAGAAAGCCGAAGCTCAGGAACACCTTCTCGACGAAGCTGCGAAAGAGTTGGAAACTCGACGGGCAAAAGAGGACCAACTTCATCACGCTCTCAAGATGAAAGAAGCAGAGATAATTGACATTGAGGAACGATATTCAACGCTGCAAGAGGAAGCCACAGGAAAAACGAAGAAGCTTCGAAAGGTGAGATAATGTTTTAGTACCAAAATGTTCCAAAACAGGTAGTGTCAGATAACATTAGTTTGTGGGCTTGTAATGGAATGAAAAATCTCGACAAAAAAAGCCAATTAATTTTTCAAGTGGTTCGATTTGGCTTATTGGATTGAATTATTCATTTGTTTTAGTACTATACCTAACCTATATAACTTCTTCAGATTCTTCAAATTATTTTTTTCTATTCTATAATAACGTCGAAACTTGATACAAAATCAATGTTCCCCAAGTAAGGCTATGGATGAAAGATGAGATCGTTTGAACGGGGCACCACCGCACCACAAGGGCGATCTTACCACCCCAAAATTCTAAACCATGATTTAAATTCGGGAAAAATTAACCAAACCCTTGACGGTTCTAGGTGCACGCGATGATGGAATCGGCAAACGCGGAGATGGTCGACCTTCAGCACGAACACCAGCGCGAGATGGAGGGCCTCCTCGACTCTGTTCGCAACCTGACGCGCGAGATCAAACTTCAGGATGCGATCATCAAATACTTTGTTCCCGACAAGTACGAAGACATGCTGACCAACTACATGCACTGGAACGAGGACATCGGGGAGTGGCAGCTGAAGTGTGTCGCGTACACCGGCAATAACATGCGGAAGGCTCAACCGCACCATTTGATGGGGAATAGGAAAGAGGTAAAGAGTTGAGAATTTTTTCACAGTTATTATTTTAACATTTGTTTCAGGCTTCGAATACATTATTGTCATGGTTTGGAATCAGAATTGTGCCAGTCAGATGAATGTAGCTAGATGAGTAGGAATGTGCACTGGTCTGCTTTGTTATTTAATAAATTTATTGCTGCCCCGGTGGCTAAGTCGGTTATCGCTAGCGGTAGTAGCTGAAGTCACCGTTGGGCGTGGGTTCAAGTCCCGCATAAGGCATGGGTCCTTTCACGTATCATCACTTCATCGTTTCATTATCACCCGCTCATTCGTACCCCCGCCCCCAGCTGTTGGTGGGGTCGTTAAGCAGCATTAAAAAAAAAATCTAACTGAGTGGCTTGACTCGAGTTGATCATTTTGGTTTGATCTTAATAAGAGTGAGTGAGCTGTGTATCTAGAAACAGTTGTACGCGAGTTTGAACGGATTAATGTCAATAGAAGCGATCCCCACAGTCATTTCAGTGCTGCCTGGGGCGTAGCTTTTTCTTGCACGCAATATAAAATTGAGAAAATTCTAGTCAGGAAAAATTGTATTATTTTGTGGCACAAAAAAAGTTTTTGATAATTTGATCCGGTAGTGATAACCAGTATAAAAGGCGGGTGCCCGTAAGCCGGTTGTCCGATGTCATCTGGGTAGTATCTACTATCTACATCAAGGAGTGAGTAGAAAAGTGAATGTTGTCATCTTTTTGATTCCAGTATCAGCAGCCGGACATGAGCAATGTCTACCTGTCTTATTCCGACCGACTCACGAACGCTGTGCGAACGCCTCGTGTCAGAACGGCCCGTTCTACAATATCACGTACAGCTACCAGCTCAAGAGCTAGATCAAAACCTTAGAATTAATTATTAGTAGGCCTAAATATTAGATGATAATTAATGGTTGCTTTTGATGAAATATTTACTAGGAAATGCAGCATATGCGTTTACTACGTGGAAGATATTTATATGGAATGTACTTAGAAGCTGTATACACACATTGATTTTGGAACTATCAAGTCTAGTCACAGGCTTTGTTATAGAGCCCAACTTGTTGATCATCCCTAAAAAATCTTTGAACCCATTTGGTATCATTTATACAAGACAATACATATATTTTCTTAGAAACAAAGGAATCAAATTTCTTCAAACGTGTTAGAAACATGATTAGAAGTAGGCGAAGGCAGTTATAAGATGCAATTCCACATCTGGATCTCGGTAACATGGTTCAGATTAGCTATTCTTATTTCCACCTATTTGATAAAGAAAAAACATGTATTAAATTATTTTCTTCAAAACGGTTGTTCCGATTTGAATGGAAATATGTGTAGGGCCTGTAACTTGGGTATATTTGTTCACATTCAGTGAAAAATTGATTTTTTCTCAATTTTTCCTGCCTGGCATAATATAGCTTTTCTCAAAAGTGATCCAGATGATTTGGCGCCAAAATATACAGTTTCAGTTTGGATAAGTCTGCGTGTCAAGAAAATAAATGTTTCATGTTGATACTTGTGTCATACGTAAAAAAAACAAAAAAAAACAACACATACAAAGCTTCATAAGGGCGGGATGGAAGTCTTTGCTATCACTCAGCTATCAATAAGTCGATAACATTCTTTAAAAATTTCTCTTAAATTGGATAAAATTGGATGATTGAAATTGTGGGATGTAATATAAATTTGATAGATCACTAGTGTGTACATATTATAAAATCAGTTACAACCCTAGTACAGTTATAGATTAAAAATCACGTTTTATTTAATAGCTCTCCAAAGACTTGTGTACCTCACAATTTTATCAAGTAACACTTTGCCTTGCATTTTTGTCACTTTACACGGTGGTTGAAAAGAACGAATGGGTTGATCGCAATTGATGCATGTATGGGGAAAAGACTCGCTGGGATTCAAAGTCATCGCCAATCCTCTGGTTGAATAGATTCCAATTGACTCGTGTAGAAATAGTTCCAAGTGCTCTGATTGCAATTTTCGAATAGAGCTCACGTGGTCCGATTCGGCCAATATGAGACTGCTAAATAAACCCGTCAAATAAGCAGCTTATTTAAAAGTCAATAATTGACACAATACAGGTAGGCCATAACTGAGAAGTCATTGGATTTAAACCATTCAATCAACCAGGCTATATAGTTTATGTGAACGTAGTAGATCAATTGACTTATTGGAGTGACCCTTAGGACTGAGATGATTGACAATTCATTCACAACCAACTACCGTGTAATACTGACTTGAGCTTCTTGTTACATATTGGGCTGTAATTATGTTGGGTTTCTGAAGTAAAGAATTCACAGAGACTCATTCTTGTTGAAAGCAGCTTAGTTCTTGTAGTCATGTGCTATTCCAACACTACCAACTATTTAAAATATTTATTACATTTATAATATATACATAGGCCGCTATGTTGTAATATATTAATAATATTTATCGGCCTATAGGCTATAATATAATGCAATTTACAGTAGTAGTCAAGTTCCACCACATTTGTAATCAACAAACTACTAATCTGTAATAATATTCTCTCGCCTTGTTTCAGAATGCGCTAATAAGGGAACTTTAAAACCAAGACCAAAATTTAATTAATCGAGTTGTCGTTGAGTATTTCTGTTCACCACGTTGACAAATACAAATGATTACCTTGTCACGTGTTATATTAATATTATATACATAATTTCTAGTCTTGCTAGCTGGTCAATATATCTAGTCATAATGTAAGAAGCCAGGTTGGGTGCTTCAAAATAACCCATATTTGCTCACTTATATGCCGCTTATTAATTGTATAAATGTGTACAGTATTAAAGTACTATTGGCACTACCAGTAGGTCTTATTACGGCTATTCGTATTACAGTTTATAATTACTATGCAATACACAATCACTCAGGCTCTCCACTTACTCTGACCTGAGACCAGGTTAGCATTTTCTCCACAATTTTTGTTTTCGTTGTAAAATTAAATTAAATCCGAAGAAAAATTGAAGTTAAACATCTTTGTAATTTTTTCATTTTTTTTTTTAAAATCCTTTTTTCAAAATACTAATCAATATTTTTTCATTTGTTCTAAATTATGGACTATGGAGACATTTTTATTGTTTTGAATGCTAGTTTTCAGAATATATATACATATCTGTTTTGATCATTAGTCACTTTGAAAGTTTAAAGTATGGTAGGGCCTATACATGTTTGACAATTGACATAAAAAGTAGTTCATCACTGTAAATGAGAATAAATTCCAAGTTATCATTTGTTTCATTGTGATGCAGCATTCATAACTAAAATAAAGCTATTACTTTATGTACGCCCTATTGAAGAAAATCATGCTTTTGACTCTCACATAATATAAAATTCATGTTTTCACCCAAAAAGTAATGTACACCATTAGTGAAGCAGCTATTATCTCATCTAATTGGACACCAAGCTTCACGCAATAGTGAAAGGCTTACTGGGTTGCTTTTTGTGAGCCCAAAAGTGTTACTCTTAGTGTTATTTGATAATAGTAAAATCTTATGCATCATTCCCGGATCCATCGTTTGTTTTGAACATAGCAATCGAACTGTACTTAGGCGCAATGACGACGTACATCGTAGATCAAAATACTCATTTTGATATACCAATATATTATATTACATGAAAAAATATAAAGACCGTACTTGATATTTATACTAGAATATAATAGGCTTACAACAAATATAAATAACACAGTTGAAACTTGTATCGCAATGTTGCGAATCAAATAATAAAACGCTTTGTAGTTGTAATTACCTCGCAAAGTACATTGCGGTACCAGATTTTTGTTAGTTTTTCAAACAATTACCGTGGAAATGTTGTTTGATTGTAACATTGATGATGATTAGATAATGAATACTAATAGCAAACAATGATAGGAATTCATTTTAGTTTCTTGCTGTATCAACTCTGTCAGTTTTTTTAGTGAAATGTTTGTTTCTCACTGTATGCACAGTATTACCGAATATTTATTATTAAAATGAAATGAATAAAATTAAGTAGGGGGCCTACTGTATTTACTATTCACCCACCCGTTACTTTTTGTATTATATTGCTTTCTAGTTAGTACTTTTGTGTAAATTTTGGTGCTGTAAAATATGGCATATTTTTAGTCAAACTTTCTTATATTTCAAACCTATTTTACATCAATAGAACATGTTCGATTAAAAATTCAATGGACCCAAAAATGCTTTTTTTCTGTCATATTTTGTTTAATATATCCATATGCAATGGTACGAATCCTCAATGGACATTAGCTCAGAGATAATTCCTCTCTTCACTGGATAAATTAATCACACTGTAATAACTCTCATTACTGAGTTAATCTAAGTAATTGTTGAGTGAAATATGACAAAAAAGCAGCCCTGTATGGGTTTCGATCACGAGCCTCTCCGGACCACTATCCGAAATCGTCTACGCTAGCCACTCGGCTACCTGGACATATGATTTTCGCAAAGTTGTCGAGATACTTGAAGAAGATTTTATAAATAAAACTCGACCTGTCGATTGCTCTGCTACCCTGGTAGGAATACTGGACCGTAACTAATTTGCTCGGAAACTTTTGTTCGTGGAAAATTGACTCAAGTACCAGGGAAGCAGAATGCCGCAACAGGTATTCCACAAGACTCAAATGAATTCAAATAATCTTTCAAAC
Organism: Brachyptera putata; assembly: GCA_907164805.1. Classification (NCBI taxonomy): domain Eukaryota; kingdom Metazoa; phylum Arthropoda; class Insecta; order Plecoptera; family Taeniopterygidae; genus Brachyptera; species Brachyptera putata. The sequence goes on from OU015466.1 coordinate 22,132,820, forward strand.
CTCAGCTCTCCTACCAGAGGAGCAGAATATACCAACAGGTTAGGTAATAATTCAAATATCATTTCAAGTATCTCAATAACTTTGCAAATGTTCCATGTCATGGTAGCTTAGTTGCTAGCGTTGGTGGATTCGGATCTCGATGCGAAAGGTCCTGGTATCGAATACCATTGGGGACTGCTTTTTTTCTGTCATATTTTGTTTAATATATCCATATGCAATGGTACGAATCCTCAATGAATATTAGCTCAGAGATAATTCCTCTCTTCACTGGATAAATTAATCACGCTGTAATAACTCTCATTACTGAATTAATCCAAGTAATTGTTGAGTGGAATATGACAAAAAAGTAGCTCTGTATGGGTTTCGATCACGAGCCTCTCCGGACCACTATCCGAAATCGTCTACGCTAGCCACTCGGCTACCTGGACATATGATTTTCGCAAAGTTGTCGAGATACTTGAAGAAGATTTTATAAATAAAACTCGACCTGTCGATTGCTCTGCTACCCTGGTAGGAATACTGGACCGTAACTAATTTGCTCGGAAACTTTTGTTCGTGGAAAATTGACTCAAGTACCAGGGAAGCAGAATGCCGCAACAGGTATTCCACAAGACTCAGATGAATTCAAATAATCTTTCAAACCTCAGCTCTCCTACCAGAGGAGCAGAATATACCAACAGGTTAGGTAATATTTCAAATATCATTTCAAGTATCTCAATAACTTTGCAAATGTTCCATGTCATGGTAGCTTAGTTGCTAGCGTTGGTGGATTCGGATTTCGATGCGAATGGTCCTGGTATCGAATACCATTGGGGACTGCTTTTTTTCTGTCATATTTTGTTTAATATATCCATATACAATGGTACGAATGCTCAATGAACATTAGCTCAGAGATAATTCCTCTCTTCACTGGATAAATTAATCACACTGTAATAACTCTCATTACTGAATTAATCTAAGTAATTGTTGAGTGAAATATGACAAAAAAGCAGCTCTGTATGGGTTTCGATCACGAGCCTCTCCGGACCACTATCCGAAATCGTCCACGCTAGCCACTCGGCTACCTGGACATATGATTTTTGCAAAGTTGTCGAGATACTTGAGGAAGATATTATAAATAAAACTCGACCTGTCGATTGCTCTGCTACCCTGGTAGGAATACTGGACTGTTAATCAATTTGCTCGAAAACTTTTGTTCGTGGAAAATTGACTCGAGTACCAGGGAAGCAGAATGCCGCAACAGGTATTCCACAAGACTCGAATGAATTCAAATAATCTTTCAAACCTCAGCTCTCCTACCAGAGGAGCAGAATATACCAACAGGTTAGGTAATAATTCAAATATCTCTTCAAGTATCTCAATAACTTTGCAAATGTTCCATGTCTAGGTAGCTTAGTTGCTAGCGTTGGTGGATTCGGATCACGTTGCGAAAGGTCCTGGTATCGAATACCATTGGGGACTGCTTTTTTTCTGTCGTATTTTGTTTAATATACCCATATGCAATGGTACGAATCCTCAATGGACATTAGCTCAGAGATAATTCCTCTCTTCATTGGATAAAATAATCACACTGTAATAACTCTCATCACTGAATTAATTCTCCCTGTTTAGATATCCTTATTTTTCCCCTATTTTTATAGTAGCTGGGGCATATTCAACATGCTTATTGAGATTTAAGCTATTATCTTTTATAATATCTAAATATTCAAATTTGTTAACTAATTCAAGAACTTCGCCATTCATGAATACATTATTATTATTTTCATTGCTCCTGATCTTAGTTTCAAGTTCAACCTTCACCATAATTTTCAAGTGACCTGAAACTTTTTGTTGAATTTCTCAATTCTATTGTTACATGGAGCATGACACAAAAGTCAGTTCATTACGGAATATTTGTTGAATCACTCTTTAAACTTTATTTTAAAGTATGATTTGGGAAATTTTTGAAGGAGAGTAGTATTTAGATCATAAGTACAAATTCCTTATGCCTACGTGGAAGTTTCATTTTATGTATTTATTCCAAATATTACAATGGTGATTTCAAGCATTTTTCATTTTCACCATATATTTTGATACTTGATAAAAATCAATTGTAAATAATAAATTATGGAATATAAATAATTTGAGCATAATCAAAGTATTATTGGAAAACTCCGTAGTTTTTCTAATTTGCATACAAAACTCTTTTGACCAGTTTCTACAAAAGTCATTAACATGTTGTAAAATTTTGAAAGTCTTGTTTTCATTATTTCTTTCATAATTTTTGCAAAAATTGAAACGATTTGTAAGCAGAAATGAATGAAGACTTTTCACGTTGCTGAACGACTCCACCAATAGATAGTTTACGATTTTTAGTACAAGCAGGTGATGGTGAAACAAATTGATGGGTGAAGTGATGACTGTTACCCAGAACAAATGAAGTATAGTACAAAAGTCTATGCCCGACCTGACTTCAGTTCCTAACGCAGTGCATGCAGTAGTTGACATGGTAAGATTTAAACTTATGTTTGAGAAACTGCATCTGTAGATTGCTTTTGAGGGTAACACTAGAAAGTGTTAATTAGCAATGCTTGATCTGGTGGCATACTTACGTCAAACTTTTTTCCACACCTCTTGGAAGGATACACAAGTTCAATGTGAATCTCTTTACAGGTTTATGGACGCACAGGTGGGAGAAAGGAAAATCCCATTATCACGAAAAACTAGTGTCGATTATTTTCAATCTATTTTTTTCAGTGTTTATTATAGGACTTGAACCCTAGTCATTGACAGTCATTCATCAGGAGTACGCTGGTCGCTGGGCAGTCTAGTTTTAACAGTGGCATTATTGACTTGAAAATAATTGTTTCTGCTTCTTAATTTTTATGTACGAGTCCAAAAGTTACAGACAAATAACAAAGTAATTGAATCAAGTTTTTCAATAAGGCTCAGCAGTTGTAATTCTTCATATTATGAGAGGAAACAAAAATCTGAATTATTCAATTGCATGTATTTAATGAAAAAGTTGGGCTATGTTCATGGTGATGGGTCAAAAAACAGACTAGAATAAAAATTAATGCAATTATTGCTGCTCAACACTTATTCAATTCAATTTTATTCAATGTATATAAAAACAATAGTGTACATAAAAACAGCGTATTACTTTATAAACATTTACTGGTATAAGTACAGTACAGGCCGGTTTATTTTATTTGAGATTTTACATCAATATTCAGTCACGTCAGATTATATGATAGTACACATGAACCTTTTTGAGAAGTCCAAAGAATTTCAGATTGAAACTACAACTGTCAATGTTAAATGATAGGTCCAACAGTGACATGAATGGCATTGTTTGGAATTCTAAATCTGCCTCTAATGTACATGTCACTAACCGGATCTGAATTGTGATCTGCCGGTAGGTATTGTATATCGTTTTTAGTTGATTCAACAAGTTCATGACAAAACTACAGATACTTCTTGAAGCGGACTATAAAACGCTCAACTATGTGAAACTTTTATTGGGCTATGAATATTATTAATTTTGTTTTCATTAATACTGGTATGGATATGCATAAATCCATACTAGTAGAGTGAGTTGGGCCCACGCAATTAGCATGTTATCTTTTGCATGAAATGCAAATGAACTGGAAGAATTAAATCTTCACCAGAGTATACCTAGACACGTACTAGTACTGTTAATGAGTACTCAAAATACGATTGGCGCTCAACACCTGAAGAGAATTAGAAATTTAATTTACAAGGGAAACCACATTCGAAACAATAGGCCAGTTTAGTCCTGTTATAAAAGTTACAGTATTGAAATATAGCACAGGCCCTACTGTTTTTAATGCCTGTAGTGCTAGTAGAAAATACAATAGTAAAATACTGATAGTAGGACCTAAACGTAACTGAACTTTGTCAATAATGGTTATAATTCTATTTGGTGCAGGTTTTCTGTTTTACACCATATGTTTCTTGAATGGTATTTTACACGTAGGCCTACACATCAGATTTACATGCGAGAATGCTCTCCATTCAACGAGTCACCACAAAGTAGAAAATTAGAACACTTCTAATTTCCAGCAGTTGAAATCATGCATTGCCTCTAGCTTAGTACTAGGCCTACTCAAATTAAAGTTATGGTCTACTATAGGCCTAGAAATTTAGGAATAGGCCTATTTGTAATATACATATATACAGAACGTAAACTTTCAAAATCTATATATTTAATTATTTGTATTCTATAGGCCTATACATTAAGAAGGTCTGTCATAATTTAATTGTAAATTAACACGAGTGTTGAGGGTAAAACTTAAGCTTCTAACATTGTAGTGTAATTGTGCACTGAATCTTGCAACGAGTACGAGTGGACATCGTTTTTACATGGTTTTACGGTCTTCTCTATGATTACCTTCTGCGCGTTAGTTTCAGTCATACCAAGAGCTCGGCGAGCGTCAGCCTGGCCGAGACGTGCAGCTACGACAAAATGCTGACGTGCTTGGACACGGTCGGCAGGTTTGCCGCCCCACCCATGAACATAGAAAACGCCCAAGTTATACGTTGCTGTAGCATGACCACCAACAGATGCAACCTCATAGTATTTGGCAGCCTAGTTAACAGAACCAATAGAAGAATTATTCACCAAAATACATACCTACTTGGAAATGAGAATTTTACCACACTTGACAAATGGTAGTCAGATTTCCATTTCTCTAACTTACCTTGTGAAAATCTTGGGGAGCTCCGAGTCCCATTTCATGACATAGACCCTAGAATAAAATATATGTTATTACGATGAAGAAGACTGGACTGACAGGGACTGCAATTGATTCAGCACTGGCCAGCTGATACTGTATATTTCGAAGTCCTAGATAAAAGTGGTCTACCCTCCCCCCAAGACCTGACTTTCTTGGAGTATTCAATAGAATAAACCACCACACAGACAATCATTAAGAATGAAGAATTTAGAATAACAAGTTATGCAAAATCTATATCTTACCATATTGAAAGCAGCCGTTGCATGTCCACGATCTGCAGCTTTTTGAAATAAAAAAGCTGCTTCCTTGTGACGCTTACGTCTTGCTAATTCAATGCCGAGACGATTTTCTACCGAGCCATGTGCTTGAGCAAAATTGTCAGCAGCTTGGTCCAATGATTCATGGGCAAAATGAGGGGTATTTTCTAACGTTTGCTCTTCAGATGTGATAGATTTTGGTAGAATTTGATTTACAGGCTGGGCAAAAACTGAGTTGTGGGTAATCAAGAATTGTCCTGGGCTTTTGTATTTCAGCTCATCTGATTGAGCATTATTGCACAAAAGTGACCGAAGGCGGGTGGGTTGGCTAAGATACCAACCTAAGACCAATATACCACTCTGTAAAAAGACACAATAAAACAAACATGATATATCAAGTATGATAGTTTCAATTAACATATATAAACAATCACGTAAAATTTCATGAGAGTGAAATCAAAACCATATTAGGCCATAGCCATTACTTAATGCCATAGCCCTAAGCTACATTATTTGTGTTCGTCAATATTTTTCTGTAGGCCTACGGCATTGAGTTTGTAGTTATAACTACAAACTCAATGCCTACGGTAAGGAAATAATGTTGCAAAACAAAATCTAGTTTAAAGCCTATCTGGAAGTTTAAATGTCTTTAAGACAGTTGCTATAAGTAACCTCTTTGGTATTGTCATTGTATTCATCATAGGCCTACTTTCTAAGAAATAACTGCATTGTTAGCGATAGACGAGTAGGCCTAGATAGGCCTAGGCCAATAGATGCGCTTAGGCACTTATTCTTAGGTCCATACAAAGGCTAGGGCCTTTATGCTTTTTAGGAAAATGCAATGTGAATCACTCTAGCTTCACTCATTAGAACTCACCCATCCAAGGGCTCCAATCCAGTTACGCTGTTGAACTTGTGCATTTGCTTCCCAACTTGGTCTTTTCTTACTTTTCTCTTGGGAATTGTCTTGCTCTCCATTACACTGACCATCTCGAGGGAAACAGCATATTTGACGATACTTTTCCGACTGTGTAGGCTTGCTAGATGTGAACGTATTTTTCCAAAATAATTCTTTTGAGCGACGGGAAAAGCATTTCCACATTTTGAGGTTATAGGCCTAGGCAAATTCAATGGCCTTACTAGGCCTTATCCTCTAGGTTGGCCCTCGACCTATAAAAAAATTACAATGACAATGACTTTAAACACTAATCAGGAAGTACCTCGTTATATTACGATAATAAGAAACTATATTTACCAACTGTAGGTTTCAATTATTACAATATTATCGACTTGAGCTAACTCAGCTGATCAACAAGTCAACAACTACAGAAACTAATGTTACCACAAATCGCCATCTTTAATTCACGGCCAATCACGGGTCACGGCCTTTTCGCCTTTCACACCGCCAACTCACCGCCATCGTTTAGCGCCATCCTCCATTGATCTTCAAAATGAATTTTGGCATGCCCACGTCACTCATTACATAATGGGTATTATTTCATATAAGACGGATAAAAATAATTATCCACCACTTGGTAGTAACAGGTCTTCAGTATTGATCAATCACATTCTTTGATGGTTTACCAGTAATGTAGGTATATATTAATGTATTTGCCAGTAATCTTCACTAAGTTGATATGGTAACCATGGTTAACCATTTGACACGTCTTGACTATAATATGTAGCTCAAAGACATTAATATATAAATATATATATATATATATATATATATATATATATATATATATATACCTACGGTAATCTAGCTAATCTGCCCATTTTTGGCTCGAGTTTATTACTTCTTGGTATATCTCTAGGGTAAATGGGAATGTGGGCAGGTGGTATGTTTCTTAATAATATTTGTCAAAATGTTTGCAAGTATGAATTACGATTACTCTAAGAAAATTTGTTCTATGTCTAGAATCTTATATTCTTTGAAAGTTAATTCAGAAGAGAACTGTCTTTTTTGAGAATTTTTCTGAGAAATAATTTCAATTATTATTTTTTGAATAATAATACGAGGTTGAAGATGCGTATTATACGCTCCACCCCAGTATATTATACACTAACTTACTGGTAAATTGAATGTGCAATGTCCTTATACACTAGGCTATATGGCTATTCACTGGGAATAGGTTCAACAAAAAACAACAACATTCACATGTTGTGACATATACACCGATGGTCCAGGAAATAGAAGCTGCCAAACACTAGCAGCAAAGTTCTGGTCATCGCATTCCGAAGTCAATAAAATATATATAATAAACTACGAGTTCTTTTAACTTAGGAATTGTTATGTTATGAAGGTACTTTACACTGTCGTTCTTCTGAATTTCGTAACTGTCGACAATGCAATCCATTTGATGTAATTTCAATGTATGTTCTCCTGAAGGATGGGCTTTAGATATTGTTTTAAGATTTTGTAAAAGCGTTTATTGTGAAAATAATGTGAAAAGTTTATAGTTTTCGGTTTGTGTCTTAAAATTGATACCGTGATGTGGGCTATTTATTACATTATGGGCCCATTCTTACATGATTCTGCATTGATCATGACCACAGGACCATTTATTGTCATTTCAATGTCCTTGCCAGTCACATACTCAAATTGCTCCTACGAAGCCTACATGAAGGGGATGGCACTATAATTTAAAAATTTGTGTGAATAAAATTATATTTTGGTGTCACCGCAGAAGTTGAAAATATGTATACATTTCATTTTTATTTATTACATTATAGCCATTACAATAAATACAAATATAGCAATTTTTAAAGTTGACCTACAAAAATATGTCGCCAAACTTATTAATTATGACACAAATTAATGCTTGTTTCTAAAAAAATCTCACTAATGCTTGAAAATAACAATTAGCAACATTAACCGACACTCACACTCTAACTAGAAATAAGTTACGATTCGATTACAATCCGAGAGTTACAATCGAAGATGATACATAAACGTCATTTTTATTGTCAGTATAACAACATAATGAGTTCAAAACATCACATTCTTCATTCACACAGATGCTTCGTCGATGACTGTGATCACTCTTTTTGGTCCGGACATAAGTCGCCATTTGTTATTCGGCCCGGCACGGAATGGTGGGAGTTCTCTCCGAGTTTGTAATTCCGGACTACCTCCAGGTATGCCCGGACCATCTGGCATCTGACGGGCCAGGGACCATCGTCTGCCTTTACGGTCCAAAACGACTGGCATTTCGGCAATGAGGTTGTTTTCGAACTCCGATAACATTAGATAGTTCTCGACTTTGTTGCAAGAGGTTATGCAGTCTCCAATGTAGTCAAGATCATCCAGAAGGTTGTCCGGGAGGTCCATGTCGGCGATTCCTTCTTCCGAGATGCAAGTCAACTCGGGTTTATCCCCGCCTGCTACCAGAATTGCCTTTGTAAATGAAAGAGAAATAGTGTTACTCTTTTGAAAATAGATTATTTCACATTAAGGGAGAAGTTGGAGAACTAAATAAAAAATGATTGTTCTGACTTTTAACTTGAATCTACGTTGTATGATCAACGAGAAAAGTGTAAACAGTACAAGGTCAAAGTTCTATTACCTCTGGTGGATCTGGTATTAGAGCTGGTTCCGGCTCCATTTCCACGTCCTGAGAGAAGGACAAACGGCGCCTTTGCGGGCAAGTCTCATTGACGCATAACTGCCGCGTGCCGTTGGCGCGTGTATGCTTGTGACGTGCCATTTGACGCCGGTGAAGGTCGATAAAGAAGAGAGCTAACGAGCCGACCAAGACGCACGTTGAACTGAAGTAGTAGCCGGCTTTGCCACCACAACCGATGTTCATATAGCCTGAAAACAATTATTAAGCTCCTATCAGACTAGAGTCATCTGCAAGCGACCAAAACTCACCAAGGTCATGTTGGGTTAAGACTAGGAAATATTATCATTTTATTATCATTTAATTTCTTTTTCAAATTTTTCATCACACGAGAAAATGTAGGTGTGACACGTAACATATTTAATTTTGAAAATAATTTCTTCATTGTTATTGTTAATATATTAAAATGCTATATTTTTTACAAAATTTCAAAAGATAGCCTAAATAGACAAAATCTGATATTCTTAAATGTTTCTATTCATCTTTGATTTTGGTATATTTGGTCTTTTCAACTTGCCTGATATGGGTACCCCAATGGCTATCGGAATGGCTTGCGAACACTGCACGAACCCCCATGTCCTAGCAAAGTTCCTTGCTCTCACACGCTCGTACGTGTACATCTTCAACGAGTAATGATATCCTCCTGCGAAGATGCCATAGATCCACGCGAACAGCACGTAACCGGGATACGAACCGCGCACGGCGGTTAGCGCCAGGATACACAGGCCGCACATGAACACTGCCGCCTGGCACAAGTATTGCCTGGCGATACGACACTCGACGGAGTTGCGGACCACAACCAGGCCGAACGTACAGCAGCCGAGCGTCCAGGCGAGACCGAGGTGGGTCTGGAGAAGGATGGCCGTGTGACCGAGACCGTCTTCCTCGACTTGATGGGCCTGGAGAAGTGACAGTTCAAACAGACATCAAATGGAGGACATTATAGGTCGAATACACGTGGTCATGAGAATTAGAATTGGTATTTTATTTTCAAATTTAGAGCAAATTACTTTATTTATGATTATTTCATACATTGATAATGTAGTATGATGTAGATAATGAGAGATCAAGAGAAAATATATAGCTGTTGTACTGTTATACTAGTAAGATTTAGGTGAGTATTGTAATTTTTAAAAAAAAATAATCTAAAAAATTTATTTTAATGTTTTTAATGGTGTTAATCCCATATTACACGGTTGTTGGTTACGAATGAATGCAATCATCTCATACCTCAAGTTCACTCTAACCAGTCAATTCAACTATTAATTACACCTAATCTATATTGCCTGTTTGATTCAATGGTTCACAGGCTCAGCCTTCCTATATTGCCGCAATGTAGTTATTGACATAGAAAACCACTGTCTATTTGGCGGTCTCTTACTGGCCGAAATGACATTATATCCAGGAAAAAGTCTAACAATATGAATTGAAAATTAATATTTTCACTGAGTCTGAATTCATTTTTTTTCATTTTATAAATCAAAAATTAATATTTAGCAAATGGAATAAACTTTTGTTTACAACCTCGATTGAACTCACCAAATAGAATATTGGAGTGTTTATGCCAAATGCACTAATGCCTGTTGACACTAATAGAATGCGCACTGTTTTACTGCGTAACGTGCTGAAGTCAAAGAAAGGAGGTGTATCGTCGAGCTTGTTCTTGTCTTTGATCTTTCGCTTCTGGTTCTTGAGGTGAAGGATTGCACGGCGTTGAGGGTGATAGAGCGAGGCAGAACGATAAAATGTGCCGAGGATGAAAGTGAGAAAAACGACACCAGTAACGGCCTGTAGTCCAAGACGCCAACCGATTGCGCTAAAAACAATACAAAGATGTTAATGTAATAATAACTGTTTAACCTTTGATCAATTAGATAATTAATGGCCTAAATTCTATCACTGAAAAATGTCAAAAAAATATTTGTATATATCATAATTTGTAGTATTTTTTGGAAACTGCTTAAATTTTTCATAACTCAACATACTTTTGGATACTCAAAACATTAGAATTCAAAAAGTGTTTGACCAGCTGTGATGAAAATTGATCTGTTTGTTTTTGTAGTTTCGTTTCATTAGAAAATAATTACTTATTTGTTTTTCTTCAAAATTATCCCTGTCCATAACAATAAAGTGAATTAAAAAGTCACGGGAATCTCTATTTTCCGGAAATGTTACATTTTTACTATGTTTCAATTTTAATTTTCTGGTATTATTATGTATGAGTAAATTATAGTCTATACTCTATTTCATAATTATTTACAATGTTTGGTTTTGTGGAAAATTGCAAATATTGACCCTACTATACTTACTTTCTTGCTTACTCGATCAAGTGTTTACTATTACTATTATTACTAAGCTTATTACATATTCATTTGTTTTTATTTCTAATGCTATATAATTTTTTTTACAATATTTGGATAATATTATTAGTGTTATGAAAATTCTGTGATAATACATGAAAATGATTGTCGATTAATTAATGGCAATAAATTATTTGCATTTAATTAAATTTAAAGATTAGAATAAATCTACTCAGAATAATACAAGAAGCTTTTATTTTTGTTGTAGACAAATAAGAACAAATTTACAATCATATTTAAAACTGAATCAACATAATGTAAATTTATTGTATCAATGGATACTTGAAAAAAAAAACTGTAAATAGTCAATGTAAATTCCTCGGTAACGTGTAATAGAATCGATATGATGTAAAAGAGTAATATTTAATATCATTCCGTAGTTTAGACATGTATTATCTATATTTTTCAATTATCTCTCTCTGTTCACTTATTTTCATTTCTAGTTTTAAGTATTTTCTATATTTGTATCATATAAAAATCTTTGGAAAAATAAACATAAACAACATAAAAGTAGTATCAGTCCGTCAATCCGTATCAGTTTAATATCAGTCGTTGTCCGTTTAGATATATACATACCTGATTAGCGTCTTGATAAATGCAGACATAACAGCAATGCCGAGTCCACTTCCAGATACAATAAAGATCTCGACAAACTCACGGCGTCTCTTGAAGTACTGTGCTACCATAAGCGTGCTGCAGTCTCGAGTCATTCCGACGCCGACGCCCATTACTGCGCCGTAGGAGAAGAATAACTGATGGAACTAGAACACAAACAGACATCTCAGAGTACTGCCCTACCATAAGCGTGCTGCAGTCGCAAGTCATTCCGACGCCTATACGCGATGGACGTAGGCGTCGTCTTCGCCATAGGAGAAGAATAACGGATCAAACTAGGACACAATAACTACACATTTCAAAGTAGGGACTACTATAATTTGGATTTTCAATTAAACAGAACGATGAAACGGTATAAATAAAGAATTAATTTGTTTCATAGAAATTTATTAGTAATAATTAATTAATTAATTATAGAACTAAAACTTATTTGGGTTCATCTTTTCAACGTTGCTTCCTACGAATACAACAACTACGGTATCAGCATTGTGTTATTTTCATGTAGGTAATAAAATGTACCTTTAGATTTATTACAAATTTCAGAACATTGTTTTTGGTTCACATAGCAGAATATGTCCTGGAAGAATTTCGCACACACCTCATATACTTATAAAATGTAGAAAACACTGTGCATGTATGCTGCTGATTGAAGAACCATAATATATTATCATATTAAAGGAAAACATTCGTTTTGACGGTTTCATAAACATTAAACACCACTTATTGGTGGAGGTGCCGCAGTTTTACATACTCATACAATAGAATCTGGATGTTCGAAAACTATATAGGGCCTATATATGTATACCAATGTTGGTAATGTCCGGTTAGATCACAAATAACCGAATTAAGTTACTCAAATGTGTTCCACAATTGATGGAAACTGAAATACTTTCATCTGTGGCTAAATTTGATCAATCATAGTGCACTGTTGCCACACTGGTGTTTAAGTTCATTTATATTAACTCATAATGTGCTATAGAATATTTATTCATATTTGTTGACAAAACCGCCTTGAAGTCGCGCTAAAATCGCCGCTTTTTAAACGGTCTCATTGATTCATCCTCATTCTCAGTTGGGAACAATCCTTCATCAAGATTACGATGTTGATATTAAATACGTTATCATACTAACCTGCGAAGCGAATGACGTGAAAAGACAACCCAACGCAGTGACGAGTCCTCCAATCACAGCCGTCACCCTCGTCGACTTCCGACGACAGAACGCGATCGTGACGGGCGAGACTAGTAGCGCCACTGCGGTGGACAATGCCCCTAACCATCCTGGAACCACATGAAAACACCAAATTGTTAACAAATGCCGGCAATCCATCGGGAAAAACATCACCGTGGGAAATTTGTTTTACATATACATTTTTGTTCGATTAGTTCACTCCAAAGACTTATGTCAGCTGAGATTTTCTGCTATGTATGTTCTATTCTTTCATTTCTTCAATTCACTCACAAGTGAACTAATTTTCAAATAATTTTAATATTATTTTCAAAACTATACAAATTGGTTCCGTTAGTAAGTTTTTGGTTTTGTGATGAATGAACGTATTGGGTTGTCAGTGTCCAATACTCATCTATTATATATATATATATATATATATATATATATATATATATATATATATATATATATATATATATATATATATATATATATATATATATATATATATATGTATATATCACCTGTGAAAATGCTTGATGCAATTCAAGAGAAACGTTGGTGAGTTTTAAATAAAATATAAATACACAAGAGGAACCGAAAACATGGATTATTTATATATATATATATATATATATATATATATATATATATATATATATATATATATGTGTGTGTGTGTATATAATTATATAACACGGTGATGAGATTAAAATTTTCTTCATGATGTAGATCGGGTTGTAAAACCACTACCAGCCATATATACTTGGGACTTTCATTAGGTTTGTCTACTTCCAAAATAGCTAAATTACCACATGAAAAACTTTCCGCTTCCGTTTGCAGTCTTGTGTAGTTGAAAGTATAGAACAAATTATCCAACTTTTCTTAATAAATTTCACGTCATTGTAATTTACTTGATAATAATAAAACTCAATTATGTTTGATGCTTTGAGAAACTACTGAATATTTTAAACTCAAAAGTTTGGAGACTTTGAGAAAAAAAAAATCTTGAAGTCAATTATAAGCTTTTTATATTAAATCTTCAATAGATTAATATTGTTGAAAAATAAATCAAAGAGTGTCAACAAAGAAATCATGAAGTCAAATATTGAAATTAGAATAGACGCGTTTAATATCAATTTTCAATCTACATAAAACAATAATATTCTTAAGAGATGTAAAAGAGATGCAGCCAAAATAGTCGAGTAGTAAAACACTAAAAACCTGTTGATTCTATCAAATCACGTAATGTTTTTGAGTGGCTCCATTTTGTTTTAAACGAAATATTCCGACCCATTAGATAAAACTATAGTCTATGGATGAAACAGGACAAACCCCATCTGGATATAGTGACGCATCATGACCTAAAAGGCTCACACTTTTTTACTCAAAACTGGGCCAAACATAAGTTGAAATATGATTTCTTTTATTCAGATAATTAAACAATCAATTTTCTTCGCAAATAAAAAATTCAATCAGTCTAATCGATTTTCAGTGTTTGGTTTATACAAATAACAAAAATATTGAATTCATGTATACTATGTATTTACACTTGTAAATATATCCGAAAGATTATATATTCAAGACATCGTAGCAATATCCTCGACTTCCCGGATACATTAGCAGACTATTTATTTTCTTAATTAATGGACGTTTGTTCCTATGTGACCTTTCACGATATTTTGCATTTACCAGCCTAATTTACTATGCCGTGATCACAGCGTACAGCATGTTATATTAGTGTGTATGGCATTCTCGCTGTCACTCAAAAGATTCTAGGGACATTTAGTAGAGTGCACTTATTGTGCGCGTCATTTTAATGGTTGAGTAATTGCAGCTTGAACGCATTGTGAGTACTGTACGTACATTGAACAATTACGGTATTGACAACAGTTATTGTTCGACAAGTAATCACTAAACTAACACAGCCATAACGTTCTATTTCTTTACAATGAAAAGCTAAAAAATAAAAGTATGTTCTCACAAAAGATCGTCAATATATCTGGAAATGAATGAAATATAATTTATATATGAAGTTTCAATGGGAATGACTCGTACATACAAGAGAGGAAAGCCAGAAACTGAAATGATCAAGTAGGAAGGTACTGCAGCAAATTTAATGTCATTATAAATGGGAAGTCTTATAACTTCGACGAAACTTTCAATGTAGTTTTTATTATGGTTCTAATATACGAGATTGCTGCCTCTTCGATATAATCCAGGTCAGAATCAAGGATATCAGGACTCGGACAAAGGAATGAATGATTACATAGCAGGATATAAAACGTGAAACTTGAATGAGAGAGATTGATATATTTTCTTGGACTTTATTCTAATTGTTATTGCTGTGCTATTTGACCGGAAATACCGACATTTTATCGATATCGTAATGTATGCACATATAATTTTAATGTTCAATCTACATTGTTGTGTTTTTACTGTCAAAAACCATGAATTAACTTTTATACTCTACTCCGAATATATATCCAGGCATCACATATTTTCTACTCAAAAGTTATCTTTGGAGAAAAACAAAATACACGTATACAAACTTCAGGATTGTAAGCTATATGAAGTAAATCCACCCATAAAACTTCTAGTTGGTGAACTTTCAAATGTCTTGTAAGATTGGCAACAATGAATGTTGTTAACAGATGGCACTGACTATTTGGCACATGTTTTATTTTGACCATTAGCTCTTAATACTCTCTAACTTATCTCGCGTGTACGTGGATAAAGGAACAGAGGAAAACTACTATTCCTAGAGGAATGAAAAGTCTTCACGCTACAGGAGATTGATAACCCAAATATGAGAATCGTTCAAGTATTTAAATGATGAACTGATGAATATAATTTGTCAAATTCTACATTTTGATTGCATGGATGCTTTTTAATCAAGGCAATTCAACGAGACTGTTTACGACTTGTTTGAGAAATATTTACATTTTGAACAATATCGTGTAGGTTACTGTCAAGTCATCACGACCAAGATTTTAGGAGGTACATTGATGATATATTTTGATGTATACAGTAATTTAAATAATTAATGATAATCAGAATATAAGACGACAAATTATGAAACATACGTGGTAAAACCAAAACTTATTTTTTGTATTTAAAAGTAGAGCAAAGTCTCGATATACCAGAATATACTCAGTACATCGGTATATTATCAGACTATACGAGAAGATTGGGTAGTTATCAAGTTAATTAGATTAGTTTCAGAACCTCTCATAGCAAATCTTTTGATCAAGATCAAAGCAACAAATACAAAATCTCAACCATGTACATTTGACACAGTATGATGATTACTTGGTTCTATCAAAGTAAATTACTGAAGTACATAGTAGATATTACTGTTAGGTAATTAAGACATTGCCTTGATAACTCAAGTCAAGTCGAGCAAGAGTTTGTCCTCACATATACGAGAATATTTTAGCAAATAGCTAAAGTACTGTTCGAAAATAAATATAAATGAAATGACTATTCCGTAAATGATGTCTCGATCTAGCATTAAGAATTGGTTCAGAAGAAATCCGGAGAAAATAGAATAGCGCTTCAGAAGAAATTGTTTTATATATTAGACAATAGAAACTAACGATTTGTATGCAATCCAGTTATAATATCTTTGTGTTGACTTCCGACATATTGGAAAATCATACCCTATTATCTACATTTCATCCATCACCAATTGGCCGATATGTTCACATTGTCACCCTGTTTATATTTTCTATTTCTACATAGACCTGGTTTTTAAATTACTATCATTATTATGAGTCTATATTTGTATCAATCATAAATAAATAATAAGACTGTACCACTATAAGAAGTAATGACTATTGTTAAGATATATTTCGCGATTTTTTTTTGAATGCACACATATATTAATTCCATGTTATTGTTATCACTGATATTGCAACTGTTCAACCATTGCATTATGTGAAGAACTAATAAAATAAACGAATAACATACACCTATTACGTTAAAGAATAAGTGTATGACTAAAATGTATGAATTACATTAAAACGTATTATACATTCAAGTTGGACTTTTCCCTATTTGCGTAAATGTAAGCCCTGTCGTTTATTGACATTTTGTAGCATTTCTCTTCTGACTCTCTAGACAATATGAATACTTATTCTAGCACAAACGAAGTGTACAATCTACTGTCTGACTACATGCTTTTACTCGGATGAATAATCATAGGAATTACCATTTACCATTACATCGTTAAAATTTCGAATCTACACCGAGGACGACTAGAAGTGAAATTACATTCACTCCCTCGAGGGCAGATATAGAAACAAAAGCGAAATAATTTCAATTAAAAAGAAAAGAATTTTTAGAAAGACAACTCTTTTAATAGAGTTGAAAAAACTAGTTTGAATAGTTTTTCCTATGGAAAACTACGAACTGGAACTACATTTATATTTGTGTATTTTCATTTTTATTTATAATTTATCGCGGTTTATAGAAGTATTTTAATAAATAAAATACATGCAAAAACGTCTGTAGAAAAACTTACATTCTGGAACTACATTTATATCTGTTTATTTTCATTTTTATTTATAATTTATCGTGGCTTTAGAGAAGAACTATAATTAATAAATACATGCAAAAACGTTTGTTAAAAAACATATATTTCATTTCGTTGAGAAGTATTTCCGTTTATTCCATTTTTGTATCCAATTATCAAAACCAGATTTTATATCAAGTAATATATATTCAAATAATTTATATGAGTCCTATCGGGTGAACGAATGTAATTGTTCTTAAGAGCGCATATTCAAGTCCAGTTTCTAAACAGTTCGTTAAAAGTTAAAAGTACTATAGGTAGTCACTTAGTTAAATAGTTAGTTACTTGTTATCTCCTTTGGTCACATACGTTATTGAATTGATTTATGTTTAGCCTAACGGAGTCTTTACACACCTACTGACACCCAGGGCCTTGGTGAAATGTCAGTTTTTTGGTGAAAACTTTGTACCGGTAAAATATCAAAATTCCAATACTATTAAATAGAAACAAGACGTTTTTAGTTCCTCTTAAAAGTATGAAAATACAAAAATACAAATAGAAATTATAAACCTCGGATGCAAACTTATACACGGTTAAACAAATGATAAATTATGTTTGCACCTATAAATATATATATAGAAGTATTGTAAGGCGAATAGTTCTTGTACGTATACCCACATCAAAGGAATTCAAAATATCTGCGTTTTTGTTGTTTCAAAGTTTGTATATCTTTTCAGTTTCAATCACAAAACAAATCACAAAATTTAGACTCCCGTGAGCTCGTAATCTCAAAAGTAATTGTTATTTTTTCATTAATCAATTATCCAAGTTTGCATGTAAAAGTTACATGTATACACAACTGAACATTGTATGTGGACAATGAATAAATGTATACATTAAGGAGACGGTCAGCTATTTATTTAGGCATAATATATATAATATATACAATATATACAATATATATAATATATACAATATATAATTTAGGCATAATAGTTCAACTGACGAGAGTTGGCTATTCCCATCGACGTCTTCCCCATCCAATAGCATACACGGTCGGGCTTGTCGACCAGCGAACTCAAGTGGAGTAGACTCTATTACTTTTATCAAGCAAAGAAAATAGAGTTGTCATAACTAGACTGGATAACCACAGAAGTTAATACTTTGTATTTATCTATCTTTGATCTTTTCCTTAGAATCTTTGACATACAAAATGTCTCCGCCTATCCTTTGACTAGACTTATAAAAACATAATTTTAATAAAAACAGAAATTAATTGCATACTGATGCTTCCTTGAGCAATGTGTTTATTTTGAAAGAGTTGTAAAAAATGTAAGAATATTACTTTAGTTTATATTGGTAAGATCAGGGAAAGTTTTTATCTTTCAATATGAATTTGGCTGATGTTTTTGGCAGTCATATCGAATACATAAATAAAACATGCATTAATAGTACTAAGTTATTATATTCTCATTTCATGAACAGTAATGTCAACAATGTATTTTGTGCTTCAGATATCAGACGATGAAGATTATCTTCCATCAATATTAGAAAATGTACTATCCTTAGTAGTACTTAGGCAGCATCATTGAGAATAAGAACAAGAATAACGTCATAAGAATGATACTAGTACATTTTTGAGTTTGAAGAAATATTTATTTATTCATTCATTTAATTTACTCATTATATATTGTTCTCAAAAAAAGTGGTAATTATTATTTTTATTATTTTCTTTTCTTCCAAAGGACATATACATTCAATGCATTATAATGTAAGATGTATGGAACGTGTAATGATTACTCTCATGAAATTAAAGGAAAACGAAACCAGCTTTAATCATCTATCATTAATTCATCATTTATTATAATATAAATCTTCTTGAATAATGATAATTTATACAGCTAATATCGTAAATTTGCTGATAACATTATTATGCAACTCATTTTCAGTCTTAATTAACTTCCAAACTCGTTCAATATCCTAGAATACTTAATTTATGTTTATAATTATTTTCTGTCTCTGGGTAATCCATTTATTGGAAAAAAATCAATCCATTCTCTGAAAAAAATGAAAAAAATAAACTTCTGCTAACTTCTTTTTATATTCATCAAAATATTTCCGCCTCAATTTTTACATTTTGATTTGGTTATTCATCATAATTAGCTAACGATATTACTAACTGATATTTTGATTTCATTAAAAAGTAATCATTTAGAAATTAAATTAATCATTATTTATATCTATTACTTTCATGAAGTTATTGTGAAGTCACCTACCGAGAATAAATAAAAATTAATTCTGTATAAAACGACCTCCCAGACTGTTTTTTGTACTAAGCCATCTGAATTTATGACTACGTGGCACCCTACTGTGAGCTCGAAGATTATTTATTGCCTGGGCAGAAAACAATCACAATCGTGGTCAATATTTTGAGAACTTAGTCTACACTGGACATAGATATAACTTGCGATGGCCTGGAATTGTTTTATCTCCCATCTACTGACATATTATACTTGTATTCACCAAAGAAGCCATCTACCTATTGAATAACCGCAATACACTTTGGTAATTTTACTTTAAAGATCATCTCAACTCGGAAACTACATTTGAACGAATAATGGCGATATTCATTTCCCTAATTTCAGAGAAAACTAGAAATCATCGTCTCAATTTCATTTTTTTTCCCGGAGACAATGAGTCATGACGTAAGCATTACCAATTCTGTATAGAAACATAAACATAATCGAGTAATGTCTACGTCACGATTCAGCGAAAAAGCCGGGCACTGGAGGACAAAAATCAATTATTATTTATAAAATTGAGATAATAATTTATATTTTTCTCTGAATTTAGGGAAATGAATATCATAATTGTAGTTTAAGGGTTGTAATTCACTTCACGGATAGGAGCTGCATATTTTATTGTAATCGCGTCATGAGAAATAACACGCCCCTGAACATATGATTGGCATGGAAATATAAGGGTAATATTTTTGTCAAGTTGGTAGACGAGATTTTGTCGATACAAAACTATTTTCCTCTGTATAGCTCCAAGGGAGTGGAACTTGTTGGTTTGCTAATATTTCATACAAGAGTTACAGTTACTGACTTGCTAGAGTTCATGCCGGAAATACAAACTTGGGAGCTCTAACTGGCAGTTTAAAGTTGTTATCACCGTGGTAACCCATGACAGTTGTTTTCACCAACTCTCAGATCAAGGCTAAGATACCGGGCCATTTACTCGTTTAGTTCTGATATTATTTATCAATATGTTCTGGTGAAGGCATATAAAATTGACCCAAAATTAGGATCCTCGAGCTTAGTAATGTCAAATTACAAGTTTATTACTTCTGTTTTTACTTTTGTGGTTGTTAGTTCTCTTAGCTCGTCTGCTTACACATTGTAAATATACAATTGAAAAAATGTTATGTCACTACTGGGATATTTAGCGTAGCAAAAATGTACAAATTGTCGAGAAATTACAGTCTTTAGAATTTAGCATTTAGAATTAGCATTTATAGCGCGAATAAGTAGAAAAAGTGAATTAGAATTGAAAATAGTAAAAATCACAACCTATGGCATTCTTCTCAGTTAAATTGAAAAAAAAGTCAATTTTACGTTATTTCTACAAAAAAAGTATAAGCAAAATTTTTTTTTTTTATATATAAATAAATGTGATAATTTTTGAACAGGTTCTTGCTCAACACTAATTGGGAATAAAAACGTCACAATTTTACCATTCTGTTGTAAGAACAAGCGGTGGTTTTTGCTAACGCATCATTATTTTCCCGTTTCAAAACCTTTAAAGTAGCTCATTATTATTATTTTGCTTCGTAAAATATTTCTATACGGATTTTTTTTTATGTTGAAGATAAAATGTTCATCAGGCTGTAAGTTTACCTGCTTTCTTGTAAAATAAAAAAGTATCAATAGACCATTTTAAGATTATTGAACTTTGTTTGCGACAAAATATTTTCTGACTGTCAACTTACATATAAGGTATGTTAATTCCTATTATTATAATCAACTGATGATACGGGAAAAATATTGCATTTCACTGAGAATGATTATTTATTATAACAACGTTTTCATCTGAATACATTTTATACATTTCATTCTAATTGCATGTTCAGATATATTTTATTTTAAACTAAACTCTTTCCATGACGCAGATCGAAGAATTCGAATCCTAACGGATGCCCTATTGGATTTTAGGTGTACCTACATGTAGAAATAAACAACTTGTATGTCATTCCCTGACATCTGAGAGCAAAAACTTCATATTTTCATTCATAAAAACTTAATCTTGATCCATGAATATTTTACTGTAGATATTGAAATAAATTATTTGTCAAAGATTTTGTTTGAACAGAACGAGTGCCAAAAAACCCGTGAGATTTACAGTTCAACTATTAATGATTAGTGATACTATCAGAATGTTATTCTTTTATAACTAATAATTATGTCATTGTTACAGAATACAGATTAAAAAAAAAATACGATCTAACCATAATGAAGTGGAAAGTCACTTCTACGTTGGCACAGCAGTTAATCGAACACCATGATTTCCTCTCCTAATGTCCATTTGTGTCATTCTAAAATATGGATGAATTTTAGACTAGTTAATATAACTATTATTAGAACAAAGCCGATTAATATCTACCTCTGCACGATAGGTACTAGGCAGAACTTGTGCATCCGTCACAAGAGGGTTGAAAAATGAGAGCCTTAAATTTCATGAAAACGGAAACACTTAACACATTTAAGCTTATGAATCGGGTGAACAAAATTTGCTCATTTGGTATCTGTAATATTTTATTTCACATTTTTTGAATTTAAAAGAAAAAGTTATTCAGAACTTGAAAGCTTCAAAAATTTGAAAACCACCGGAATACCATGACACCACGTTTCTATTAGGCGTAGAAATGAACCTTTTTTTTTCTGATCACTATTTTGAAAGAAAGGATTAAAACATATAAGAGAGGATTTCAAAAAGAAATCTGAATATTTTTGGATGTAATGATCAGAGAAAATTTTGAAAATGTTGAACATTGAAAATTTTGCTTGTTACGTCGGAGCCTTTTTCGACCCACTCATATATATATATATATATATATATATATATATATATATATATATATATATATATATTCTTATTCTAATAACATCGAAACTTGATACAAAACAAAGGCTATGGATGAGAGATAGGATCGTTTGGACGGGGCACCACAAGGGCGATCTTACCACCCCAAATCACAAAATCACACGAAGCCACACACAATCAATTGAAAATTCAAATCTCATTCAATCCAACAACGGCATTTCACTTGTCTAAAACCTTCCCTTCTCCCGACTCCCCCCCCCTCCTTTAAACTAGCCGCACCCTTGTTCTTGGCACACCGGGCTTTCCTCCATCTTTACGCGACTAATAAATCGGTTGTCCGCGGATCTAATTAGTAGCACGCAAACCACAATCAGCGGGCGAGATCATGCTGACTTCTATCAGAAAATGGATGGTGATAGATAGAATAGGACGTAAGAGAAATATTGGATATGTGCACGCACATGTAAATTAGACGTCAGAAAAAATGTGAGATGATATGTTACAGTCCTAGGAAAACACTGAAATCAAATATTGTAGGTCTATTATCATATACTTTCGTGATTGGTACGGTAGATGCATATATATATATATATATATATATATATATATATATATATATATATATATATATATATATATATATATATATATATTCACACACACTCTACTCTATCATGTTCATAGGTATATTTTCCATACATAAATGTTTGTTGTATAAAGGTTTATAGAAGTAAACCGACTTCAAGAATTAAGTTGGTTAGGTTGAGTTACGATTTTTCAAAGAGTATTTACAATGTAGTGATGAGAAGTTACTGAATTAAGAACTTGACTGTGTCTTACGATTAATAAATGATAAAAAATGAACGATCACACACACACACACACACCCACACACACACACACACACACACATATATATATATATATATATATATATATATATATATATATATATATATATATATATATATATTTATATATATATAAATAATAAGATGAAGAAACATACACTGAATAGGACCTCAAAAATTCAATCGAAGTATTATTCCGATTTTACTTCAATATTACCTTTAGTATTACCATTATTACTATTACATAAAATGTTGTGTGTGTATTTTTGTTAGAGACATATTCAGTGTGGCAAGCTATTTTAAAAGTCCCTTTTAAAGCTTTTACAGAAGACCTGGCTATAAATTTGTATCATGCATCAGTTTAGAGACTTTGCTGTTAGCTTACAAGCGGAAGCCGATTAAAAACAGAAAGATAAGAACAACAATAAACAACAATAACAACAAGAACCTCAAACAACAATAAACAACAAAAGAGTACGCTAAACAGAACGAAATGCTAGAGTGGAGAGGAAGCAGAGTTATATTGAAGTTATTGGAGGTCAAAATATATATTCTTTTGATCAACAAACGTTCAACATATACGAATTCTTCGTTCCTTCAATTTCTTCTTGTTAGTATTTTAATTGCATACATTTAGCATGTCGTATTTGCAAGTTTAGTGGTACTATTTAAGTTGTTGACTCAATAATTTCAGCGTTTATTGAGTCTACCTTATTGCCAATTACAATAAATTAGTTTATTTCCAGAATAGTATGAACCTCTCGACAGGATCGATGCCAAGAAATTGTCAATAAATTAAGCTAACTTTAAAACTCAATTATAGTTGCGAACCCAAAGCCAGTTGATTTTCTACCATCTCAGCAGAAAATGGAATGTTGAAGTGCTACGTTCGATTTTACTTTCCAAAGTAATATCTAGTTTGAACATGATTCAAAAATAAAATCACTTTGTCTTTTTTTTCAGACAAAATTTAGAAGGCAGAGAGTATGACGTCAGAAGTGCCATCAAACTGGATGTTAGATTCTCTATTATATTATGAATTTCAGTCTACATCGTTTTGAAGATATTAAGTGAAAATGGTATGTAAACATACCGGTACACGTTTTTAGATGAGCGAGAAATGTCGATGCTTTTGTTACGTAAATTACCTTTTGAGCATATTAATGTTTAGTATTTCTTATTGTTTAATATACGTTTTCATATTAGACTTTTTCAGTTCATTGGAAAAAAATGATTTTGTACGAGTCCATACTGCGCTTCAAATAATAAAATAATCACAATAAACGTGTTCAAACCAAGCATGTATAAAACTATTATGCTATTCGTTCTTGCAGTGACGCTTACACTTGATCACGTTACATACAAAATTACAAGAAATTTGAAATGTCATAGCTTTCTATTTAACTCAAGTTGGGTTGCCAGAAAGATACATTCTTCAAGGAAAAAGTTAATAGTGAAAATGTCTTCATTTCTCAATGAAACGATGAGGAAGTTCCCATATTTTATTCAATTATATCTTAGAATACAGTCGGACAATATTTTAAGCGTGTCTGATCAATTCTTATTTTGTCCTACTATGCTAGATTTATACTACAAAAAAACTTTTTTGGTTTTTGACGATTATGCGGGAGATTGAGCCAATTTTTTCAAAGTGTACTTGAAGAACATGGAAGTTTTACTTTCAAATTTGCAAGAATACGAAAAGAGATTGTTTGAGATAATCACGATTCAGGCGGATGGTTTATATAATATGAGTATATAGCGAAGTGGCGAGGTACGAAATGAGATGTTGGGAGGTTGGAAAATATTAGTATCAGGCAAGGAGGAGTGGCCAGGAGGTGGAAGAAAAGTAAGAGATGATATGTCACAGCTTCACAGCCGGAAAATTCTGTATTAAAATGTATTATAAAAGCAATAATTATAAATATAGATTATATAATTATCTAGACTTTATTCAAGTGATGTCACACATTATTCTAATATGTCGACAAAAATGTCCTTCTTATTGTGTCACCAAACGCAACTATCAAATTTTTGTCACCAATTTTCTAGACTATTATTTACAATAGAATTATATAATTTTCTAGTACACTGTTGCTGTGTTATTCTTACACACATCAACTTCATATACTCAACTGTTTCAACTATTTAATTTCACTTTATTCAACAGTACACTAAACAGTAATCAACTGCTTAAACGTTGAAAAATGACATATAAGTATACATGGTTGTACTGATCAAATCATGAGACGTTATTGTGTAAGCCAATAAGACTGCTATCCACAATGACTAAATCACATGTAATTATTAATTTCTATTGGAGAATGTCATCAACTCCACTATAAATGCAATTACCTTCGGGGTAGAAATGCTGATCTAGGTGTGAGCATTCATACGTATACACGTTTCAAATTACATGCAAATTACCGGGTAATCAATATTTCACACAGATAATTTCATTAGTATGGTAGGCCTATAATCATGCAAAATCAATTAAAATAACTCTATTATTTATGTTAATGTGATTGGTAAAATTATATATGTATATGCATTTATATATATATATATATATATATATATATATATATATATATATATATATATATATATATATATATATATATATATATATATATATATATATATATATATATATATATATATATATAAATATACATAAATATGTGTTGAAAGTGTGAAAATAACGATTCGGTCCTGTTATATAAATACAGTTCATGTATGTTGCGTCTGTTGGAAGAATATATTGCATTTCTATTGACAGTGTTTGTTATGTGAGTTTGAATCGTATGTATACAGAAACATAATATGTTGACTGCGTATAGACATCGTTTCACATGGAATGCAAATATAAATTCAATCTCACTGCAATAGATAGACTACACGGGTTGACATGTAACATAAATATAATAATACACAGTTCAATAAGGTGTGAAGTAGCACTTGGGGTTATCTATTTAAGTGTGGGGAGTCATGTCGACTCTAGTGGAGGTCTTACTCTGAACTATCGGTAAAAAAGGAATATAATTATGTCATTATGTCATTATGTCATCAGAGCATTGTGACTTAATTCCATTTGTTGTGTTATTCAGTTTTCTTAAAATTATATGTAAAGGCTTTGGGCAAGGGTTAGGAGTTTTTTTGCCAACTATTGAAAGTGTCTTGGTTTACTTTTATAAAATAATTGCAGATCTTTATGGATATCTTGATGCAAAATCTATCATATTCAAGTGATTTTTGTACTACTAATTGATTACAATTCTCATTGTGCGATAGCTTCATTCAATTAGAAAACCCCAATTTCAGGATATAAAATGGAAATTATTCGCCATGCCCTATATGAAGGAATCAATCAGAATATATACAGAGAGATAAAGGTAGTCTAGGTTTTGCGTTTGAACATCGTTCAGTAAATCTTTGCCTTTACCCCTTCCTCTCAAAGTTAAACACTAAAATGGTATATTAACAAACAAATGAATTAATATCAACATTTAAACTTCACCGAATATTTATCAATTAATTTTTATCACTATTCCATCATGGCCATATCATATTATTATGATTATTAATAAGTTTCATTGAAAAACGAATATTATGAAATAAAAACTGGCTCCTCCACCAGTCTTAATCAAAATAATAACCTCTCATTTTTCTGTATTAAAATGAAATGGGCCTACATCAATTCATATTCAAGTGGTGATGAATTTAATGAAAGAATACAAAAGTAACAGGAGATGAATAAATAATGTCCATTCATTGGCTTATGATTATTATTTCGAAAATATTATTTCCCATTCAAAAAAATCTATCTAATAGTTACTGATTATTTCAATATATGTACACAACTTTCAATTTCGTCACCTGCCTCTGTCATACAAACTTGAGATATGCGATAGAATTAATATGTTATTCAGCATCCAGATCAAAAATATATTTTAATCCAATGAATCATTTTAGATTTAGATTTTGAATTAAAAACTAGTTTGTTACAGCATATCGAATATAGATTACGAAATATTACTAAATAACGTGTAGTTTTTTGTATTTCATACTGTTTAATCCAACTCGTGTATTCAGAATATGTACTGTGCCCGACTTAACTGTCATCAAAAACTTTGATGAACACATAACCAACTCAACCAAAGCATGCAGATAATACCAAGTTCTTCGCACAGAAGTGCACTTCAGAAAACAAGATTAGACGAGTTGAAACTCGTATTAGTCTGTATAATATGTAAGACTGATGAACACAAAATCTTGTCATATCTCGCGTCGTTAACTCGTGAACTAACTCCACGATGGAAATAACTGTTTCAAACGCTGAGACAAACATTCGCATGTTAGTAACTTGGCTTGGTTTAGGAGAATGGAAAGGTTGTAAAATAATTATGGACTGGATTCGAGTCGAAATATTAATGAAGTGACAAAAACGAATTGACATTATCCGAATTGGAATTAGTATGGCTCCTTGTATAAACTATAAAATGAAAGAACAGTTTATATACAAAGAGCTAAAAATGGAATCAAGTAAAATTGAATAGATACAAATATAAAAAATATAAAATAGATTCAAATTTCGTGACATGCTACCTGAGGAAATAATATCCAAATATAAAATATAAAATATAAAATATAAAATATAAGATATAAAATATAAAATATAAATAAATATAGAAGAGATGCGAACTCCGTGACATGATGGATGAGGAAAATAGTGGTTTTCCTAGTGTATTAAACGTATCAAACGCTAAATAGTATTGAACGCTTTTTCATATTTTTGTATGCATAGATGAATGTATTGGTAATTATTATTTCTTGGTAATTATTTCTTGAGCATATTCCAAGCTGTAATCAATTTCCTGAATATTTGTGTGATGACACGATTCACAAAAAAATTCAAGTCGTGTTAGTTTCTGTATTTTTCACATGAATAAACCACTGCCCAACTGCCCACTGAAATAGTTGATTTGATTAAAGTGAGTTTTCAAAGTTTTCAATTTTTCATTTTTTTTGAAACCTACTTCACCTATGCATTCATTTTATGCAATCATTCTCATAAGTATCCATTCACATTCAATTCGAACACACATTCAAATTCAAATTCACTATTTACATTCAAATATGCATAAGTTCCGCTAGCAATGCAGTCAACATTTACGTTCACCAAAGTTCCATTATATACAGTATATGTTTCATCGCGGGCATGTGTCCTACCCTGTGTCCAGAAAACGGGAAAATTCGAATATGATTTTCGGAAAATTCTGACAAATACCAATTGTTAATTGATCCCTTCTCATGCATGAAATAACATTTTCAGACAGCTGAGAGCAATGGTTGTAATTGAATATATGTTTCACCGCGGGCATGTGCGGTACCCTGTGTCCAGAAAACGGGAAAACTCGAATATGATTTTCAGAAAATTCTGACAAATAAAAATTGTTAAGTGATCCCTTCTCATGCATGAAATAACATTTCCAGACCGCTGAGAGCAATGGTAGAAATTAAATATATGTTTCATCGCGGGCATGTGTCCTACCCTGTGTCCAGAAAACGGAAAATTCGAATATGATTTTCAGACAATTCTGACAAATAACAATTGTTAAGTGATCCCTTCTCATGCATGAAATAACATTTCCAGACCGCTGAGAGCAATGGTTGAAATTAAATATATGTTTCATCGCGGGCATGTGTCCTACCCTGTGTCCAGAAAAAGGGAAAATTCGAATATGATTTTCGGAAAATTCTGACAAATAACAATTGTCAATTCATCCCATCTTATGCATGAAATAACATTCTCAGACCGCTGAGAGCAATGGTTGAAATTGAATATATAATTCACCGCGGGCATGTGCGGTACCCTGTGTCCAGAAAACGGGAAAATTCGAATATGATTTTCAGAAAATTCTGACAAATAACAATTGTTAAATGATCTCTTCTCATGCATGAAATAACATTTCCAGACCGCTGAGAGCAATGGTTGAAATGAAATATATGTTTCATCGCGGGCATGTGTCCTACCCTGTGTCCAGAAAACATGAAAATTCGAATATGATTTTCGGAAAATTCTGACAAATAACAATAGTCAATTCATCCCTTCTTATGCATGAAATAACATTTTCAGACCGCTGAGAGCAATGGTTGAAATTGAATATATGTTTAATCGCGGGCATGTGTCCTGCCCTGTGACCAGAAAACAAGAAAATTCGAATATAATTTTCGGAAAATTCTGACAAATAACAGTTGTTAATTGATCCCTTCTCATGCATGAAATAACATTTTCAGACCGCTGAGAGCAATGGTTGTGATTAAATATATGTTTCAGCGCGGGCATGTGCGGTACCCTGTGTCCAGAAAACGGGAAAATTCGGATATGATTTTCAGAAAATTCTGACAAATGACAATTGTTAAGTGATCCCTTCTCATGCATGAAATAACATTTTCAGACCGCTGAGAGCAATGGTTGAAATAAAATATATGTTTCATCGCGGGCATGTGTCCTACCCTGTGTCCAGAAAACGGGCAAATTCGAATATGATTTTCGGAAAATTCTGACAAATAACAATTGTTAAGCGATCCCTTCTAATGCATGAAATAACATTTCCAGACCGCTGAGAGCAATGGTTGTAATCAGATATATGTTTCATCGCGGGCATGTGTCCTACCCTGTGTCCAGAAAACGGGAAATTCGAATATGATTTTCGGAAAATTCTGACAAATAACAATTGTTAATTGATCCCTTCTCATGCATGGAATAACATTTTCAGACCGCTGAGAGCAATGGTTAAATTAAATATATGTTTCACCGCGGGCATGTGTCCTACCCTGTGTCCAGAAAACGGGAAAATTCGAATATGATTTTCGAAAAATTCTGACAAATAACAATTGTTAAGTGATCCCTTCTTATGCATGAAATAAAATTTCCAGACCGCTGAGAGCAATGGTTGTAATCAAATATATGTTTCATCGCGGGCATGTGTCCTACCCTGTGTCCAGAAAAAGGGAAAATTCGAATATGATTTTCGGAAAATTCTGACAAATAACAATTGTTAAGTGATCCCTTCTCATGCATGAAGTAACATTTTCAGACCGCTGAGAGCGATGGTTGAAATTAAATATATGTTTCATCGCGGGCATGTGTCCTACCCTGTGTCCAGAAAACGGGAAAATTCGAATATGATTTTCGGAAAATTCTGACAAATAACAATTGTTAAGTGATCTCTTCTCATGCATGAAGTAACATTTTCAGACCGCTGAGAGCGATGGTTGAAATTATATATATGTTTCATTGCGGGCATGTGTCCTACCCTGTTTCCAGAAAACGGGAAAATTCGAATATGATTTTCGAGAAATTCTGACAAATAACAATTGTTAATTGATCCCTTCTCATGCATGAAATAACATTTCCAGACCGCTGAGAGCAATGATTGAAATTAAATATATGTTTCATCGC
The DNA here is from genome assembly GCA_907164805.1 of Brachyptera putata. NCBI lineage: Eukaryota > Metazoa > Arthropoda > Insecta > Plecoptera > Taeniopterygidae > Brachyptera > Brachyptera putata. The sequence goes on from OU015466.1 coordinate 22,163,525, forward strand.
GGGCATGTGTCCTACCCTGTGTCCAGAAAACATGAAAATTCGAATATGATTTTCGGAAAATTCTGACAAATAACAATTGTCAATTCATCCCTTCTTATGCATGAAATAACATTTTCAGACCGCTGAGAGCAATGGTGAAAATTAAATATATTTTCCACCGCGGGCATGTGTCCTACCCTGTGTCCAGAAAACGGAAAAAACAATAGATTTCGGGAAAATTTTACAAAAAAAATGTTAAGTGTCCCCTTTTAAGCTGAAATGAAATTTCCCGACCCCTGAAGCAATGGTTTTAATCAAAAAATATGTTCCATCGCGGGGATGGTTCCTCCCCCTGTCCAGAAAAAAGGGGAAAATTCGTATTTTTCGGAAAAATTCTGAAAATAACAAGGTTAAGGGGCCCTTTTCATGCATGGTAACTTTTTGACGCTGAGAGGAGGTTTTAAAAAAATAATGTTTCATCGCGGGGAGTGTCCTACCCTGTTCCAGAAAAAGGGGAAAACAAAAATGATTTTCGGGAAATTTTGAGAAAACAATTTTTAAATTTATCCCTTTTCCCGATGAAATGGTTTTCGACCACTGAGACAGGTTTGATTAAAAATTTTGTTTCACCCGGGCATTGTCCCCCCCTGTTCCAAAAACGGGAAATTCAATATGATTTTTGGGAAAATTTGACAGATAACAATTGTTATTGATCTCTTTTCATGCATGGAATAACATTTTTAGACCGCTGAGAGCAATGTTGTAATTAAATATATGTTTCACCGCGGGCATGTTCCTACCCTGTGGTCCAGAAAAACGGGAAAATTCGAATATGATTTTCGGAAAATTCTGCCAAACAACAATTGTAAGTATCCTTCTAATTGCATGAAATAACATTTCCAGACCGCTGAGAGCAATGTTTGAAATTAAATATATGTTTCATCGCGGGCATGTGTCCTACCCTGTGTCCAGAAAACGGGAAAATTCGAATATGATTTTCGGAAAATTCTGACAAATAACAATTGTTAAGTGATCCCTTCTTATGCATGAAATGAAATTTCCAGACCGCTGAGAGCAATGGTTGTAATCAAATATATGTTCCATCGCGGGCATGTGTCCTACCCTCTGTCCAGAAAAAGGGAAAATTCGAATATGATTTTCGGGAAATTCTGACAAATAACAATTGTTAAGTGATCTCTTCTAATGCATGAAATAACATTTCCAGACCGCTGAGAGCAATGGTTGAAATTAAATATATGTTTCATCGCGGGCATGTGTCCTAACCTGTGTCCTGAAAACGGGAAAATTCGAATATGATTTTCGGAATATTCTGACAAATAACGATTGTCAATTCATCCCTTCTTATGCATGAAATGATATTTCCAGACCGCTGAGGGCAATGGTTGAAATCAAATATATGTTTCATCGCGGGCATGTGTCCTACCCTGTGTCCAGAAAACGGGAAAATTCGAATATGATTTTCAGAAAATTCTGACGAATAACAATTGTTAAGTGATCCCTTCTCATGCATTAAATAACATTTCCAGACCGCTGAGAGCAATGGTTGAAATTGAATATATGTTTCATCGCGGGCATGTGTCCTACCCTGTGTTCAGAAAACGGCAAAATTCGAATATGATTTCCGGGAAATTCTGACGAATAACAATTGTTAAGTGATCCCTTCTCATGCATGAAATAACATTTTCAGACCGCTGAGAGCCATGGTTGAAATCAAATATATGTTTCATTGCGGGCATGTGTTTACCCTGTGTCCAGAAAACTAGAAAATTCGAATATGATTTTCGGAAAATTCTGACAAATAACAATTGTTAATTGATCCCTTCTAATGCATGAAATAACATTTCCAGACCGCTGAGAGCAATGGTTGAAATCAAATATATGTTTCATCGCGGGCATGTGTCCTACCCTGTGTCCAGAAAACGGGAAAATTCGAATATGATTTTCGGAAAATTCTGACAAACAACAATTGTTAAGTGATCTCTTCTAATGCATGAAATAACATTTCCAGACCGCTGAGAGCAATGGTTGAAATTAAATATATGTTTCATCGCGGGCATGTGTCCTAACCTGTGTCCTGAAAACGGGAAAATTCGAATATGATTTTCGAAAAATTCTGACAAATAACAATTGTGGAGTGAACCCTTCTCATGCATGAAGTAACATTTTGAGACCGCTGAGAGCAATGGTTGTAATTAAATATATGTTTCACCGCGGGCATGTGTCCTACCCTGTGTCCAGAAAACGGGGAAATTCGAATATGATTTTCGGAAAATTCTGACGAATAACAATTGTTAAGTGTTCACTTCTAATGCATGAAATAACATTCCCAGACCGCTGAGAGCAATGGTTGAAATCAAATATATGTTTCATCGCGGGCATGTGTCCTACCCTGTGTCCAGAAAACGGGAAAATTCGAATATGATTTTCGAAAATTCTGACGAATAACAATTGTTAAGTGATCCCTTCTCATGCTCGAAATAACATTCTCAAGACCGCTGAGAGCAATGGTTGTAATTGAATATATGTTTCAGCGCGGGCATGGGCGGTACCCTGTGTCCAGAAAACGGGAAAATTCGAATATGATTTTCGGGAAATTCTGACGAATAACAATTGTCAATTCATCCCTTCTTATGCATGGAATAACATTTCCAGACCGCTGAGAGCAATGGTTTGAATAAAATTTATGTTTCATCGCGGGCATATGTCCTACCCTGTGTTCAGAAAACGGGGAAATTCGAATATGATTTTCGGAGAATTCTGACAAATAACAATTGTCAAGTGATCCCTTCCAATGCATGAAATAACATTTCCAGACCGCTAAGAGCAATTGTTGAAATTATTATATGTTTCATCGCGGGCATATGTCCTACCCTGTGTCCAGAAAACGGGAAAATTCGAATATGATTTTCGGAAAATTCTGACGAATAACAATTGTTAAGTGATCCCTTCTCATGCACGAAATAACATTTCCAGACCGCTGAGAGCAATGGTTGAAATTAAAAATATGTTTCATCGCGGGCATGTGTCCTACCCTGTGTCCAGAAAACGGGAAAATTCGAATATGATTTTCGGAAAATTCTGACAAATAACAATTGTTAAGTGATCCCTTCTTATGCATGAGATAATATTTTCAGACCGCTGAGAGCAATGGTTGAAATCAAATATATGTTTCATCGCGGGCATGTGTCCTACCCTGTGTCCAGAAGACGGGAAAATTCGAATATGATTTTCGGAAAATTCTGACAAATAACAATCGTTAATTGATCCCTTCTAATGCATGAAATAACATTTCCAGACCGCTGGGAGCAATGGTTGAAATTGAATATATGTTACATCGCGGGCATGTGTCCTACCCTGTGTCCAGAAAACGGGAAAATTCGAATATGATTTTCGGAAAATTCTGACGAATAACAATTGTTGAGTGATCCCTTTTAATGCATGAAATAACATTTCCAGACCGCTGAGAGCAATGGTTATAATTAAATATATGTTTCATCGCGGGCATGTGTCCTACCCTGTGTCCAGAAAACGGGAAAATTCGAATATGATTTTCGGAAAATTCTGACAAATAACAATTGTTGAGTGAACCCTTCTCATGCATGAAGTAACATTTTGAGACCGCTGAGAGCAATGGTTGTAATTAAATATATGTTTCACCGCGGGCATGTGTCCTACCCTGTGTCCAGAAACGGGAAAATTTGAATATGATTTCGGAAAATTCTGACGAATAACAATTGTTAAGTGATCCCTTCTCATGCATGAAAATAACATCTTTCAGACCGCTGAGAGCAATGGTTGTAAATTAAATATATGTTTCATCCGCGGCATGAGCGGTACCCTGTGTCCAGAAACCGGGAAAATTCGAATATGATATTCAGGAAATTCTGACAAATAACAATTGTTAAGTGATCCCTTCTCATGCATGAAATAACATTTGAGACCGCTGAGAGCATGGTTGTATTAAATATATGTTTCATCCGAGGGCATGTGTCCTACCCTGTGTCCAGAAACGGGAAATATCGAATATGATTTTCGGAAAATTCTGACAATATAACAATTGTTAAGTGATCCCTTCTCATGCATTGAAAGTAACATTTCGAGACCGCTGAAGCATGGTTTTTAATTTAATATTTTTCAAACGGGGGGCCCTGTGTCCCCAACCCCCGTGTCCAGAAAAAGGAAAAATTTGAATATGTTTTTAGAAAAAATTTTACAAAAAACCCAAATTTTAATTTAAAACCCCTTTTCATGCATAAATAACATTTCGAGACCCCGGAGCAATGGTTGTAAATTTAAAAATTTTTTTCACCGGGCATGTGTCCTCCCCCGTGTCCAAAAACGGAAAAATTTGAATATATTTTTGGAAATTCTGACAGATAACAATTGGGAATTTATCCCCCTTCCCCATGCCTTAAATAACCTTTTCAGACCGCTGAAGCAATTTGGTTTTTAAAAAATTTTTTTGTTTTATCGCGGGCATTGTCCTACCCTTTTTCCCCGAAAAAGGGAAAAAATTTGAATATTTTTCGGAAAATTCGACAAAAAACAATTTTTAAATTTATCCCTTCTAAGCTTAAATAACATTTCCCAACCCCCTGGGGGCAATGGGGTTTAAAAAAATTATGTTTCACGCGGGGATGTGTCCCTACCCCCCTTTTTCCAGAAAACGGGAAAAATTTGAATTATTTTCGGGAAAAATTTTGACGAATAACATTGTTGAGTGATCCCCTTTAAAGCATAAATAACTTTTCCCAAACCCCTGAGGCAATGGGGTTTTTTTTAAAAATATTTTTTCCGGGCATTGTCCTAAAACCCCCGTCCAAAAAAAAGGGGAAAAATTTGAATATGATTTCGGAAAAATTTTGACAAATAAAAATTTTTTGAACCCTTTCCCATGTTTAAAAAACTTTTAGAAACCCCTGAGACAAAGGTTTTTAAAAAATTAGTTTTTACCCCGGGATGTGCTTCCCCCGTGTCCGAAAAAGGGAAAAATTTTAAAAATTTATTTTCGGAAAAATTTTGACGAAAAACCCTTTTTTAAGGATCCCTTCTCATGCATGAAAAAACATTTTAGGGCCCCCGAAAGCATGGTTTGGAAAATTAAAAATATGTTTCATCGCGGGCATGTGTCCTACCCTGTGTCCAGAAAACGGGAAAATTCGAATATGATTTTCGGAAATTTGACAAAAACAATGTTAATGAAACTTCTCATTGATAACATTTCGAACCGCGAGAGCATGGTTGTAATTAATATATGTTCACCGTGGGCATGTGTCCTTCACTGTGTCCGAAAACGGAAATCGAATATGATTTTCGGAAATTCGACAGAAACAATTGTTATTGATCCTTCTCATGCATGAAATGACATTTCAGACCACTGAAGCAATGTTGTAATTAAATAATGTTCACCGCGGCATTGTACCCTGTGTCCAGAAACGGGAAAATTCGAATATGATTTTCGGAAATTCTGACAAATAACAATTGTTAATGATCCTTCTCATGCATGAAATAACATTTTACGACCGCTGAGAGCAATGGTTGTAATTAAATATATGTTTCATCGCGGGCATGTGTCCTACCCTGTGTCCAGAAAACGGGAAAAGTCGAATATGATTTTCAGAAAATTCTGACAAATAACAATTGTTAAGTGATCCCTTCTCATGCATGAAATAACATCTTCAGACCGCTGAGAGCAAAGGTTGTAATTGAATATATGTTTCCATGCGGGCATGAGCGGTACCCTGTGTCCAGGAAACGGGAAAATTCGAATATGATATTCAGAAAATTCTGACAAATAACAATTGTTAAGTGATCACTTCTTATGCATGAAATAACATTTTGAGACAGCTGAGAGCAATGGTTGTAATTGAATATATGTTCCACCGAGGGCATGTGTGATACCCTGTGTCCAGAAAACGGGAAAATTCGAATAAGATTTCAGGAAAATTCTGACAAAAAACAATGTTAAGTGAACCATTCTCATAAAGGAAGTAACATTTTGAGACCGCTGAGAGCAATGGTTGTGATTAAATATATGTTTCACCGTGGGCATGTGTCCTCCACTGTGTCCAGAAAACGGGAAAATTCGAATATGGTTTTCGGGAAATTCTGACAAATAACAATTGTTAATTGATCCCTTTTCATGCATGAAATGACATTTTCGGACAGCTAAGAGCAATGGTTGAAATTGAATATAAGTTCCATCGCGGGCATGTGTCCTACCCTGTGTCCAGAATACGGGAAAATTCGAATATGATTTTCAGAAAATTCTGACAAATAACAATTGTTAAGTGATCCCTTCTCATGCATGAAATAACATCTTCAGACCGCTGAGAGCAATGGTTGTAATTGAATATATGTTTCACCGCGGGCATGAGCGGTACCCTGTGTCCAGGAAACGGGAAAATTCGAATATGATATTCAGAAAATTCTGACAAATAACAATTGTTAAGTGATCCCTTCTCATGCATGAAATAACATTTTGAGACCGCTGAGAGCAATGGTTGTAATTGAATATATGTCCCACCGAGGGCATGTGTCCTACCCTGTGTCCAGAAAACGGGAAAATTCGAATATGATTTTCGGGAAATTCTGACAAATAACAATTGTCAATTCATCCCTTCTCATGCATGAAATAACATTTCCAGACCGCTGAGAGCAATGGTTGAAATTGAATATATGTTTCATCGCGGGCATGTGTCCTACCCTGTGTCCAGAAAACGGGAAAGTTCGAATATGATTTTCGGAAAATTCTGACAAATAACAATTGTCAAGTTTTCCCTTCTGATGCATGAAATGACATTTCCAGACCGCTGAGAGCAATGGTTGAAATTGAATATATGTTTCATCGCGGGCATGTGTCCTACCCTGTGTCCAGAAAACGGGAAATTCGAATATGATTTTCGGAAAATTCTGACAAATAACAATTGTTAAGTGATCCTTTCTTATGCACGAAATAACATTTTCAGACCGCTGAGAGCAATGGTTGAAATTAAATATATGTTTCATCGCGGGCATGTGTCCTACGCTGTGTCCAGAAAACGGGAAAATTCGAATATGATTTTCGGAAAATTCTGACAGATAACAATTGTTAATTGATCTCTTCTCATGCTTGAAATAACATTCTCAGACCGCTGAGAGCAATGATTGTAATTGAATATATGTTTCACCGCGGGCATGTGTCCTACTCTGTGTCCAGAAAACGGGAAAATTCGAATATGATTTTCAGAAAATTCTTACAAATAACAATTGTTAAGTGATCCCTTCTCATGCATGAAATAACATTTCCAGACCGCTCAGAGCAATGGTTGAATTTAAATATATATTTCATCGCGGGCATGTGTCCTACCCTGTGTCCAGAAAACGGGAAAATTCGAATATGATTTTCAGAAAATTCTGACAAATGACAATTGTTAAGTGATCCCTTCTCATGCATGAAATAACATTTTCAGACCGCTGAGAGCAATGGTTGTAATTGATTATATGTTTCAGCGCGGGCATGTTTCCTACCCTGTGTCCAGAAAACGGGAAAATTCAAATATGATTTTAGGAAAATTCTGACAAATAACAATAGTTAAGTGATCCCTTCTCATGCATGAAATAACATTTTCAGACGGCTGAGAGCAATGGTTGTAATTGAATATATGTTCCACCGAGGGCATGTGTCCTACCCTGTGTCCAGAAAACGGGAAAATTCGAATATGATTTTCGGAAAATTCTGACAAATAACAATTGTTAATTGATCCCTTCTCATGCTTGAAATAACATTTTCAGACCGCTGAGAGCAATGGTTGTAATTGAATATATGTTGCAGCGCGGGCATGTGTCCTACCCTGTGTCCAGAAAACGGGAAAATTCGAATATGATTTTCGGAAAATTCTGACGAATAACAATTGTTGAGTGATCCCTTCTCATGCATGAAATAACATTTTCAGACCGCTGAGAGCAATGGTTGTAATTGAATATATGTTTCACTGAGGGCATGTGTCCTACCCTGTGTCCAGAAAACAGGAAAATTCGAATATGATTTTCGGAAAATTCTGACAAATAACAACTGTCAATTGATCCCTTTCCATGCTTGAAATAACATTTTCAGACCGCTGAGAGCAATGTTTGTAATTGAATGTATGTTTCAGCGCGGGCATGTGCGGTACCCTGTGTCCAGAAAACGGGAAAATTCGAATATGATTTTCAGAAAATTCTGACGAATAACAATTGTTAAGTGATCCCTTCTCATGCATGAAATAACATTTCCAGAACGCTGAGAGCAATGGTTGAAATTAAATATATGTTTCATCGCGGGCATGTGTCCTACCCTGTGTCCAGAAAACGGGAAAATTCGAATATGATTTTCGGAAAATTCTGACAAATAACAATTGTTAAGTGATCCCTTCTTATGCATGAAATAACATTTTCAGACCGCTGAGAGCAATGGTTGTAATTAAATATATGTTCCACCGCGGGCATGTGTCCTACCCTGTGTCCAGAAACGGGAAAATTCGAATATGATTTTCGGAAAATTCTGACGAATAACAATTGTTAAGTGATCCCTTCTCATGCATGGAATAACATCTTGAGACCGCTGAGAGCAATGGTTGTAATTCAAATATATGTTTCATCCGCGGCATGTGCCGTAACCCTGTGTCCCAGAAAACGGGAAAATTCGAATATGATATTTCAGAAAATTCTGACAAATAACAATTTTTAAGTGATCCCTTCATATGCATGAAATAACATTTCCAGACCGCTGAGAGCAATGGTTGAAATTAAATATATGTTCATCGCGGGCATGTGTCCTACCCTGTGTCCAGAAACGGGAAAATTCGAATATGATTTTCGGGAAAATCTGACAAAAAACAATTGTTGAGTGAACCCTTCTCATGCATGAAGTAACATTTCAGACCGCTGAGAGCAATGGTTGTAATTAAATAATGTTTCACCGTGGGCATGTGTCCTTCACCTGTGTCCAGAAACGGGAAAATTCGAATATGAGTTTTCGAGAAATTCTGACAAATAACAATTGTTAATTGATCCCTTCTCATGCATGAAATACATTCCAGACCACTAAGAGCAATGGTTGTAATTAAATATATGTTTCACCGAGGGCATGTGTCCTACCCTGTGTCCAGAAAACGGGAAAATTCGAATATGATTTTCAGAGAATTCTGACAAATAACAATCGTTAATTGATCCCTTCGCATGCTTGAAATAACATTTCGAGACCGCTGAGAGCAATGGTTGTAATTAAATATATGTTTCATCGCGGGCATGTGTCCTACCCTGTGTCCAGAAAACGGGAAAAGTCGAATATGATTTTCAGAAAATTCTGACAAATAACAATTGTTAAGTGATCCCTTCTCATGCATGAAATAACATTTCAGACCGCTGAGAGCATGGATGACTTGAATATATGTTTCATGCGGCATGATGTCGGTACCCTGTGTCCAGAAAACGGGAAAATTCGAATATGATATTCAGAAAATTCTGACAAATAACAATTGTTAAGTGATCCCTTCTCATGCATGAAATAACATTTTGAGACCGCTGAGAGCAATGGTTGTAATTGAATATATGTTTCACCGAGGGCATGTGTGATACCCTGTGTCCAGAAAACGGGAAAATTCGAATAAGATTTCAGGAAATTCTGACAAAAAACAATGTTAAGTGAACCATCTCATAAAGGAAGTACATTTTGAGACCGCTGAGAGCAATGTTGTGATTAAATATGTTTCACGTGGGCATGTGTCCTCCACTGTGTCCAGAAAACGGGAAAATTCGAATATGGTTTTCGGGAAATTCTGACAATAACAATTGTTAATGATCCCTTTGCATGAAATGACATTTTCGGCGCTAGCATGTGAAATTGAATATA
>OU015466.1:22173495-22280995 GCA_907164805.1 Brachyptera putata
GTTAAATTTATCCCTTCTCATGCTTGAAATAACATTTTGAGACCGCTGAGAGCAATGGTTGTAATTGAATATATGTATCATCGCGGGCATGTGTCCTACCCTGTGTCCAGAAAACGGGAAAATTCGAATATGATTTTCAGAAAATTCTGACAAATAACAATTGTTAAGTGAACCCTTCTCATGCATGAAATAACATCTTCAGACCGCTGAGAGCAATGGTTGTAATTGAATATATGTTTCACCGCGGGCATGTGTCCTACCCTGTGTCCAGAAAACGGGAAAATTCGAATATGGTTTTCGGGAAATTCTGACAAATAACAATTGTCAAGTGATTTCTTCTGATGCATGAAATAACATTTACAGACCGCTGAGAGCAATGGTTGAAATTGAATATATGGTTCATCGCGGGCATGTGTCCTACCCTGTGTCCAGAAAACGGGAAAATTCGAATATGATTTTAGGAAAATTCTGACAAATAACAATTGTTGAGTGATCCCTTCTCATGCATGAAATAACATTTTGAGACCGCTGAGAGCAATGGTTGTAATTGAATATATGTTTCACCGAGGGCATGTGTCCTACCCTGTGTCCAGAAAACGGGAAAATTCGAATATGATTTTAGGAAAATTCTGACAAATAACAATTGTTGAGTGATCCCTTCTCATGCATGAAATAACATTTTCGGACCGCTGAGAGCAATGGTTGTAATTAAATATATGTTTCACCGCGGGCATGTGTCCTACCCTGTGTCCAGAAAACGGGAAAATTCGAATATGATTTTCGGAAAATTCTGACGAATAACAATTGTTAAGTGATCCCTTCTCATGCATGAAATAACATCTTTAGACCGCTGAGAGCAATGGTTGTAATTAAATATATGTTTCACCGCGGGCATGAGCGGTACCCTGTGTCCAGAAAACGGGAAAATTCGAATATGATATTCAGAAAATTCTGACAAATAACAATTTTTAAGTGATCCCTTCATATGCATGAAATAACATTTCCGGACCGCTGAGAGCAATGGTTGAAATTAAATATATGTTTCATCGCGGGCATGTGTCCTACCTTGGGTCCGGAAAACGGGAAAATTCGAATATGATTTTCGGGAAATTCTGACAAAAAACAATTGTTAAGTGAACCATTCTCATAAATGGAGTAACATTTAAAGACCGCTGAGAGCAATGGTTGTAATTAAATATATGTTTCACCGTGGGCATGTGTCCTTCACTGTGTCCAGAAAACGGGAAAATTCGAATATGGTTTTCGAGAAATTCTGACAGATAACAATTTTTAATTGATCCCTTTTCATGCATGAAATGACATTTTCAGACCGCTAAGAGCAATGGTTGAAATTGAATATATGTTTCATCGCGGGCATGTGTCCTACCCTGTGTCCAGAAAACGGGAAAATTCGAATATGATTTTCGGAAAATTCTGACAAATAACAATTGTAAGTGATCCCTTCTCATGCACGAATTAACATTTTCAGACCGCTGAGAGCAATGGTTGAAATTAAATATATGTTTCACCGCGGGCATGAGCGGTACCCTGTGTCCAGAAAACAGGAAAATTCGAATATGATATTCAGAAAATTCTGACAAATAACAATTGTTAAGTGATCCCCCCTTTATGCATGGGAAAAAACCTTTTTTAGACCCCCCCTTTTTAAACAAAGGTTGTAAATTTAATTAAAGTTTCACCCCAGGGGGATGTGTCCTAAACCCCGTGTCCAGAAAACGGGAAAAATTTGAATATGATTTTTGGAAAAAATTTTTACAAAAACAGTTTAAGGGGGGTCCCCTTTCATGCATGAAATAACCCTTTCCCGGGCCCCTGAGGTTTAAGGTTGTAAATTTAAAAATAGGGTTTTACTGCGGGCCTGTGTCCTACCCTTTGGGCCCGGAAAAAGGGGAAAAAAAGAATTTTTGATTTTTTGGGGAAAAATTTTGACGAATAAAAATTGTTAAATGATCCCCTTTCATGCCCGAAATAACCCTTTTTAGAAACCGGGTGAGAGCAATGGTTGTAATTAAATATATGTTTCACCGCGGGCATGAGCGGTACCCTGTGTCCAGAAAACGGGAAAATTCGAATATGATATTCAGAGAATTCTGACAAATAACAATTTTCAAGTGATCCCTACATATGCATGAAATAACATTTCCAGACCGCTGAGAGCAATGGTTGAAATTAAATATATGTTTCATCGCGGGCATGTGTCCTACCCTGTGTCCAGAAAACGGGAAAATTCGAATATAATTTTCGGAAAATTCTGACAAATAACAATTGTTGAGTGATCCCTTCTAATGCATGAAATAACATTTCCAGACCGCTGAGAGCAATGGTTGAAATTAAATATATGTTTCATCGCGGGCATGTGTCCTACCCTGTGTCCAGAAAACGGGAAAATTCGAATATGATTTTCGGAAAATTCTGACAGGAACCAATTGTTAAGTGAACCCTTCTCATGCTTGATGTAACATTTTGAGACCGCTGAGAGCAATGGTTGTAATTAAATATATGTTTCACCGTAGGAATGTGTCCTTCCCTGTGTCCAGAAAACGGGAGAATTCGAATATGATCTCGGGAAATTCTGACAAATAACAATTGTTAATTGATCTCTTCTCATGCATGAAATAACATTTCCAGACCGCTGAGAGCAATGGTTGAAATTAAATATGTTTCATCGCGGGCATGTGTCCTACCCTGTGTCCAGAAAAACGGGAAAATTCGAATATGATTTTCGGAAAATTCTGACAAATAACAATTGTTAAGTGATCCCTTCTAATGCATGAAATAACATTTCCAGACCGCTGAGAGCAATGGTTGAAATTAAATATGTTTCACCGAGGGCATGTGTCCTAACCTGTGTCCAGAAAACGGGAAAATTCGAATATGATTTTCGGAAAATTCTGACAAATAACAATTGTTAATTGATCCCTTTTCATGTTTGAAATAACATTTCGAGACCGCTGAGAGCAATGGTTGTAATTTGATATATGTTTCATCGCGGGCATGTGTCCAGAAAACGGGAAAATTCGAATATGATTTTCAGAAAATTCTGACAAATAACAATTGTTAATTGATCCCTTCTCATGCATGAAATGACATTTTCAGACCGCTGAGAGCAATGGTTGTAATTGAATATATGTTTCACCGCGGGCATGTGTCCTACTATGTGTCCAGAAAACGGGAAAATTCGAATATGATTTTCAGAGAATTCTGACAAATAACAATTGTTAAGTGATCCCTTCTCATGCATGAAATAACATTTTCAGACCGCTGAGAGCAATGGTTGTAATAAAATATATGTTTCATCGCGGGCATGTGTCCTACCCTGTGTCCAGAAAACGGGAAAATTCGAATATAATTTTCGGAAAGTTCTGACAAATAACAATTGTTAAGTGATCCCTTCTTATGCATGAAATAACATTTCCAGACCGCTGAGAGCAATGGTTGAAATTAAATATATGTTTCATCGCGGGCATGTGTCCTACCCTGTGTCCAGAAAACGGGAAATTTCGATTATGATTTTCGGGAAATTCTGACAGAAACCAATTGTAAAGTGAACCCTTCTCATGCTTGGAATAGAATTTCAAGACCGCTGAGAGCAATGGTTGTAATTAAATATATGTTTCACCGTAGGAATGTGTCCTTCCCTGTGTCCAGAAAACGGGAGAATTCGAATATGATCTCGGGAAATTCTGACAAATAACAATTGTTAATTGATCTCTTCTCATGCATGAAATAACATTTCCAGACCGCTGAGAGCAATGGTTGAAATGAATTAGGTTTCATCGCGGGCATGTGTCCTACCCTGTGTCCAGAAAACGGGAAAATTCGAATATGATTTTCGGAAAATTCTGACAAATAACAATTGTTAAGTGATCCCTTCTAATGCATGAAATAACATTTCCAGACCGCTGAGAGCAATGGTTGAAATTAAATATGTTTCACCGAGGGCATGTGTCCTAACATGTGTCCAGAAAACGGGAAAATTCGAATATGATTTTCGGAAAATTCTGACAAATAACAATTGTTAATTGATCCCTTTTCATGCTTGAAATAACATTTTGAGACCGCTGAGAGCAATGGTTGTAATTTGATATATGTTTCATCGCGGGCATGTGTCCTACCCTGTGTCCAGAAAACGGGAAAATTCGAAAATGATTTTCAGAAAATTCTGACAAATAACAATTGTTAAGTGATCCCTTCTCATGCATGAAATAACATCTCTAGACCGCTGAGAGCAATGGTTGTTAATAAATATATGTTTCACCGCGGGCATGAGCGTTACCCTGTGTCCAGAAAACGGGAAAATTCGAGTATGATATTCAGAAAATTCTGACAAATAACAATTGTTAAGTGATCCCTTCTCATGCATGAAATAACATTTTGAGACCGCTGAGAGCAATGGTTGATAATCAAATATATGTTTCACACCGAGGGCATGTGTCCTACCCTGTGTCCAGAAAACGGGAAAATTCGAATATGATTTTCAGAAAATTCTGACAAATAACAATTGTTAATTGATCCCTTCTCATGCATGAAATGACATTTTCAGACCGCTGAGAGCAATGGTTTCAATCGATAATATGTTTCACCGCGGGCATGTGTCCTACTCTGTGTCCAGAAAACGGGAAAATTCGAATATGATTTTCAGAAAATTCTGACAGATAACAATTGTCAAGTGATCCCTTCTCATGCATGAAATAACATTTCCAGAACGCTGAGAGTAATGGTTGAAATTAAATATATGTTTCATCGCGGGCATGTGTCCTACCCTGTGTCCAGAAAACGGAAAAATTCGAATATGATTTTCGGAAAATTCTGACAAATAACAATTGTTAAGTGATCCCTTCTTATGCACGGAATAACATTTCCAGACCGCTGAGAGCAATGGTTGAAATTAAATATATGTTCCATCGCGGGCATGTGTCCTACCCTGTGTCCAGAAAACGGGAAAATTCGTTTATGAATTTCGGAAAATTCTGACAAATAACAATTGTTTAGTGATCCCTTCTGATGCATGAAATGACATTTCCAGACCGCTGAGAGCAATGGTTGAAATTAAATATATGTTTCATCGCGGGCATGTGTCCTACCCTGTGTCCAGAAAACGGGAAAATTCGAATATGATTTTCGGAAAATTCTGACAGGAACCAATTGTTAAGTGAACCCTTCTCATGCATGGAGTAACATTCTGAGACCGCTGAGAGCAATGGTTGTAATTGAATATATGTTTCACCGTAGGCATGTGTCCTTCCCTGTGTCCAGAAAACGGGAAAATTCGAATATGATTTTCGGGAAATTCTGACAAATAACAATTGTTAATTGATCCCTTCTCATGCATGAAATGACATTTTCAGACCGCTGAGAGCAATGATTGTAATTGAATATATGTTTCACCGCGGGCATGTGTCCTACCCTGTGTCCAGAAAACGGGAAAATTCGAATATGATTTTCGGAAAATTCTGACAAATAACAATTGTCAGTGATTCCTTCTAATGCATGAAATAACATTTACAGACCGCTGAGAGCAATGGTTGAAATTAAATATATGTTTCACTGCGGGCATGAGCGGTACCCTGTGTCCAGAAAACGGGAAAATTCGATTATGATATTCAGAAAATTCTGACAAATAACAATTGTTGAGTGATCCCTTCTCATGCATGAAATAACATTTTGAGACCGCTGAGAGCAATGGTTGAAGATTAAATATATGTTTCACCGAGGGCATGTGTCCTACCCTGTGTCCAGAAAACGGGAAAATTCGAATATGATTTTCGGAAAATTCTGACAAATAACAATTGTTAAGTGATTCCTTCTAATGCATGAAATAACATTTACAGACCGCTGAGAGCAATGGTTGGAATTGAATATATGGTTCATCGCGGGCATGTGTCCTACCCTGTGTCCAGAAAACGGGAAAATTCGAATATGATTTTAGGAAAATTCTGACAAATAACAATTGTTGAGTGATCCCTTCTCATGCATGAAATAGCATACCGGCCGCTGAGAAAATGGTTGTAATTGAATATATATTCACGAAGCATGTGCTAACACTGTTGGTCCCAAACTGAAAAATTCGAATTGATTTTAGGGAAATTGAAATAAATTTTAGTGATCTTCATGCTGAAATACATTTCAGACCGCTGCAGAAGGTGAATTAAATATAGTTTCGCGAAAATGTCTACTAACCATGTGTCAGACTAATGCATTGAATATAATTTCGAAACTCTGACAAGGTGAATTATAATTTATTCCTTCGGGCTTGAATACATTTTGGTCAAGACGCTGAGATCAAATGGTTTGTAAAATTGTATATATACAAGGGCATGTGTCCTACCTTGTCCAGAAAACAAATTCATGACTTTCGGAAAATGCTGACAATTACAATTGTTATTCACCGTTCATGCTGAAATAACATTTTAGAACGTGAACGAAGGTTGTAATTTTGATAATTTCACAGAGGGCATGTAGTCCCCTTCCAGAAAACGGAAACTTTCAAATGATTTTGAGGAATTCTGACTAATAACAATTTTTTATGTCCTTTCTACTGGATACCAAAACGGAACTGCAATATGTTGTGAAATTATGATTCACATGGGTAATGTGTCCCCTTTTTCCAGAAAACTTGGAAATTCGAATAGAATGGTAAAATTCTGAAAATAACATTTTACTTGAGGGCATTCGTCCTGCTTGTCCAGAACATCGTGAAAACCGTGAAGAATGTTGTATTGAAATATGACATACCGCATTGGTTCCCTGTGTCCATGAAAACAGTGACCGCGAAGAGAATTTCGTAATTTGAATATAGTTTCCGAGGCTGCTAACCTGTCAGAAGGAAATTCGAATATGTTTTCGCATAAATGTTAAATTTATCCCTTCTCATGCGAAGACATTTTCAACCGCTAGGCTGGTTTAATGAATATATGTTTCACCCAGGCTGTGTCCTCCCCTTGTCCGAAACGGAAAATTCAATATATTTTCGAAATTCGACCGCTGAGAGCAATGGTTGTAATTGAATATATGTATCATCGCGGGCATGTGTCCTACCCTGTGTCCAGAAAACGGGAAAATTCGAATATGATTTTCAGAAAATTCTGACAAATAACAATTGAAGCGTGGGCTGGAATAACGTTGTAACTAGCTTTTTCACTATTTTGGCAAAAGCAGGAAAACTATTAAAAATCGTTTTTATGGGTTTGTGGATGTATAGGTTGATATAATCAGTCAAATGTGATGTTTTATCAATAAAAATCATGAAATCTTATTCAATAATACATAATCATAGGAATAATTTTGATTTGTATACATTTCCGTGGAATAACTGATCAAGGGATCAATCGTCCCTTAACTTTCTTCCAGGTTGACAGCAACAATAATAATTAATATCTTCACTAATAAGTCCTCATTATAGCCAATAGAGTGCGTATAATATGAACGTTGATGGATACAACGTTATTCCACAAAAAACTCAATATGTCCTAAATGTCAGTTACAACGTTCTTCCAGCCCACGCTTCAATTGTTAAGTGAACCCTTCTCATGCATGAAATAACATCTTTAGACCGCTGAGCGCAATGGTTGTAATTGAATATTTGTTTCACCGCGGGCATGTGTCCTACCCTGTGTCCAGAAAACGGGAAAATTCGAATATGATTTTCGGGAAATTCTGACAAATAACAATTGTCAAGTGATTCCTTCTAATGCATGAAATAACATTTACAGTCCGCTGAGAGCAATGGTTGAAATTGAATATATGGTTCATCGCGGGCATGTGTCCTACCCTGTGTCCAGAAAACGGGAAAATTCGAATATGATTTTAGGAAAATTCTGACAAATAACAATTGTTGAGTGATCCCTTCTCATGCATGAAATAACATTTCCAGACCGCTGAGAGCAATGGTTGTAATTGAATATATGTTTCACCGAGGGCATGTGTCCTCCCCTGTGTCCAGAAAACGGGAAAATTCGAATATGATATTCAGAAAATTCTGACAAATAACAATTTATAAGTGATCCCTTCATATGCATGAAATAACATTTCCAGACCGCTGAGAGCAATGGTTGAAATCAAATATATGTTTCATCGCGGGCATGTGTCCTACCCTGTGTCCGGAAAACGGGAAAATTCGAATATGATTTTCGGGAAATTCTGACAAAAAACAATTGTTAAGTGAACCATTCTCATGAATGAAGTAACATTTTGAGACCGCTGAGAGCAATGGTTGTAATTAAATATATGTTTCACCGTGGGCATGTGTCCTTCACTGTGTCCAGAAAACGGGATAATTCGAATATGGTTTTCGGGAAATTCTGACAGATAACAATTGTTAATTGATCCCTTCTCATGCATGAAATGACATTTTCAGACCGCTGAGAGCAATGGTTGAAATTGAATATATGTTTCATCGCGGGCATGTGTCCTACCCTGTGTCCAGGAAACGGGAAAATTCGAATATGATTTTCGGAAATTCTGACAAATAACAATTGTTAAGTGATCCCTTCTCATGCATGAAATAACATTTCCAGACCGCTGAGAGCAATGGTTGTAATTAAATATATGTTTCATCGCGGGCATGTGTCCTACCCTGTGTCCAGAAAACGGGAAAATTCGAATATGATTTTCGGAAAATTCTGACAAATAACAATTGTTAAGTGATCCCTTCTCATGCATGAAATAACATTTTCAGACCGCTGAGAGCAATGGTTGTAAATTAATATATGTTCACCGCGGGCATGTGTCCTACCCTGTGTCCAGAAAACGGGAAAATTCGAATATGATTTTCGGAAAATTCTGACAAATAACAATTGTTAAGTGATCCCTTCTCATGCATGAAATAACATTTCCAGACCGCTGAGAGCAATGGTTGAAATTAATATATGTTTCATCGCGGGCATGTGTCCTACCCTGTGTCCAGAAAACGGGAAAATTCGAATATGATTTCGGAAAATTCTGACAAATAACAATTGTTAAGTGATCCCTTCTCATGCATGAAAGTAATTAAATATATGTTTCACCGCGGGCATGTGTCCTACCCTGTGTCCAGAAAACGGGAAAATTCGAATATGATTTTCGGAAAATTCTGACAGATAACAATTGTTAATTGATCCCTTCTCATGCATGAAATAACATTTTCAGACCGCTGAGAGCAATGGTTGAAATTGAATATATGTTTCATCGCGGGCATGTGTCCTACCCTGTGTCCAGAAAACGGGAAAATTCGAATATGATTTTCGGAAAATTCTGACAAATAACAATTGTTAAGTGATCCCTTCTTATGCATGAAATAACATTTTCAGACCGCTGAGAGCAATGGTTGAAATTAAATATATGTTTCATCGCGGGCATGTGTCCTACCCTGTGTCCAGAAAACGGGAAAATTCGAATATGATTTTCGGAAAATTCTGACAAATAACAATTGTTAAGTGATCCCTTCTCATGCATGAAATAACATTTCCAGACCGCTGAGAGCAATGGTTGAATTAAATATATGTATCATCGCGGGCATGTGTCCTACCCTGTGTCCAGAAAACGGGAAAATTCGAATATGATTTTCGGAAAATTCTGACAAATAACAATTGTTAAGTGATCCCTTCTCATGCATGAAATAACATTTTGAGACCGCTGAGAGCAATGGTTGTAATTAAATATATGTTTCACCGAGGGCATGTGTCCTACCCTGTGTCCAGAAAACGGGAAAATTCGAATATGATTTTCGGGAAATTCTGACAAATAACAATTGTTAATTGATCCCTTCTCATGCATGAAATAACATTCTCAGACCGCTGAGAGCAATGGTTGAAATCGAATATATATATGTTCATCGCGGGCATGTGTCCTACCCTGTGTCCAGAAAACGGGAAAATTCGAATATGATTTCGGAAAATTCTGACAAATAACAATTGTTAAGTGATCCCTTCTAATGCATGAAATAACATTTCCAGACCGCTGAGAGCAATGGTTGTAAATTAATATATGTTTCACCGCGGGCATGTGTCCTACCCTGTGTCCAGAAAACGGGAAAATTCGAATATGATTTTCGGAAATTCTGACAAATAACAATTGTTAAGTGATCCCTTCTCATGCATGAAATAACATTTTCAGACCGCTGAGAGCAATGGTTGTAATTAAATATATGTTTCACCGAGGGCATGTGTCCTACCCTGTGTCCAGAAAACGGGAAAATTCGAATATGATTTTCGGAAAATTCTGACAAATAACAATTGTTAAGTGATCCCTTCTCATGCATTGAATGACATTTCGAGACCGCTGAGAGCAATGGTTGTAATTAAATATATGTTTCATCGCGGGCATGTGTCCTACCCTGTGTCCAGAAAACGGGAAAATTCGAATATGATTTTCGGAAAATTCTGACAAATAACAATTGTTAAGTGATCCCTTCTCATGCATGAAATAACATTTCAGACCGCTGAGAGCAATGGTTGTAATTAAATATATGTTTCACCGCGGGCATGTGTCCTACCCTGTGTCCAGAAAACGGGAAAATTCGAATATGATTTTCGGAAAATTCTGACAAATAACAATTGTTAAGTGATCCCTTCTCATGCATGAAATAACATTTTCAGACCGCTGAGAGCAATGGTTGTAATTAAATATATGTTTCACCGCGGGCATGTGTCCTACCCTGTGTCCAGAAAACGGGAAAATTCGAATATGATTTTCGGAAAATTCTGACAAATAACAATTGTTAAGTGATCCCTTCTCATGCATGAAATAACATTTTCAGACCGCTGAGAGCAATGGTTGTAATTAAATATATGTTTCACCGCGGGCATGTGTCCTACCCTGTGTCCAGAAAACGGGAAAATTCGAATATGATTTTCGGAAAATTCTGACAAATAACAATTGTTAAGTGATCCCTTCTCATGCATGAAATAACATTTCAGACCGCTGAGAGCAATGGTTGAAATTGAATATATGTTTCATCGCGGGCATGTGTCCTACCCTGTGTCCAGAAAACGGGAAAATTCGAATATGATTTTCGGAAAATTCTGACAAATAACAATTGTTAAGTGATCCCTTCTATGCATGAAATAACATTTTCAGACCGCTGAGAGCAATGGTTGTAATTAATATATGTTTCATCGCGGGCATGTGTCCTACCCTGTGTCCAGAAAACGGGAAAATTCGAATATGATTTTCGGAAAATTCTGACAAATAACAATTGTTAAGTGATCCCTTCTCATGCATGAAATAACATTTCCAGACCGCTGAGAGCAATGGTTGAAATTAATATATGTTTCATCGCGGGCATGTGTCCTACCCTGTGTCCAGAAAACGGGAAAATTCGAATATGATTTTCGGAAAATTCTGACAAATAACAATTGTTAAGTGATCCCTTCTCATGCATGAAGTAACATTTCGAGACCGCTGAGAGCAATGGTTGTAATTAAATATATGTTTCACCGCGGGCATGTGTCCTACCCTGTGTCCAGAAAACGGGAAAATTCGAATATGATTCTCGGGAAATTCTGACAAATAACAATTGTTAATTGATCCCTTCTCATGCATGAAATAACATTTCCAGACCGCTGAGAGCAATGGTTGAAATTGAAAATATGTTTCATCGCGGGCATGTGTCCTACCCTGTGTCCAGAAAACGGGAAAATTCGAATATGATTTTCGGAAAATTCTGACAAATAACAATTGTTAAGTGATCCCTTCTAATGCATGAAATAACATTTCCAGACCGCTGAGAGCAATGGTTGAAATTAAATATATGTTTCATCGCGGGCATGTGTCCTACCCTGTGTCCAGAAAACGGGAAAATTCGAATATGATTTTCGGAAAATTCTGACAAATAACAATTGTTAAGTGAACCCTTCTCATGCATGAAGTAACATTTTGAGACCGCTGAGAGCAATGGTTGTAATTGAATATATGTTTCACCGCGGGCATGTGTCCTACCCTGTGTCCAGAAAACGGGAAAATTCGAATATGATTTTCGGGAAATTCTGACAAATAACAATTGTTAATTGATCCCTCCTCATGCATGAAATGACATTTTCAGACCGCTGAGAGCAATGGTTGTAATTGAATATATGTTTCATCGCGGGCATGTGTCCTACCCTGTGTCCAGAAAACGGGAAAATTCGAATATGATTTTCGGAAAATTCTGACAAATAACAATTGTCAAGTGATTCCTTCTAATGCATAAAATAACATTTACAGACCGCTGAGAGCAATGGTTGAAATTAAATATATGTTTCACTGCGGGCATGAGCGGTACCCTGTGTCCAGAAAACGGGAAAATTCGATTATGATATTCAGAAAATTCTGACAAATAACAATTGTTAAGTGATCCCTTCTCATGCATGAAATAACATTTTGAGACCGCTGAGAGCAATGGTTGATAATCAAATATATGTTTCACCGAGGGCATGTGTCCTACCCTGTGTCCAGAAAACGGGAAAATTCGAATATGATTTTCGGAAAATTCTGACAAATAACAATTGTTAATTGATCTCTTCTCATGCTTGAAATAACATTCTCAGACCGCTGAGAGCAATGGTTGTAATTGAATATATGTTTCACCGCGGGCATGTGTCCTACTCTGTGTCCAGAAAACGGGAAAATTCGAATATGATTTTCAGAAAATTCTGACAGATAACAATTGTTAAGTGATCCCTACTCATGCATGAAATAACATTTTCAGACCGCTGAGAGCAATGGTTGAAATTAAATATATGTTTCATCGCGGGCATGTGTCCTACCCTGTGTCCAGAAAACGGGAAAATTCGAATATGATTTTTGGAAATTCTGACAAATAACAATTGTCAAGTGATCCCTTCTAATGCATGAAATAACATTTACAGACCGCTGAGAGCAATGGTTGAAATTGAATATATGGTTCATCGCGGGCATGTGTCCTACCCTGTGTCCAGAAAACGGGAAAATTCGAATATGATTTTCGGACAATTCTGACAAATAACAATTGTTAAGTGATCCCTTCTAATGCATGAAATGACATTTCCAGACCGCTGAGAGCAATGGTTGAAATTAAATATATGTTTCATCGCGGGCATGTGTCCTTCCCTGTGTCCAGAAAACGGGAAAATTCGATTATGATTTTCGGAAAATTCTGACAAAAACCAATTGTTAAGTGAACCCTTCTCATGCTTGAAGTAAAATTTCGAGACCGCTGAGAGCAATGGTTGTAATTAAATATATGTTTCACCGTAGGAATGTGTCCTTCCCTGTGTCCAGAAAACGGGAGAATTCGAATATGATCTCGGGAAATTCTGACAAATAACAATTGTTAATTGATCTCTTCTCATGCATGAAATAACATTTCCAGACCGCTGAGAGCAATGGTTGACATAAAATATGTTTCATCGCGGGCATGTGTCCTACCCTGTGTCCAGAAAACGGGAAAATTCGAATATGATTTTCGGAAAATTCTGACAAATAACAATTGTTAAGTGATCCCTTCTAATGCATGAAATAACATTTCCAGACCGCTGAGAGCAATGGTTGGAATTAAATATGTTTCACCGAGGGCATGTGTCCTAACCTGTGTCCAGAAAACGGGAAAATTCGAATATGATTTTCGGAAAATTCTGACAAATAACAATTGTTAATTGATCCCTTCTCATGCTTGAAATAACATTTCGAGACCGCTGAGAGCAATGGTTGTAATTGAATATATGTTTCATCGCGGGCATGTGTCCTACCCTGTGTCCAGAAAACGGGAAAATTCGAATATGATTTTCGGAAAATTCTGACAAATAACAATTGTTAATTGATCCTATGCATGAAATAACATTCTCAGACCGCTGAGAGCAATGGTTGGAATTGAATATATGTTTCACCGCGGGCATGTGTCCTACCCTGTGTCCAGAAAACGGGAAAATTCGAATATGATTTTCGGAAAATTCTGACAAAAACCAATTGTTAAGTGAACCCTTCTCATGCATGAAGTAACATTCTGAGACCGCTGAGAGCAATGGTTGTAATTGAATATATGTTTCACCGTAGGCATGTGTCCTTCCCTGTGTCCAGAAAACGGGAAAATTCGAATATGATTTTCGGGAAATTCTGACAAATAACAATTGTTAATTGATCCCTTCTCATGCATGAAATAACATTTTCAGACCGCTGAGAGCAATGGTTGTAATTGAATATATGTTTCATCGCGGGCATGTGTCCTACCCTGTGTCCAGAAAACGGGAAAATTCGAATATGATTTTCGGAAAATTCTGACAAATAACAATTGTCAAGTGATTCCTTCTAATGCATGAAATAACATTTACAGACCGCTGAGAGCAATGGTTGAAATTAAATATATGTTTCACTGCGGGCATGTGTCCTACCCTGTGTCCAGAAAACGGGAAAATTCGAATATGATATTCAGAAAATTCTGACAAATAACAATTGTTAAGTGATCCCTTCTCATGCATGAAATAACATTTTGAGACCGCTGAGAGCAATGGTTGATAATTAAATATATGTTTCACCGAGGGCATGTGTCCTACCCTGTGTCCAGAAAACGGGAAAATTCGAATATGATTTTCGGAAAATTCTGACAAATAACAATTGTTAATTGATCTCTTCTCGTGCTTGAAATAACATTCTCAGACCGCTGAGAGCAATGGTTGTAATTGAATATATGTTCCACCGCGGGCATGTGTCCTACTCTGTGTCCAGAAAACGGGAAAATTCGAATATGATTTTCACAAAATTCTGACAGATAACAATTGTTAAGTGATCCCTACTCATGCATGAAATAACATTTTCAGACCGCTGAGAGCAATGGTTGAAATTAAATATATGTTTCATCGCGGGCATGTGTCCTACCCTGTGTCTAGAAAACGGGAAAATTCGAATATGATTTTCGGGAAATTCTGACAAATAACAATTGTCAAGTGATTCCTTCTCATGCATGAAATAACATTTACAGACCGCTGAGAGCAATGGTTGAAATTGAATATATGGTTCATCGCGGGCATGTGTCCTACCCTGTGTCCAGAAAACGGGAAAATTCGAATATGATTTTCGGAAAATTCTTACAAATAACAATTGTTAAGTGATCCCTTCTAATGCATGAAATGACATTTCCAGACCGCTGAGAGCAATGGTTGAAATTAAATATATGTTTCATCGCGGGCATGTGTCCTACCCTGTGTCCAGAAAACGGGAAAATTCGAATATGATTTTCGGAAAATTCTGACAAGAACCAATTGTTAAGTGAACCCTTCTCATGCATGAAGTAACATTTTGAGACCGCTGAGAGCAATGGTTGTAATTGAATATATGTTTCACCGTAGGCATGTGTCCTTCCCTGTGTCCAGAAAACGGGAAATTCGAATATGATTTTCGGGAAATTCTGACAAATAACAATTGTTAATTGATCCCTTCTCATGCATGAAATGACATTTTCAGACCGCTGAGAGCAATGGTTGTAATTGAATATATGTTTCACCGCGGGCATGTGTCCTACCCTGTGTCCAGAAAACGGGAAAATTCGAATATGATTTTCAGAGAATTCTGACAAATAACAATTGTTAAGTGATCCCTTCTCATGCATGAAATAACATTTTCAGACCGCTGACAGCAATGGTTGTAATTAAATATATGTTTCACCGAGGGCATGTGCGGTACCCTGTGTCCAGAAAACGGGAAAATTCGAATATGATTTTCGGAAAATTCAGACGAATGACAATTGTTAAGTGATCCCTTCTAATGAATGAAATAACATTTTCAGACCGCTGAGAGCAATGGTTGAAATTAAATATATCTTCACCGAGGGCATGTGCGGTACCCTGTGTCCAGAAAACGGGAAAATTCGAATATGATTTTCGGAAAATTCAGACAAATAACAATTGTTAAGTGAACCCTTCTCATGCATGAAGTAACATTTTGAGACCTCTGAGAGCAATGGTTGTAATTCAATATATGTTTCACCGTGGGCATATGCGGTACCCTGTGTCCAGAAAACGGGAAAATTCGAATATGATTTTCATAAAATTCTGACAAATAACAATTGTTTATTGATCCCTTCTCATGCATGAAATAACATTTTCAGACCGCGGAGAGCAATGATTGAAATTAAATATATGTTTCATCGCGGGCATGTGTCCTACCCTGTGTCCAGAAAACGGGAAAATTCGAATATGATTTTTAGAAAATTCTGACAAATAACAATCGTTAAGTGATCCCTTCTCATGCATGAAATAACATTTTGAGACCGCTGAGAGCAATGGTTGTAATTAAATATATGTTTCACCGAGGGCATGTGTCCAACCCTGTGTCCAGAAAACGGGAAAATTCGAATATGATTTTCGGAAAATTCTGACAAATAACAATTGTTAATTGATCCCTTCTCATGCTTGAAATAACTTTCTCAGACCGCTGAGAGCAATGGTTGTAATTAAATATAGTCTATGTTTCAGCGCGGGCATGTGCGGTACCCTGTGTCCAGAAAACGGGAAAATTCGAATATGATTTTCGGAAAATTCTGACAAATAACAACCGTCAATTTATCCCTTCTCATGCATGAAATAACATTTCCAGACCGCTGAGAGCAATGGTTGAAATTAAATATATGTTTCATCGCGGGCATGTGTCCTACCCTGTGTCCAGAATACGGGAAAATTCGAATATGATTTTCGGAAAATTCTGACAAATAACAATTGTTAAGTGATCCCTGCTAATGCACGAAATAACATTTCCAGACCGCTGAGAGCAATGGTTGAAATTAAATATGTTTCATCGCGGGCATGTGTCCCACCCTGTGTCCAGAAAACGGGAAAATTCGAATATGATTTTCGGAATATTCTGACAAATAACAATTGTTAAGTGAACCCTTCTCATGCATGAAATAACATTTTCAGACCGCTGAGGGCAATGGTTGAAATTAAATACTGTATCTATTTACGATTATGATTTTTCACAAAGATTCAAAACTTGCTTAGTACTGAATACATGGCCTACTTGCAAAAATGTAACATTGTTTAATGATTTCCTGATAAAAATAATGAAGTAAAATCAATACAGTTTCTAGAAACTTAATAACGTTCGTGATTAATTTTGTATGAACTCATTTATAGCTCCATGCACTTCACTACACTTAACTGCACTCCACATTGATGATCAAGATATGGATTGCCATAACGAAAAATATATAAAAAATGCAAAACCTTATCACAATTATACACAGTTTTCTTTACGAAACAATTTCTAAGTGTTGTATAGAGCAAGAATCAGTATTGGCACGCTGTTAATTTATTACATTACTGTTCATACAATTATAGTCGGTTCCGTGCATCCCACTCTTTTTGACCTTTGGACTCGCAAAACTTAATTACGTCTCAACACCTACTTACACCGCATATGTGGAAGTACGTATATATTTTGACGGTTCCAATTGGTAGTTTTCGCTATGTACCAGCAATGACGGTCGAGTGTGCTGATAAGTAAAAGGCGTAACAACAAAATTATTATATATAATTGTATTTCTTATAATTTACCGATAATAAACTTCAGCGGTCTGTAATTAATAGCTTCAAGATGTCCTGAAAAACATGTGTGTTTTATACTTTATTGCTACTGACAAGATTTTACATAATATTAATAACTTCACGAGGAAAAATGATATCATAATAAATAACACATCAATAATACCGACGACATTCTAATTACCGAAACTAATTAATGTAATCGTAAGATTTTAAAATATTCTTCTTTAAATATTCATGAAATTCTAACTTTATTTTCACAGAATCTTAATATCAAGATTTGATTTGTTTGTTAAATGAGTTATCATATTTTAATTATTCTTTGGGGTGGTAAGATCGCCCTTTTGGTGCCCCGTTCAAACGATCTCATCTTTCATACAAAGCCTTAATTGGGGAACAATGATTTTGAATCAAGTTTCGTGTTATTAAAAAAAAAATATTTAGAAGGAAATTTATGTCCATTTTAACATCAATATTAAATGTGAATATATAAACATATACAGCACTGCAGTTAATTAACGATAATGACGGCATATAATAACGACTATAAGTTGGTTAATTATTGTTTATGTAATATAATACCGAAAAAAAACGAAAAGAAATCATCAAGGGTAATACATCTCAATATAGACTTTCGTGCTTTAGTTATAAATCTAATTAGTTTAGTAATACCTTAATTAACTGATGACCAAACTCTCGTATCCCGTTATTAAAACGTGTACCCCATTGTTTTGTTTCTGATTAACTGTCTTAATAAACAATAATCTCAATTGATGATTATTAATGACGTCAAACATGGCCACTCATACAGAACAGCAAATTGAATTAAAAACGAGATTTTTTTTGAAAGTGTTTTTTCAAATGAGGAATGTTCGAAATGGTTTTGTAATGAAGAATTCAAATAACGTCGTGAGAGAATATTTGTGCCATTTTGAATTACACGACATTCCAGTTTCTGACAAAACCGACATATTATTAATCGACCCATTATATTATAATGCCTTTCAAGAGTTTGGCACAAATTAATTTATGTGAACTTGAAAATACACTTTATCCTATTCGAAACTATCAAATTCTATACTTGTATCAATTATTTATAAAATTTTGTGAATATCACTCTCAAAATGTTCTCATGCAACAATATCAAAGTATGATTTTGTAAAAATAATGTTTGGGAAATTTGCCTACCAATCAAGAAACTTTGAAATATTTTTATAAAATATATAATGGTAGTGTACCAGAATAATGATGAATTCTTCAATATAATACATCGAGTATGTGAAACAAAGTTATTAAAGTCTTCTTTTAAAACCTAGGATGTCGAGGTAGGATCGTTCAGACGGGACACAATGAGGGCGCTCTTACCACTTCAAATATAATAACAACGAATAACAACAAACTGTAAATAGTCAACTAATAAGTTTAGAAATAATCAATCAAGTTTAGAGAAAAGAAATAATCGACCTTCTATAATGGATCTTTGTCTTCTATTTCTTCGAAAAAATCTGAATTTCTAATCTGTAGGAATCTGTGGGTTCAAGTGTGGATACATTTATAATATTTGTTCGTTTATTAATGATTTAAAATGAATCCTCAAGTAAGGTAAATTAAATTTATTATGTTAGCAAATGTAATAAATTTAATTGTTTACATTCTAGCACAATGTTGAATATAGTCCAGCAGATGAGCCAAAGTCATGTTAATCTTGAATTAGTGACTAACACGAAAGTTTGAAACGTTGACAAATTTATAGAAACCACTAACTTATTGCACCCATATTAACGTTAACTATAAGCACAGAATAAATTCTTTATTCAATGCTATAAGTAACGCGCAACATTTGGTACTAATATCGGCAATGGTCAACATATTCAAATTAATAATTTTATACAACTGTATTGAAATAACTTCTCTAAGAGGTCAGAATTTATATGTAATTATAACGTATAATCGAAAAATTCAAGTAATTTGTGAACGAAATATTTCTTTATCGAATGAGCCTACAGATTGGATTCAATTTCACCAACGGTAACATATATATTGAATTCGACTTACTAAATTCATCGGTTTAGAAAAATTAGATTACCAAAAGAAGTAAAATAAATTAGGCAGCCTATATATAGCATTTATTATTAATATTGATATTAGTTATGGATTTGAAAAATACACCAATCAATTGATTCGTTTTTTAAAATTAAGTACACTTTCGCCCGGTTTTTCATCATTAGATATAGGCCTATTGAAATCCGCTGCATTTTCCCTGACATATATAATAAAGATAAAATATTCCATTTTCTTCACAGAAGAGCAGACGGGTCTGTCAGTTATAATAAAGCATACCTTAAAGGCGTCTCCCACCTCACTTGCCTTGGTAGGCCATATACCTGTCATCAACAAAATCTTTCAAATTTGTTACATGTTCTTTAAAGTAAGATTAGTGAAGATTTTAGTATTTCCGCTGGCGACAGCCTTGTTATTAACATGTTATTATATTATGTTGTATGGGTGAGGGAGTAGATGCATGGATACACAAAACACACGAAATTCATGCTGCGTTTCAACAAACTATAGCGGGTCGACATTCTTAGTCGTTACTGCTAACGGATATGGGA
The DNA here is from genome assembly GCA_907164805.1 of Brachyptera putata. NCBI lineage: Eukaryota > Metazoa > Arthropoda > Insecta > Plecoptera > Taeniopterygidae > Brachyptera > Brachyptera putata. The sequence continues at coordinate 22,193,594 of OU015466.1, forward strand.
GACACCTGATTGAAATCGTCAACCTCCCACCGTGTAAGATATACAGTATGTTATTAGTAGAATACGTGTGTCAGCCCCGCCTGGACTCGATCCCGGATCCTAATGTTAATTAATTGTAAAACACATGTGTGGGTGAAGATTGAGACTCGAAACATGGTATGATTTATCAATAATTATGTATGAGTTTGTAACATGAAGAATAAACGCATTCGTATTTTGATTATGAAATGTAATATCTGAAGTATCGGCAGGTTTCAATTTTCAATTAATTTAAAAACAATAAATGCATTTATTTACAAACAAATATACTTCAAACCTTTATTACTCGAATTTATTCACATTCAATTTAGAATACATTTTATAAAAAACGAAGTATGTAAACATTCAAGTTAATGTTCCAATCAAATCAAATTGGCAGAAATGCAAAAGATGTTGTTTGGAGAATACCACCACAAACCGAAAGTTAGTAAATGTAAAGCTGGAATATTTCAAGTGGGAAGCAAATGGATTCAACATGAATAAACATATAATCCGTATAATGTAAAAGTTACAATTTTGGAATTACAATACAGATTGCACTTTAGTTACAACCGCCCAGTGTATTCACGCTTAGAAATGAAGTGTAAATAATTTCAAAGTTATCGCTGTTCAGCATTCAATGATAATTTGTTTTCGAAGACATATAACGGCACTCTTTTAAAAAATGACACTTCCATAATGAACTAAAGTCAACGATAAATCCTGTTGAAAGCAATATAATTGTAACACAAATACCAACCTAAATCCAATTTGACAGAAATTTAATTTAAATCTCAACGAAAAGCAGCATGCACGTAAACCAAGACATGCCATCTGCACAACATATTGCTTCAAACCGTGTAATTTCTCCTTGATAAAGTACACTCATGGTCACATAAAATGGTCTCTCTCGAAATTTAAATTTAAATTGAGATATAAAATATAAATTTTCTGCCAATTTTTCAAAAACTGTATGAATGAGTGCGTTTGTTGAAGATTGTCTGTTAGCTACAGTGTATATAATATTGATATATTTTCTTCAGAAAACATTCAGGATCGACTACTTTATTTGACCGCGTGTGTACATCCAGTGCACAGTATATGCAATTCCTTTTCGTCCCTTAGAAATGTATTTACTCTAGTTTCTGTACTTGAATCAGAGATGCTTCATATTCACGTGTTGTAGACGATATATTGTGTGGTTGTGACAAGCAATCAAGAGAACACTGGTTCGATCCCCACCGGTATCAAGCTCTAGACCACATCTATAAGATTAGGATTACATGCATAGATGATATGGATGCTCGTCACACGTGTTGTACGTGTATGATGTCTTGATATCGATTGATTTGATTGTTTTACACAATATTAGATTTGTATACGACGAAGATGTTTTGTATAGATTATGCATTGCTGTTTATAATATAATTTGAAAAGTTAGTTAATGAGAAAACAGAAAACACACTTTCTTATAATCATCATGAATACATTTGTTGAAACATATTGAAATATTCATATTTTTAAATTTTGTAATTACACAAACTTGATTACTAATTCAATCAATAATATTATTATGTATTCGATTTGATTACTAATTAGTATCTGGATGATTTTATATCACGTTTTACTGGCGACATGAAACGTTTATACTTCGTCAGTTACAAAGACCTCAATATTTATAGTATAACTTTCAAAATGGTATTCATGTGGTACCGATTTGCGGTACCGATTATTACTCACGCATTCATTTGCAGCTCATTTCCCCCAAATAATCTAGCTGTTGGTTCTGTCGTTCCAAGTAAACAATTATCTCTCATCCAAATTTATGTTTCTGTTTTATTAAAAAATCTACCTGTTATTCAAATAACAATTGTTTTTACAATTCCTGAAAAAGGAATAATATATTTACGTCGGTTTCCCAATTCAGCTTGATTGTATTATCGTCGGTACAAGACTCTTGCCATACGATACCTACTCGAGCATCATAAATCGGGACAAATAGAATGAAGAATGTGAATAATTGTTGTTAAAGCCGGAGGTGCAAGTCGAAGCTATAGATTATGCACGGATGACAGGTGTATGTGATATAACATGGGTGTATAGCACGATGTACCAAGCATGGTATATCTAGGGGATAATACGACCTCAATGTTTTGTGTGCAAGCCTATACGTACATTTAGAATAGCTAAGCAAAAGCATTCAAAAGTACATCGGTGTACTTAAAATATGATTTAAGGTAAAATACAATAATCATCGTATTCATTTTCGGAATGATGGATAATTTGAGAATATGAGGTTTTCTCTAAAATTACTTTCTTGGTTTTATATTGTATTCAAATATATATATATATATATATATATATATATATATATATATATATATATATAAGTCGCAGACCTTAACGACTCCTAATGTAAGTTAATATAATTATGATTCTGGTTGATAATTTTAGTCAGTATTTTTTTCAGTATGTCAAATTGAATCCTCGCTAAAGCTCGTTTAATTAATATAGGCCTATTTACGTCCAATTGAAATTACCATACGCTATACAGGTGGTACATATTCTAGAAAATTATTTGTCAAGTAGGAATTATTTGAAGGCATTTTAAAATCTGTCTGTGAGGAACGTACATTTTTGAATAATACCGTTCTAAGTAGGTTCTTTCCTGAATAGGTAATTGAAAACATTTTGAAACAGGCTGTCAACGTGACTGTGAAGAAAGGTTTAATTGGTATAATGAAGATCCTCCAAGGTCATTGTCCAATATATTTTTAATCCATTGACGGAAGAAACTGGATTTTTAACAAGACATTCCTTCAATTAATTCGACTACAACAATTAACATGTAAATTAGTCTCAAGTTTGGAACTTGTTTCAATATTGTGTTTAGACTTTTCAATACCTTCGTGTGCCATCGGCCCCATCAGTGATGACTATACTACAAATCACGCGTGTTGACAGTTGTCTGTTATAGGCTAATGTATCAAAATTAATATAAAGAGGCGAAGAGTGGCAAACTCTCATACAATACGAAAAAAAAGTATGTATAACATTAAAATCTATACAGTAGAAATTAAAATTTGTTGTGATGTTTTCAAAAATAGGAATTGGAAAGAAATTACTGACTATAAAATCACTCCATCTAAAATTTGATTAACTGTATGATATTTTAGTATCTCAGTTTTTAAAATACCTTAATTTAAATCTTTTTATATATTCATTTTCTGTACCATAATTTCTCATCTCTTATGGAATACATTTGATCTTACACATATTTTCAAACAGATTATTAATGTGAGCAAGCTAATATTTCAAATGCGTCAGACAATCAAATTTATTTCGATAAATTTTTTTGTGGAGTAAAAATCTCAAAGATTCAGTTTTCCGTTCATTAAGTTTCAATTTTGGATGAACTGTAAAACAATCAAAATTAACAGACATAAAGGTATCGTGTACATTCATTATAGCGTTCAACTATGTTTACAGATAGTTAATATGTCTCTTAATTGAGCTGATATCGGAATTTAAACTTTAAATCCTTGAACTTTAAAGCCTTTTATTCGCAAGATTGAGTCACAATTTTCATGATTTTCACTATACATGTATGGAGTTTACATCGACAGGATGAAAAAAAAAAAGATTGAAGTGAAGAATATTCATAAAAACTTCAAAAACAAGAGTAAGTTATTTGACGTGCTATAAATATACGATACATTTATATGTCCTATGTTTTATCGAAAAACTTGAAACAGTGTTGAAGTAAATCAAAAGACGAAATAACAGCCAAGCTGGAACAAATGGTTGATAACTTAATAATCATAGGTTGAAGTGTCGATATTTGAAAAAATATATTCCAGTATATGAACTAGTGAATATATAAGCTCAAATCTTGCTGTAAAAAATGTAATTCTATATTTTTTCTCTAAAGCCTATTCGACACTAAAAGTAATAACAGAATGAGCTTCTAAATCTCTATATGGACGGCGAAATGTTACAAATAAACTGTCAACAATGTTATACTTATAATAAATTAAATTGTTGAAATGTGCGCGCGCTCTATTTTGTGACTTTTCACCAGTTCAACTTTTTAACACTGACAGCGTATACCTACTACCTTTACTGTCGTATGGGCCTAAACCGTGCACCTGGACCAAAATTACTGTGTGCATTATTTTTCAATTCATCCCAAGTTTACATGTTTTCTAAATTCAAGTCTTACTATCTTTTCATATAGTCAATCAAATATAAAAGTACAAAAATGTACAAATCAGATGTATTTCTATTCAATTCTATTCATTAGATATGGAATTTTTAATTATTTCTGCTCAATTTACTGTTGTTAGATTCTGAAAAAATATAAAGTATCAACGTAGAAAGTGAACGTAAAAATAACTTTGGCACTAAGACATGTGATCAATTAATACGATTTTATATTTTGATTACGATACATAAACGAAATAAATCGATTAGCTTGAGAACAATCAAGATAATTTCATATTTACATACTTTCGAAAGAAAGTTTCATATGAAGGTTGCGTAGTGCTAAGTGCATGCGTTATGTTTGTCCAGTGCTGAAAAACCAGTCAAAAAAATCCAGGTCCAAGCTGACTTATATTGAGAAAATTACAGTCATCGCCACACTGATGTACATTTGATTAATTTAATAAAGTATGGTAAAATGAGAGGAAAACCGTGTAAATACTTTTTTGTTAATATTGGTGGAGGTGCCGAGTTAATGTAAATCTTCAATATTGTTCACCACAGGAAGACTCCAAACATTAATTGAATAAGATAACATAGTTATCCTGTGATTTTCAGGCGTATATGAAGTATAAAAATATCAAACTTATTCAAGATATGTTCACTACTTGACTCATTGTATGTAATAGCAATTCAAAAAAAAAAAAAATGATATAAAAAATATGTATTTTATTTTATTTATTGGGCTTGACGACGCACTGTACTGATGACTACGATTACGACTAAGACGCTAGAAACACTCCAAAATCAAAATACAGTTATAGTTTCGTCCACAGTTTGTAAATGTCCGATTCAATATTAAAACATATCGTCGGAGATATCTTGAAATAAAAAAGAAATAAACAAATATTTTGAAACATAAAGTGCCCGCAGGCTTTTCCCTCATGTATTTGCTCAAATAATAACGTTATACATTTTACTGGCCAATGGCCAGCACCACATAACTTTTAATCTACTTGACAAAAAAACACTTTACATTATGGTGATACATTTTTATTAGCTTAATTCAGTATGAAGAAAACTTGTTCGAAGATTATACATTTAATGAATATCACTGATCTGACTATAAATAGCCTAAACCATTCTGCCACACACAAAGAATAAAGTTAGATTAAAGTTGAATTCATATTTCAACAAATATTGCTTCCCTTGTGCGTGCCTATAACTTGAAATATTTACTCAGTCGCTACTCGCTTCTATTTCCATTTAACTTATGCAAATGCAACTATCTGTATACGTCATATTTGAAGGAAGAAGTTTAAATGGTTGAAGTCTAAACGCATACAACAACTTGAACAACTATAACACCATGTCTCAATCTATAAGTGGTTGATTATGAAAATACACAAAAATTTAGGAAAAAAGCAATGAATTACTCTCGAAAAAAGATGTACTTTAATTTTAAAAACTTCTAGAAATAAAATGATTGAATGGTCAATAAATAAATTCGCGATTGAATTGAATTGTCTTTCTATCATAGAAATGTTCTCTAGAGAATGGAATTCACTTTCAAAATCTTTGTTGTCATCATCATTTTGTTGTTAAAAGAACGGTCAATGACTAGATTATACTCGAAAATGAGTTGTATTATGTCAATTAGATTGACTTTGAAGATAGGATTATATGAGATATGAATACATAAATATTCAAATACTATCTGTCTTCACTCAAGACCAGGTAATCTTGTAGTTATTCATAAGATTGAGGAAGAATGAGGAATGATGAGGAATGAGGTTTATAGGAGAGAGGTGACTGCATAGTAAGGATTTGTTATGCAGGTTACTCTATGACGTCATATGACTGGTATATAATGATAGTTTAATGACAGTGACTTGTATTCTTCTTAATTGTGAAGATAAGATCTATGTGATTTGAGGTAATTGCATCATTTTTCAAACATAATTCTGAAAATTATACGTTTCCAAATCTAATGTTTCAACTTTTCAATACTTGGTAATAACGCCATTTGTGTCTCTTATACATATTTTAAAAAATCCAGTTCAGAAGTACCAACAAAAGTTATAGAACAACTTTATTCACATTACTATTCAAGTTTTTTCTCTCGTGCCACCTCATTATTTACCCGTATGTACGAGGTCTTCTTCCGGATACTGTCTCATCATCTCCACCATTGTAATGCCGACCGCGCCATGCAAACCATGGGTCAACACCTGCACTGCGACTGCGCACACGATAATCACCCACCCCCACCCCCCTTCAGGATAATAATGCTGTCTTATCGTGTTGTTCATACAGGGGGGTGTCGGGGGCGGCGGACGTTTCGGTTCCACATAATGCTCGGGTTCCGAATGACTACTTGCTACGCCTGAATCGAGTAACTCTATACCGGCATAACTGTCGCACATTATCACTAAACTATTAACTACTGTTGACTAAGATCAATTATCTCGTGAATAATTTCTAACAATTAAAATTGAGAGCTATTAAGTTTGTTTGGAGAATAATCCTCGCACACGATTTATGGGTATTTAAGTCAGTACTCCATTTGACAATTTGATTAATTTAGAAAGTACGAAGTTTAAGACATGATAAATCAGTTCTGTTTCTAAACACTCTTATTTCTTTGTTCCTCAATGTCAATGTTTAGATCATTCTGTCACAACTGTGACATTTTAACGTCGTTTTAACAAATTACCGATTCCAGTGTTTAGCCCATTTCGCGTATAGTAGATTCAATACGTGACAGTTTTCCTCTAGAAGCGCAGATGTGCGAAGAAACCTTGTCTAGGCTTATACTCGATTACTTTCTTTGCTAGTAACAGGAAAATAACAATTAATTCACGTAAGAAAGAGGTTCCTAGGGATTCGTTTTATATGTCTAGTCTTTTACTTGTGGTGAACAACAAAATTGCGTCTGCTTTTTTCATTAATTAAATTGGCAATTAGAAGTATACATTACATGATAACAATATTTGAAGTTGGAAGTTTTTTTCTGTAACTGAAACACAATAAAGTACAACTTTCTTAGTGACGATCTCACTTTTTCTCACTTTTTCCTTGTTCGTATATAACTTTTCGTCTTTTTGTTTATTTTTATCCCGGCAGTAAATACACCTCACATGACTTTCGTGCAATCGATTTACCGATGTAAAAAAAAGGTAGTATCTGATTAAACCATCAACCTTCTAACGAAATGGAACACGAAATTGGCGTTTCCATTCACACTTCATTCTCTCCCGGGCACATTCTTGATAACATCTATGTTGAAAACTGTAACCTGATATGAATGATAAAACATTTCATATCGATTTCTTAAAAATATTTCAGAGGAATAATGATGGAATTCGATAAAATAATCTCAACTTACACAAAAGCATTCAAGTTGATGCTATTAAACTGAAAACTGTTATTACACTCGTTTAGAAAACGTTTTTCAAATAAAGTAATTTATAAAAATAATGAAAAACTTCAAAAACCAAGTTACAGAAGTGGATGATTCTGATGACATGTCCAACTTTTTGAAATACAATATTAAAAATGATTGAACATGAATGTTTACATTCAGAGTTTTAAATGTTTCATATTATTAACCAAGTGAAGAAAACAGAGCACATAAGAAGAAATCTCCAAGCTCAAAACTGTGTACAAAATAAACTAAAATCAATTTAAAATTTTCATATAATAAGCACGTATAGTTGAATACGATTTAAATATAATTATGATGTAAATAATGTGAATACATTATTTTTATACAGACACATAGAGATCATTGAATTATAATAATTATCCGTGATATTAAGGTTTATTATATTGAAACGGGTTGCTATATCATTAAGTCATTATTTCTATAACTTTGCATCAAACGTAGGTAGACTGGTGTCGAGCAAAGGTATAATTAAAAGCAAGTGGAAATCCATCTTCCCAGTTATGCTATTTAAGCCAAGGCTGGACTGAATTTAAAAAATGAGTATACAATTTTAATGGCGAACATAGATGAGAATTTGAATACATACTTTTGTGTCAAGTTTTATTCGGATTTGATAACAACAATTATTACAATTATTACAACAATAATTATAAATAATAACACTAATGAATCACATAACCGGTGAGTATGTATTGAATGTTGTCGATTTAAAAAATAACATTCCGTTTAAATCGTACACATTTTTTTGAAAATTACTTCTGTGCTAGAAAGTATGTCAAAATTTCACGAAACACTTCCAGTTTTTAAACGAACTTCCATTTCATCATATCCAGAAATAAATTTTAAAAAATTACCTCAAGCCAACTATAGAATTTATCTATAATTAAATCCAATTAATAACCAATTACTGCCAACTTCACACGATTGAACTCCTAATTATAATGTCAGAACCATGCGTCGCGGTTGACCGCGAAGAAGCAACTGAATCAACAGAATCTCGCCAACGTTCTATCACCCCGCAGTCTCCCTTCTGGGCTGTAACCACGTGACACATTCAGCCAATCAGAGATCAGTTGAACCGTGTGTCGACCAATCGGATGACAGCCACGTGCGAGAATGCCACGAGAAAAACACATTCATTATCAATACGACACTTACAGCTCCAGTCAACGCTGTAGTACAGAAAAAGTCACTTTACATTTTACGCGAGTTTCGTTGGGTTGGGACGACTGGTTGCACGACTCGGGCGGGAGGTATCTTTGTAAAATGCAGGGTAATTAGAATTAATATTATAATATCAATTCTAGATGATTATTGTTTGCTTAACGACCCCACCAACAGCTAGTTATACGGGTGTTAGAACGAGCAGGTGATTATGAAACGATGAAGTGATGAAAAGTGAAATAACGCTCACAAATACCCATGCGGGGCTCAAACCCAGACCCAATAAAAAAAAATTGGATACTGATGAAAGTATAATCGACTGAATAATTTCACTTTCGTTTTCATTGTTCATTTCATTGAAACAATGAAATATTGAAAATGGACGATTTATGACCCTAATTATATTTATATCAAGGTTGCAATACATGATATGCAATTTTGTTTTGTTGTTATGTAGTTCATTTTCTTATAAAACTATTATTTATTTCAATTTGAATGTATAAAATGATCCAATATTTTAAAGATAAAATCTTATATCATGCCATTTTATATAGCGCCATGTATTTTCAACAATAATCTTCCAAATCTGTCCATAAAATGAAATATTATTTGTATATTCAATCTCACAAAATAAATTAATAGGCTGATAAAGTTATATTGATAAAGTTATTTCGAATGAGCGTCGGTAACTTTTATTTCTATACTTGAAATGAAAATGTGATATAGTTATTCTGAAAATCGTGCATTACGCATAATACAATGCCACCAATTTTGAAGCACAATATCTCTCGGTCGTCTGTATTTCACATAAGCGTTTTCGTGCTTCGGCGGCGTGTATTTAATAGATCGTTTACATCGACTGCCATTGTTCTGAGCAAATAACCGTTGGGCTGCCACGAAAACGCTGCCATGAAAACGCAGCTTTATTATAGATAAATATTTCAAATGTTCGAAAATAAATACAGCTTTTATTTTCGTACAAGTGGGTAGTAAATGCGTTATGTATATAAGATATCAATTCAACACTTGAGGTGGCGTCTATTTGTCGCCCTCAATTACCTCCAGCGTCGGGTCATACGTGAACACTATTCGCACTCGCAAGTAGTTTCATACGTGTGTGCTATTAGCACGCTCACGCATTGCATTACGTGAGCACTATTAGCACTCACGTAATATCGCAGCCTTACATGCAAAGTGTATGCATTGATTACTAGCCGCATTCATGTTTATAAAAACGACATTTCATCGCGTTCTCCTAGATTTAATAACTATATCCACGAGAGATGAAGGTTTCGATCGACTGTTCCCTCTATCCCATACCACTACATCACGGGTGTTTCGAGCTTCATCTCTCGTGCATAAAAATATGGTTGAATTTATTTCACTTACATGTATGGTTCTATTAACGCGTGTTGGTGATCGTCTAACAAAATGAAGAGTGAAATATCACTGAATTTTTCTATTTCTGTGCTTAGTTTATTATTTTAATCTTAGTTCAAGATCAGAAGGCTGTTATGCAATAATACGACAATAAATATTTGTAAAACTTTTACATGCTGCAAATGAATTATTTTTACACTCAAATTTACCATGTTGGTACACAAACATGTATGTATACACATTAGAAATAAGCGTACACGTAAAACTTGTCTAAAGAATTAGAGTAAAGTTCCCCAAAGAGGGATTCGACTCATACAGATAGATATAATCGATATAATAATTAGATAATCGTTCGTGGAACATAAAACGTAGAATACGTACCCTGCATTATGATAAATTTTATGAGATTGAAAATTTGGACTGGATTTCGGGAATCATTCAAACCTGTGCTTTGAGTGTAAGCACCGGGTATGCTTCGTTCCACAAACCATTGAGTGCACAAACGTGAAGGATTGAAACGCCTAGACACATTTAATAGTTGTAATTGATTGTGTAATAATTTTCCATAATTGAAATATTTATCTCAATTCAGAGGAAAATTCAATGCAATTTGAGAATGTGGAACAAAATCACGAATGCAAACATCCAATTTCCTCTCGGGCTTATTTTCGAATATGTAAACGATTTGTATAATTATTTGAATGATATACTATTTGTAACTGCGAATAAATGTAGATATGTAAGTTACGTATATCATATGTATATGTATCTGTATATGTATCTGTGCATATGTATATGTATCGTATGATATATATCGCATGATAGATAAATGATGAATAGATGTATGTAGATAACTGTGCAGAGAGACTCACTCCTGAAATATGAAATTAGGTTTTATAAATGTGATATTTTACTGAATTAAATACCATTTACAATATTTAACTCATCAATTTAACTTTTCAAGTTCCTCAGACCTTTAATTATTACTTCAGCTCACACTATAGGCCTATTATACATATAATTATCTGAATTACATACAGGTAACTATTATAAGCTTTTATTATATTTTCTAAAGGTTGGCAATTTCGTTGAAGGAGTCCCAAGCGTCCTGTGCAATGGTTTTCTGCCGAGAAAAATACGGTATACAGGAGGAAAGTTAGCCTCGTTGTTGAAAGTATAAGTATATTGAGCTTGTTACGAAAAGTCATTGTTTAAATAAATAAACATGCCACACACTTGCTTAGCTACGAGGAAAACACACACAAGAATCGCATCGATATAAAATTCCACATCATTTAATCCGAAATGATCAAAGTGAGAACTACCTCACCGTCTTCCTGACTAGCATCATTCGAAAACATAAGAATCAACTCTGGTTCTAAGATATTGGATGCTGAGTTTGTGCCAACTATTCTTCAGAGTCTTATCAACTTAAAACGATGAAAGTTATAAAAGTCATTACAGAAACGATACGATTACGAAAGGAAACAAGAAATAAATGTAATCTCAACTTTTATTTGTAGTTTTATGAATGATAGTGTTTTCCATACCCGATATTATTATTAAGTAGAAGTTGATGTACAATTTCGTGTACACTTGAAATTATGAAACCACCACAAACAAAACAGACAGTATACTTAGAATATAAGATACTAGAAGAAGTGAAAATAAATTTAATGAGCAATATGAGGAAAATTATAAATACATGCGTACTCACTTCAGCAATATTTGAAATACAGTAATTTGTGGAATAACATCACAAAATGTATAGGCCTATCCCACATGTTTAAACTTCCGAACGAGCCCAAATTGAATAATTTTTCACATCATATTCAATTAGTTGCAAGTAAAAATACAAATGTGATGAATCACCGTGATAAGCACGTTAGTCTTTATATAAGACTTGACAAATGAACGAATATTAATATAAATATAAGAAATGAAAAAATAAACAAATTATCGAATATTTGTTGACAAATAGCATGAGTAACCCTGATAATAACAACTTCAAACTACCAGTTAGGCAACGTTGGTAATTAATTCCGGCACTAAAAGGTTTATAATAAAAATGTCCACTTTCTATTATAGCTAAGTTAATTCAACCAAACTCATGTTTAGTTAATGGTTACCATAGCAATACCCGTTATTCCGTGTTTTTTTGTCAACTTTGAATTCTGAGTGCCAAGGTTTTAGTCTAAGAAGCCGTGCTGTATACAGCTGGAGGGTTGGTAGTAGGGCTTAAAGTAGATTGAACATCTAATAGAAGCAGATTCCGTGATTCCACCCTTTCTTTGATATCGCAATCTGACTCCCTTCAACAAAACAAAGTTATAGGCCGAAGTTATGACTGTATTTTATCACTAATACACTATAGTAGGGCCTATAAGATAGATATAGTAGCTATATAGTTTAATAGTCTCCGCTAACGTTGTCTAAAAAACAAAGAAACATTGAAATAAACTTATGATCCTGCTATATATACATTTATGAAATACGTTAATAAATTATGTTATTGGCGATACAAATTTATTTGTATATTTTGATTTCCAGTATTTGCATGTTCAGTATGTTCAGTACGTTCAGTATTTACTGGTATTAAAGTTGAATTTTGAATCATTATAAATGAATTAAGTACAGTTGAAAGTCTAGACAATTTGGTATGCTACATGGCAATAATGCATATATACAAGCAATCCATTTGATTGTAATAAATTGTGATTACATTTTCATAAAACAATCAATAAATCAAGACATTAAATATTCCACACCTTGTTCATTCTATCAACGCGACAAAATATTAAACGTTTTTAATAATTATTTTTCTTGTTTATGATAGTCTAATTGGTGTACCACACCCTTTAAAATCAAGAATCTGCAGATACATGAGAAAAGTCATTAAGTCAACGTAGTTGGTTATGTTGGTTATTGAGAGCATTTTATTGAGAATATCAGCTTCAAATCTAACAAAGAACGAAAAAGAATATTTTCTATCAAGAACTACCATAAGCATTCACTTGATATGTAGGCCAAATATATATCTAATTATATATTACATTTTCCCATATACATATGTATGTGAAAATTGATTTGATTAGTTTGATTTGACGCTCATTTGATTAGTATTTTGAATATATTTGAGTATATTCGAGTATATAACTCATATTTGATAATTATATTCTATAAAAATGAAGAATAAAACAAATATTTGGTTACATCCAATGGATCACCTGTGGACATACTATTCTCATTTAATTGGATACTCTAATCGGATTTGAATAATTTATGAACAGCTTTTGTTTAATCCGAAGACTTTCCACTGATCTTTCATCTCATTACCACAGTAAGTTGAAACGATATTACCTTATTAATATAATACCAATAATCTTAGTTTGAGAGCCATTTCAGAGATCAGTCTGAATTATACATCAGATTATGGAGACGTAATGTGGGAAACTAATTCGAATCAAAGCATTCATATCCGGAAACTATATTTGATATCAAAAGATACGAATTAATGATTAGTATTTTAGTCCCTATACATCTGTTTGAAGTCAACATATATATATATATATATATATATATATATATATATATATATATATATATATATATATATATATATATATATATATATATATATATATATATATATATATATATATATATATATATATATATGTATATAACTTTTGGAAGCGTGCCACTTTGATAGAACTGTTTTGGGTAACCACCTCCCCCCCACCTTTCCCCTTCTCCATCTCTATCCTTCTTCCTTCTTCCGTCAAAGTATACGTTGAACTTTGTGAAATATTAGCGGTGCACTTGGAAAAAACGACAAACAAGACGTCACATTCCGACAAAAAGTGTAGCTTAATACACGGCAATAAAAACACTTCGATGGAAGTTACACATTGTGCGTGTAAGCTGAATGGTTAATTTTTTGTTTACTGTCATACAAATAGCTAAAATCGTAGAGAAGTTTGTTGTATTGTATTCATCAGCTGTTGTGTTGGAAATAATATTGTGTTAATATTGTCAAAAATAAAAAATAGATATGTATATGACCAGGAAGTACAGTCAAATAATAAAATATATTCAATTTAGATAGCCCTAATGAAACTTGACAGTTGAAACTCAAAGAAGACTTCGAAAGTCTTCTACACTGTAGCAAGAGTAACATTAGATTCTTGAGGGCGGATTTGAATGCGTTTCTTTGTTAATACTTGTTCATACTTGAAATGAATTATACCTGATTGTATTTATTCATGATACATTTATATTCATAGTTATATTTATGTATTCGTGATTGTTTTATACGCACTATAGATTACCGAGCTCTCATTTTTTTATGTGGGAACCTAAAAATTGGGTGCTTTCTAGAAATGGGCTAGATAATGCCACTGCAATATGATATTTGACAAAATCTTTCTCTCTAAAAACTGTATATTTCATCTTCGAGAGATATTTTAATTTTCCGGTATTTCTAAAAAAAGCATTCATTTAACTCTCAATACCATCTGTTATAGGCCTACATCTATTATTTAGAATTAAGTATTTACAATTGCATAGTACATCAGCATACAAAATAAACTATCAAATAAAAAAGACTCATCACCGTGCAATGTGGTAATCTCTCTACTTTTCAAAATTTAACATTCTAGCTATATATATGTGTGTGAAATTTATCTCAACTATAAATAATAATGTGATACAGATGTGAACATATATATATATATATATATAGGATATATAAAAACCATATGAACTCAATCGGAAACGATATCGTCTTCTGAAAGAAATAGACTTGCGTGAATCTAATATATCTCTTCGCAGAATCCTGCGAATGTAACTGTGAGTTTGAAACCGAGTTGGTTTAATGCCTCACTGTAATTATCGTGGAGGCAGGAAACACTTTCATTCGTCGTCGCCTGCAATTAATGCGTCCCAAGCCAAGCTGAGATAGACTTACAGAATCCGGGAATAAAAAAAAACATCATGTCCGCTTTACGTAGAAAGCATAGAATTCTTCTTTTAAAAAAAGAACTCTTTTTATAAGTTCCTGAAAATAGTATGGTGAAGATTCAATGGATATATACGTTCTGAATAAGAACTTGATTGTTATTCACAAAACTAGACATATTTTTTGAAGTGAAATTCGCTGGTTTCATGTTCATTGTTAAGTATTAAGCATTTTTATGGATATTCTTGTTCGGTTCAACAATATTAAAATATAAAAATAGTTTCTTAGAAATCATGACATAGCAAAGTTGTGTCGACACAATAACTATGCACATAGCTTATAAAGTGAAGTATTTTCTACATTCATTTTCGTATTTGAAGATTACAATATAACTTTTATCATTCACACAAACACCTCCAATCATTCATGATGGTGTGAAGCAACAACGATGGAAATAGAAAGCATATTTTAAATATTAGTAATTGGTGGAGGCGCCGGGTTTTATATAGAACAGTAATAGTGAATTGATTGTCCTAGTCCAACTTGATATTTATTTGTGGAATTGGAATTAGAAGTTTTATCAATGACTTTGGAAATAACTATTTTGTCATTTCTCCTTCACATTACTTCATTGATAATGCTCACTAATATGAAATATATACAAATTCACAAGAGTTGAAAGAAAATGAAAAATGAAAAATATTATGCAGCTACTATTAAGCTGAGTGATTATGATGATTTTCACAGACAATAATGTTTCACTCAATTTGTAATGAAAATATAAAATAAAAATATCGTTTTCCAGTATTCTTTCTGTATTATTCATGCTTGAAATTAAACCATTCAATCTACATATTTGCAGGACATTTAGCTACAACGTTAACACTGTTATAATCTTCCACTACGCCAGTTTTTCACGAGATAAAAATAATAGATAACGTGATAAACATTTTCACCCTGAATATAAAAACGAATTTATGACACCATTACAATTCTGACGGAATGACCGTCGGCGACGGAAACCGAACGTTGCTGACGGTTCACTGCGAACAGCAGACAGACAAATCAATTACAAAATTCTCTTCCACTAGATAAAAAATGTTTACTGATCGACAGAATAATTCAAAATAATGTAAGGAAAAAGAAACAATTGTAATGTTTTTGGTTTACCGTGTTTTTTTATCTATCTATTTCCTTTAGAGTGGAAGACCATGTTGCCCAATCAAATGCTAATATATGGCTGCATATAAAAAGGAAAATACTTTCAAAACAGAAACTTCCTTTTTATTTGCATATAAAAGTATCCCCATCTTGTGCGTTCAAATCGGAGAGAAACTCCAGTAAAAATGTTAACGGTTGTGATTTATTATAAAGTTTCGATTCAATTAGATTCGATACATCGGAAGTCGATTGAGACAAATATCGAGATGTAAGTAGCGATACATTCAAGTGCTACCTTTGTTATCGCACCAGTTGTACTACACTGATCTCTGTATGATCCCAATTTTTAAAGTTTCAGTCAAGTTAGAGTTTCTTATTACAAAAAATTCAAGAAATAAGTTACCAAGAGATAATACGATTTATTGTTTGAACAAATTCCATCACCGTAAATTGAGTGCACTTATGGCGTACAATTTTCTTCAGTTACAGTGAACATACGATAAGTTTCAAAGCTTTTTACTACTGACATTAAAAATGTTACTTCAATCAATTCATTTTATTTTCTGTCAATAAATTATAAGTTATTGGAAATTGTCATCACAACTCAGATATTGAAGATAAACTACAAGTATTGACAGAGATGTAGAAAGGGAAACAAAACTATCCCATTACTGACAATTTTTGTTTCAATTTGATAGTCTCTTGATTTCAACTTATAGTTATTCGATTTTTATATGTATTAGGCCCTACTTCCAATATTGCGATCAACATTTATACTCAAAAATCTAAAGACACATTTAAAAAACATGTTCAAACAATTAGACAATATAATAATTATTGTTCATACATTGGCCAACATTTCTACAAGGATGCGATCCATCATCGATATAAGCACGCTCATATATATTTTCTCATATAAATAGAATCATTATATCAAAAACATTCTATATTTTGATTTGTCCTTGTGTTTTTCATTATACGCGTTAAATCCCTGATAAAAATGTTTGAACATAATACTGATCGCGAAAGTTTAAAGAACCTAATTATTCTACATATGTGTGTTGTGTAGATACAAAGATGAATTTGATTTTTCATATTAATTTTACTATCGCTATTATGAACCATACGCTGAGACAAAATAAATACGTTGCTCCTTTTCAATAAGGTGTATCATAGTTAAATTAATATCCACTCCAGATTTCACCATCAACTAAAACTTTTGCTGCGGTTAACTTTAATCTTTAAAGGGGCACCTTCACTGCTAAGATTGCTTTAATGTGTAGAACAACGACCTACGTTTGCTTTTATTTTATTACACTCTTGTTCCTTTCTTTTACTTTATTATCCTCAAAGGAGAACGTTCTGCTGTACTGTCTCGAATGAAGGTAAAGAAGATACCTGCTTGACTCTAAGATCAAACATCAATTACAGTTCAACCACAGCTTTCTGAACTTTAAGTGTCTTCTTGTAGTACCTTAATGATAAGTTCGGATTCGTGTTTTATACTAAACAGCATGCATGCAGATTGAAATTGTTCATGTCTGAATGAAATAGATGATAAAAAACCTGACATTTACTTGAACTTAATACTTTAATCACGTTGACTAATTCTATCACATTTATGGTTGGTACTTTAAAGATCTCATTTGTGTTGAGAATTTAAATATTGCACCTTTTTAATAAATAATGTTCTTATAGTAATGTCTGTTTGCTTTTTATAGTAGCCTACTTGATTTCACTATTCAATATTTTATTATACTAGTATTTATTTTCTTCTTTATATAATAACGATGTGTTTAGATATTCTTCTTCTTCAGCGCACAGAAATGAAACTCGATTTATAATTTTAAAAGAAGCTCGAAACAAATCACCTGTTACAAATTATCAGGTGCTCATTTTCATATAAAATTGTTCATTTCACAGAAAATAGGCCTATGGTATAATATATCTCATATTATTATGTATATACCTTATATGGTATGTTTTTATGTATGTTACTCTTACATTACTCATGTTCAAAATAACCTAATTTGAATTCACAAGTCAATGGAAATCCGTAAAGAATGAATATATTTCAATTACTGAGTTCCACTAAGGCATATAATAATAATAATAATAATAATGATAATAATAATAATAATATTTTCATCTCCAATTTTATTTTACAAAATTATTACCATCATAATAAGTCAATGATTTTGTAAAATAAAATTGGAAATGAAAATATTATTATTCATTATCCAACATAATTACACTACACAATCATTACCTTATTAGGTGATACCTTGAACATACTTACCTACCTCATACCAAAACATTTTGCTATACTGAATTCATTTCGGAGAAACAAGAATAATTGATTAAAACAGCCGTTCTTCATTTCTGTAAGTCAAACAGCGTCGGGCTAAAACGCTAATAAAAGTAAATCGTAAACCTCAAAAATAGTTTATATCCATTTTGTGAGTTAAAGAAAAACAAATATATCCGTATTAGCATTAAACATCATCCCGGTATATATTCAGAATATTTTCTATTTTCTCGAATATTTTTTATGGTTCTTTCAAATTCTCTTTGACATTTGATAAATAATGACCGTTATAAACATTGAGATCTATTTCGAATACTTTCTTATACAATATTCAAATGTTTTCCAAATATATATCAATTTTTTTATGAAATACACTAAATATAAAAAAACGTTTTGTGCGAAAAAGTGGTAATAAAAACGTGATTTATCTGAAACTGTGCGTAATATATTCTCACGTGAGTAGACCCAGCTGACAACTGAAAACCGAATTAGTAAACGACAAAATGGGCGTTTATCTGTTTCACTCTAGCAGAACGATACTTCTTCTTTTCTAATATTTATAGTTCAGATTTATTACCACGATAAAACAACATTGCACATTTGGAAAATATTAAGATAATCACTTTTAATGAATGATACGTCAAACTTGAATACTGTTTGCGTATTTTCAGATAGATGAATGGTATATTGAGATGCGATGTGCCTATGTTCAAAAGTAAAATATTGAAAATATCTACAGCTAAAAGCTAAAAAAAAACAGCTATATTGTTATACTTGTATTCAAGGAAGTAGAAGCGAGCCACGACCCTTACTCTAGAGGTGTGGGATAGGAGAAAGATCACTCAGAATCATCATATTTGTGGAAAAAAGCACTTTATTCTCTTTTTTAAGCTATACTAATGAGAAACTTGATAATTTTAAAATTATAACTCAACGAATCCTGGAATTTCATTGCAAAAAATAATGAAACGAGGGGTATATTATCCCATGTAATTAATTTTATCTCCAAATAGATGTACGCATGTAGGATATATTATACTTCACTATCATCATAGTATGACATCTGTAAACATACATTTTCCTCGTTGCGCTTTCTAAAATACCAAACAGTACTTATTTCGTCAACCATCCTAAGTCATATCGCACTTTATGATCTTAAAAGATAGAGCACCATTTTGGCAAACGTGTACACAGTACAAATATGTAATGAATATACACTAAGTTAACTGATAACTACTTTAATTAATTTGATATCAAAACTGACAGAAGTCTTGGTACCGCATAATTATTCAAAACAAACTTACTATAAAGTCACAGTGTACAGTTGAATAAATTTAAATACGAATTGTTTTAAAGTGAATGTCTGCTTTCTGTGGAAATGACGTTGTTCAGGGTATGATTACGTCTTTTAGACGGGAAGTGATTTAGTTCATTAGTTTAGCTCGTTAGGGTAGGTCGGTAGATTTACAACCTTTTCGACTTTTCACCTCGACCTCATTTTATCCATTTTAGTTGGCACTTGAATTAAGGCAATGAATATCCCCGTTTCGTTGAAAATCCCCGATATATCATTGACAATGAAGGATTTGAAAACTTGATAAACGAATGAACAAATAGATGAACAAATGAACGAATACATCAACAACATAGAACCAGAATATGTATATCTATTACAATGATCAAGTATAAATAACTGCAATATTTTTAAACAAAATTGAATTATTTATCATTACTAGTATTGCAGTGAAAAACATAACTTAGGTAACCATGGTGATAGGACTACTGAACTACCAGATAGAGTTATTCCCATGTCGGTAATTCCAGCTACAGCAACTATATAAACGAACTTTATTTAATTGTATTTATTTTGTAATTGAAATGATGCAGAATGTTTTCTAATTAAATACGTAGATAATTTTTCTCATGTTTATTATTTTATTGATAATATAAATAATATGAATATCTATATACCATAATGAGTATGAAGAAAACGAGTATCGACGGTTCTCATCTGCTAAGTTACAGGTTCTAGCACTTAATCTTATAGTTGCACTTTTTCAGACGTTAATAAGACAAAAGTTGGGTGTAACTGTATGGTGTTATATTATACTCATTACGAAGGAATGTTGCTACGAGTCATGAAACTACGACTGACGATTGATTTCAATCTATATAACACTTCAATGTTCAATTAACATTCCGAATCAATTGTTATACTATATAATTTAGTTTAAATTATAATGTTTATAATGAGGCACACTAATTAATCGAATTGATATACACAATGCAATTCAGGAGACAATGTTTCCATTCAACTTATCTGCGTCTAGTTTTGACATGGCTTTTCTGCCATATTCTTTTTATGTATGACTTATTAGAATTTAATTCTATCAGAGAAAAATGATATATAATTATCATGTTTTTCTGCTTACTGATATCAAAACTTTGAAATATAATATATGAAACCATATTTTGAGTTCAGAAAAAAAAGAAGGAAATCCATCATTAATTTTGGAACGGATGTTCACAAATTTGTTCAGTTTATATGTTGATAAAACCAAATTCGCTGTGTTTGTTACAACCTTACAGTGTTTCCTAGCCATTATCACCATCGTTAGGAAACCTCTAGATACTCAAATAAAGCTAGCTCGAAGCTACAATTCAAATCATAAGTGCGTCATCTACTTATTATATAATGAAGTGCCATTAATTTCAAACATCTTTTCAAACATTTCTTTTAGTGACTTTTTCTTCTCCATTAAACATGGTTTTATTATATTATCTTACTACTTTATATGTTTTCTCAAGAAGTAACGGAAATAGAAGTGTTCCGACGAATTCTATAATAATTCAATCTGAGACATGGAAGCAGTCGCACTATTACTACCTACTAAAAGATATTTAAATTCTCTTCACGTAATGAAACGGAATGGTGTTTATAGCTGAATCTACTCACTGCTTGTACTCATACTTGCATAAAATGTACTTCTTTACTAAACACAAGTGTATCTGATTTGCTAGTTAGCTTATTTATATAGCTTTCGTACAGTAGCCGTAAGTATAACTCGATGAAATGGAAGAAAATATAAAACTTCTGAAAGGTTGAATGAATCTGATTTTATATAAATATTGAAATGTTCTGAAAGTTTGAGTCAGTTATATATATTTAATATTGAATAAATGAATAAATATATATATATATATATATATATATATATATATATATACGAATAAATCTAGGCCTATTCCATATAATTCCACGTGAGTATTCCTAAAATAAAAATGTTATTCAAATTTTGAGCAAAATATATATTATAAATAGATTACAAATTCAGAAAGTTGATTGGGTACCGTATCGAAAATGAAGGTAAGGATTTAGGTAAATCACATAATAATATGTCTGGAGAATTCTTGAGTAAAGTTCGAAAGTTCAGTAGAAAAATGACTTTTCTCTGTCAACGTCAGACGTGAAAAGGTACTGTGTTTTTGTAATAATCTTCAAATTACTCGTTTAAAAATGCGATAACGTAAACAATCTTTGATTAAAAATGCGCATGTAGAAGAGTTGCGAAAGTTATAAATTATTATACAAAGTTATAATATAATAGAAAACATTGTAAAAGTGCATCTTGACGAGACTCGTACATGCAATATGTTAAGAAAGGAGCATATATAATTCTTACAAAAGAGAGAATACAGAATGACACGAGTATTGAATTTTTATGCAAGAACGTAAAGATGAATTTATGTTTGCTTTCAGTTCTCATTTTATTTTGGCTCTATATAGTCAGTAAAAAAAATGAATCATACTTTGAAAATATTTATAAATCTTCCTCTCATCTAAACGAAGTTACCATATCAACTAGAATTATAATATCTCCTACTATTTAAAAGTTTTCAGAAACAATAATCACTTGATCACTCGCCTCGGTCCTCAACACAATTTCCACTAAGAAAGTAAGTCAAAATGTGTAAAACACTTCCATAAAATTTTGAATTAATTTTCAAATATATTTTGGCAAGGTTCTCTACAAAAAATGAAAAAACGTCAACAAAACTTCATATTCACTATCGACAAATTGTTTTGAAAAATCAACAAAAGCATGAAGAAATGTCAATACAACTTGGAAAAGAATGGATTTTGTTGAAACAAATTCAACAAAATCGTGAAAAGTTTCTACAAAAAGTTTAACAAATTTTATCAGCATATAAAATCAGTATGAATTTTCCAGTTGAGACATAATTGAAATCACGAATAAAATGTTTGTCAGACCTCGGGTCTATCAATACGTTTCACATTCATTCACGAAACAATTCACGCAATGAAAGGGTACGTATATCTCATAAAAAATAATTATCTCCAAATGTCTATAGATTAATCAATTCCATTTGAAACTGAACTAATATAATAGCATAAAGTGGTTATAGCAGTTCACTAATCAATGGGGTTGTCACGAGGTAAATTCAAGAGTAAATTGTATCAATTAGTTATTTCTTAAGTATCTATAGATCGGTCTATTACTTCTTGAAGAAAATCTATCCTGAAGAAGTTGAAATATTCCACGAACGTTCTGTACGTAACAGACGGAGTGCGTATAATTATGCTAACCATCTGATATTTGTTTCACATATGCTTGTATTTTCTCTATTCCTTCACAATGCCCATAGGTATAATATTAATTATGAATTGAAAGCAGTGAGGATGATGATTCAATAAGAACTCAAGGCGATCGAACCTATTGATCTGATGGAAAAAGTCCCTCCAAGTCGATTTCACACATTTAAATGATCATTAAACGCTAGATACTATAAACATGCCTAAGGTGCTGACAATTGTACAGTTGGACAATTGTACTGAAGAGACACATCTGTAAAACCACACTTCAATAGATGAAATGTCTAGTAAAATATGATTTTTTTCAAACTATTTTTACATCATTACGGATCGTATATATACGTAGAACCTAACATGGAAACTAATTCAAATGAGCATTATGAATCAACAATCTTTTATGAGATAATTCTTCTCTGAATATGAAGCAATTTCTTCAAAATACATCTACGTAGGTCGTCAACTATACTTTACTTTACTATACGTACTTTACGCCACTTTAAGTTTACTTTACGTCACTATACTTTACTACAGTTTACTTTACGTTACGTTGACGCTGAAAATGTTACACTGTGTGTCTATAGAATCCGTTTAAAGCTACCACAACTAACACTAAGGTTATTCAGGGTTAACAATGGAAGAATGAGAGACTGATAGATACATGATGTTTAGAACAAAACTATACCTTCTGCGGGACTCGAACCCACGCCAGTAGTACTTACTGACCCAGCCGGTCTGTATAGTGAATGGCTTCACTTGAACTAATTGGCAGACAAATACGTTTATATATCATTATCTTTGCCAAAACTCTTATTAGTTTTTTTACCTTTCATCAAGTCATATATTTAGTACCTATCATAATTCTTGAAAGTTTGATTTCACTACGGTCATTTAAAGGCTACGCTTACTAGCAATTTACTCCGTATAAGGAGATGAATAATGGGTAGAGTTATAGGTATAAACTAGAGATTTAGAAATTTGACCCGTGACGTGATTTTGCTCATCAAATTGGCAGGTTTGGATGTAATAATGTGGATTTAAGCTTTGAAATTGACTGTGAAATTCTTCAAGACTTGTGAGTGGATCTCGGAGTTTGGTTATAGTCAAGATTAAATGATAATGCATTCCATTTATCCACGATTGGATATTTAGAATATCTTCGGGTTTTATACTTTAACAAAGCTCCAGTTTTATTTACTTTCAGTTTTCGTTCTAGTTGCCTGACGGCAACGGACTCTCGAACATTGCTCTTTTTGAATATATTATTTCTGTTCTAATTTTTGTATTATCACGAGTAATATATTATACATTTTCTCATTCATTTATGTTAATTAGCTTTACCGAACACTATACTGTTGACTACTCTATTAGCGTCGATGAATGATGAATGAGATGATAAGACGATGAGTAGAAAGTTTTTTTTATATGTATATTGGACAGTGTAAAGGTATCGTTTGTGATCTGTTGATGAAGAAACCAAATCGAATCCCGATCTCCTGAAGTGTGCTAGCCCACTGGTTAACCCTTCTCAGTTGTCCCATAACATTTGGTTCAAATAACACTCGAGTGTAGACCCTATAAATTTTCCAGGAGACTCCTGATTATTAAATTTCAAAGACTAGAATAATAATATCAATAAACTATGTGCACACGATCAGTGTACATGTATGCAGTCTTTGTAAAAGATGAATTTAGTCATTGTTGCCGTCTATAATAAATTCCCAATAAACGTTTATTTAACATAATTTTATTAAATCACAAAAAATGAACATTTTATATTCTACCTAAAGAAAGATAAACCGATTTAAATTCTGACAGTGTTTTTACTAGAATAATAGGTTTGTATAATTTGGTTTTGGCGGAGGTAGACGACTTCCTAGCAGGAAGAAGAAGGAAGCTACTGCAATGTTTGTTGAGAATGTTGGTGAGGAAGGGTTAGAGGTGGGTGCAGGGAGGCTATGACTCTTGTCTACGCCTTGTTGTCTACTACCCGCATGATTTATTTTGCAAATCACGTGACTTCACCCCCAGCCGTGTTTTATTAACCTTCTCACCCACAATCCTATTTGTCATCACACGTTATGTGCTCCTGTTCCGCTTCCACAAACATACACCTACACAACCTCACTCTCAATCGAAACAACTCACCTATATATTATACGAGATTTTGGTCGGTGAATGCCAGTCTCTTAGTTTCAGTTAATGCGTTGAAAAATGTCCTCGAGTGGGGCGTGTGGGTTCGATTCCCGCATAAGCATGGGGTTTTGTTAACGTCATTTATTCATTATCTACTGATTCGAAACCCCCAAATAATCTAGCTTTTATGGAGTTGTTAAGCAAACAATAATGAAAAAATAATGAACATAGATGGTGATTATAATTAAGTAATTGAATATAATATATGGAAAATATTTACATAATACTTATAATAGGTTGAATGTAGGATGAAATGAGTATCATGTTTGATATTGCTCAAGTTTTTGCACAGAAAAACAAATTACTGTGTTTTTTATAATAATTTCGTATCATGTAATTTATACTTATTATAATATCACTCATTTAGAATTCTTATAATTTGAAGATATATTATACATTTTCAGTGAGAATTGGATATAAATTCAATATCCGATTTTCAAGTGAAAAAATATGTTGGTATTCTCCAAAATCTACTTGCAAATATATTTCAAAATCGGAATAATTTCTATTCAATTTTTGCATCATTGAGAAACTTATGAAAATGGCCACAGAGATGTTGAAATATGTGTGACTAATGCTTTTAAGAGATTAATTTGAGTTTCAATTTTAGTGCATGTTGTAGGTATAGTACTAAAGAGCTCTATATCTACTCAATTTGAAAAAAACAGAGTATACCTAAAGCATACTAGTTTATGTTTCATACATGTACTGGAGTAGAAATATCACCCGTCAAGTGAACATGGTAAATTACATCTGATTGTTAATTATTCCGAAGTAATAATCATTAGTAATTACACATTAATTATTAGCAATATGCCAGTAGGTAGTTAACTCTTGTCGACGAATTATTAGAGCCACTTTGTGATATAAATAGAGGTATGAGTTGGTACTAGCAGTGTTATGTAACAGTGCTGACTGGTAAAGAAAGTGACGAATGTGTGCGAAGAGAAACGTGCAAATTATAATCATATAACACTATTTTGAATTAGTTCCATTAAGACTCGGAATATGATAGGATACAAATATAGAAAACGAATGTGAAGGGATTCGAATACCACCCTAGTCGACCATCCTGACTGAGGCTCTCGTGCTTTCTCTCTCGTTAAAGAGAACACTGAGTTACTGCGATTGCTCCTGAATAAGAGGCCACGGTCGATCATTCCAAAAAATCTCCAAATAACCTTTCACTTTATGTTCCCATAATCTTGTTCACCATTCAATGACGCCAATAGGTCCTTATCATCCTCACAGTGAGCCGTTAAGCCCAATATAAATATACATACTATTGGAAGACAGCAATTTACTATATTGTGAGTAAAATTTGAATTGATTATGAATAAATAGGATTGTAGTCAGTGTGCATAGGTTTGAATGAAAGCATACAAGCATATAGTAAGGAGTTCTCTACGGTACTGCTATCAGGTTAAACAAACATGAAGGGGTAGGTGAGAGAGGATGGTCAAAACAGAACGAATACAATTGTCGTTCAATGACACCCAGAGCTTTCAGAGCTTTCAGATTTTTTATCTAAAATTGCCATTTCCAGATAAACGACAATTATTCAAAATTCGAATGATGATGAAAAAATAAATTCCGAGTTCGGAAGGCAAAATGAATTGAAATTTTGCCCGTTACTTTAATCCCTATGCCCAAATTCCCTTTCCGTCAATACGAACGATTTGACAATAAATTCAATCATTAAGATGTATCAAAAGCTTTATGGCGGTTTAAGAAAACTCTATATTTAGAAAACTCCATCATCGGAAGAGGGTACAGATAATCCCCTAACTCAATAATATTAATACTTTTCCTTCTACGACCTATGTCATCAATCCCAACCCCCCTCCCATATCCTACCCCAACCCATCCAATACGAGAAAGTCGAAGTAAAGTCAATTGCCAGCACACGTCATTATGTTGAAGCACTTCGAATGATCGCTATATGTCATACTCTATGTCTATGGGGGTGGAGGTTCCCACCCCCACCCCCCATGACCAACCCTTCTTCACGATCCATTACTACCCCGTGACCGCCTACGTAATTTATTGACATGGCACTTTTTAATTATGGAATTTATTTCATGCACAGCTGAGCAAATAAATACTTCCTAGTTGTGATTACGTTGCCGCGTGTGGGTGGATAGGATAACCGATGACAATGAAGTAATGAATGACCTAATAATAATTAATAACATTTCAATCATATTATGGTTGTTTTGTAATTATAGTGTTGAACTATATACTTCACTATAGTTTATAGATAGGGACATTTTTTTACTATATCAAGTAGTGTTTGTTCTAAAAAAAAAAATACATATTGGAATTTATTCCAAGTTGTAAGAACACTATATTTCGATTCAGCAATTTGGGAAAAATGATTTTGGTCTGAATCTGTTTTTTTGTAAAATGTACTGAGTAATTTACTATCAAAATTACATTTGAAATAAATCAGAAATGATATTCTCTACTAGGGTTTTACAATAACGGTCATTTCAATTATTTTGTTTTACGACGAAATGAAGATGATGATGATCATATTAGTTGACGGTTTAACCGATCGATGTTCTCCCTATCCACGATACGATAAGCTCGTTGGTATAGGGCCTCCCTCTATTCCATTGCAAATCAAGGTATATATTGGAATATTTCCGTTCTATCTCTTATTGACAATAGTGAATGATGTGCTAGACATATAATTAATCTACGCCTCGCACGGGATTCAAACCCACGCCCGATCTAGTCGCTACTTGATTAAAGGTAACTGCATCGCACTGTATTACCGACTTGAAGCAAGTATTACAATTGCATGTCATAGAAACAGAAGGCAACCTGATACAAATATATTCATATTTCTTACTAACGATGCCGTGGAAATGTGATACTATGTAATTACCTGGATGAAGAACATTTTTCAAACGATTTTATATAGACTATATATAATAATCATTATGCTATATAATAAAACAAGCTATATAAGGAAGGTAAATTAAACGTTAGAATAAAATAAAGTTGGAATGTTTTGATGGTAGTGATTAATTTTTCCATCACCGAGAACTTGATTAATGATTTGAGATATCATCTATTTCTTTGTCTTTTTCTTACAACTCGTTGGTGGTTTTTTCAATTCAATATAAATTCATGGTAAAAAAATGCGAGCGACGTGTCATAGATGCTATCGAGGTACACCTATATTCCAGATATTTTTGGATATTTTTGAAATAATGATCTTGGTAAACCTGGTTGCATAGAATCTGATATATTGGAAGTAAGCAGAATTACATAATAAAATGTTTGTTCTCGAGTTTGTTACTGATTCTTCTTAGATATGATGATATGATAAATCTGATAGAATTATTACAAAATAAAATGAATCATAAGGAAAAGCTACGAATTAATCCGGTTGTTGCTTCATACTCATTGTTTTTTGTTACTTGTAAAACACTCGGAAATAAAGTAATAACCTTTATTCAAATAGAATTTAATGATCCATTTTCACATTATTTTTTCGAAATCACTTGCTCATTGAATTTAATGTATTTAATCTGCATTTGTGTTTATAGTTTCGACCATAAACGTACAATTGATAACAAGTTTTATTTTATAGCTGACTAAATATAAAGTACTATCGTTAAATTGAAACTATATTAAATAATTCAATTTATAGCTATATATATATATATATATATATATATATATATATATATATATATATATATATATATACATGAATTTCCAGTTACAAACTTTTTTATTTATTGATTCACCATTCACCATTTATCATTATGGTAATGATAGTGACAACAATAGTTAAGATTAAACTTATTCATTTCGTTTTTTCTGATCCCACAATATACATAATATACATGTTAATTATAAGACATTTTGTGCAACAATTATAGCAGATCAATAATACAACAAATCTAATATCTACCAACTTATATCCAGTGAATTCCTTTTTTTTCTCAATACATGCAATAACAATTTTTCCAAAATATCAATTTGAAATATATTTTATTTTCAAAAATAGATACGCTCATATGTATATTTATTGGATTCTAACTATGAATTTCCCATAAATATATGCTGTATTCAAACTGTAGAATAATTAAAAACAATTGATAAAGTCAAAGTAGAATCAAAGTTGATAACTGAATGAAAACGTGAGGCCGTTATACTCATTTTTCTAATCTATATTTCAACGTATGGAAAAAATAGACTGCAATGAATAATTCCACGTATACGTTACTCTTCATTCACTGAATACCAAATATGCCATCCAGCATCCAGTTCTTCTTTTTCCTTTTCTATTTTCTAGCGATGCCAATTGTTGAATCATACACGGGTCATGGGACCCACCTATTCTCCATTCATGGACATAGAAATGTTAAACTATTTCTAATTATACGAACAAAAACAGGGGAAGCGGAACTCTGACCAAACACATTTAGAAGTCTCTCTCTATCTCTCTCTCTCTTCATATATTTATATATATATATATATATATATATATATATATATATATATATATGCATGTATATATATATATATATATATATATATATATATATATATATGTGAGCACGGAGATTTTCGCGGCCAATGGTTGATGGTAAAAAATGGTTGATGATTTACCATATATATATATATATATATATATATATATATATATATATTTATATATATGAATATATGTGTGTATATGTGCGTGTGTGTCGAAATTAAATTGTTTGCGGCATCTATGTTGATGCATGGTGAACGTTTTGAATCTTATTCAAACATTCACTGTTACGATCACAGTTAGTACGTATTTTATTTGGAAATAAATTCGAAATGGTGAGCATATATATTGATTAAGATGGATACCGCAAATAATTTAGGCATTAATCCACTCCATCGAATCCTATGTATAAATATGAATATGTATATATTCATAGCTTACATGTTCCATGAATCAATGAAGGTTGATGCACTCGTTCAAAGTATACGAGATACGAAGCAAAGGGCATGAAAAAGTGATCATGCAAGTTAGTTGTACTAAAGAGGAAGAGACTTCCTAAAATTCACTTTCGATAAAATTCCACGTTACTCTACAAGGTGTTCCGAATTGAATTGGTCTCTTTAATCTGTGTCGTTGAATAACTAATTCTACACATATCCAATCATATAGTTATATCACGATTCAAGTGGTCCAATTAATTACCTAAATGAGTAACACCATAATTAAAATTGTACTAATTTGGTAGTAGATCCGTTATTGATGACCTCTATCTTTTATTTGAACGATGTGATAATATATGTAATTGATTCTGCTAAATGATGTAACAAAATGTATACGACACTATTCAGAGTAGTATATACTTAATACTAATAATAATTTTTATTCCAACTGATCAATCAGTACATTTTGATGTGGTTATCGTCAGTAGTATATTAACATACAAATATATAGTGTGGGGTAATATAAAGATACCCATTCTGAATCTGCATATTTTATACATAATTCAGAATTCTTCACGTAATTAAAGAAAAACATATACTAATAATAATAAGAATTACCTAATTAATAGAATCAAATACAAATATCTTTTCATGATTCGATATATAAGAACATAATTCAGAAACTGAGTGAAGCAATTATCCAATAAATATCTAATTAAAACCGTCTTCAATAACGTGTGATCTTTCTACAATTTTATGCCTGCTGGTAATGTATTATACAGTTTTATGCTGTGAATAGCTTCATATTTCCATGTAGTTGTAACTTGAATGTAACCAGACGACAATGATTTGCATCAACGGATCGAGGAGATACGTCACAAAATATTTGACAAATATTGTATAACATTTTAAAAAATGTTTCAAATTGAAAATTTCCCATTGTTAATCTAACACACCTTTTAGTAAAATTCTTGAAAATCAATAATTTCCGAAGTGATCCGATTTGGTCCTTTTCAATTGATCGTTCCAAAAATGTTGCTTGACGTTAACTTCAGAATCGCCCCACACAGTGAACGATGTCCCTCACTATGCACACAATAACATAAGTTTTCCACTTGACCTCACTCGTTAATGCTCTTAATTCTCCATTCAGCAAACTCTTTCTCCTCATAACTACTTCTCCTCCTCTCCCATTCACCGCATACTAATAGCCCATCTCTGAAAACCACAGCAATGTTTGAACAATTTTGACTGATAGGCAGTTCAACACAGTGGACGATGGGGCACCTGAAGAGCATATACAGGAATAAAGTCAACACAGTTGTGTGACATTTTCTATAACCACGTTTTACAGCCATCCATTCATAACCATCCCGGAGCCAATGCCACACGACCGAGTCGATTTTATTCCGGTATACGATCTTCAGGCGTCCCACACACAGTGGACGATACAAACAAATAAAATAAGTTTTCCACTTCAATCACTCATTATTGCTCTTATCTTCACGACTACTTCAAGATTTCTTTCTCTTCATGACAACTTATCCTCTTCCATTTAGCATATATTAATAGCCCATACCTAAAAACCACAGCAATTTTTGAACAATTTTGCCTGACAGTGGATGGTGGGGTGCCTGACGAGCGCCTGAATTTACTTACAGGAATAAAGCCCTCGATAAAGTCAACTCGGTTATTTGACATTTTCTAACCACGTTTTACAGCCATCCATTCATAAACACCCCGAAGCCAATGTCACACGACCGAAATCGATTTTACTCAGATGACGATACGATACAGTGAACGATACACACAATAAAATAAGTTTTCCACTTCAATCACTCATTAGTGCTCTTAATCCTCCATTCAGCCATTTCTTTCTCCTAATGACTACTTCTCCTCCTCTTCCATTCACCGCATATTAATAGCCCATCTCTGGAAACCACAGCAACAGGCGGGCTGCGGTGCACAGTGTTTGTGTAGTGTGTGTACAGTGGCTACCGTTACAATGGACTTGTGACGTCACAATCTACCACACATTCTCATCAGAGTCCGTCTTGTTTATACAATTCTTGTAACCAAGAGAGATGAAGGATCCGATTGACCGTCTCCTCTATCCCGCATCATTAGCGCACAGACGGTTCGCGCCTTTATCGCTCTTCAATATGAGTAGAGAATAGTGTTGGAGGTTACAATTGTACGTCTCACGTATATGTTATCATTGGTGGTGAGGAGTTTGGAGCCGTCAATATTAGCATGTAGTCTGATGTTGCCAGGACGGGAGTTGAGATTTTACCCTTTTTTTGGATTAAATATACGATGTAAGAAGACCTGGTTTTTAATGGAGTAACTTTCAACACCTTTTGTGAAATGTCAATTATTATTCTCATTGACAGTTTATGGATTAATTATGATTTACTTCTCTATGTTATTACTATATTATTCAAATTTTATTCAAGACACAATCATTTATTAATTTACTATACAACCTTATATCTCGTATTTAATAAAAATCTATTATAACTACTTATACTTCAAGTAGACTCATGCAGAATAGTTTTATTAAAAGTTAAAACTCTCAAGATATCAAATCATTTTATTTTAAACGCAGCCATTACGGCTGCGTTTAAAATAATATGATTCGATATCATAAGGGCTTTAATAAAACTATTCTGCATGAGTCTATGGATATATTTGCGGTTAATCGATCGTCCGTCTCCCCTTATGAATCAGCAGAAACGATTGAGGGTGTCGCTGTATATGACGTAGATACACGTAGATGACGGTAGTTAAGGTAATTGTTATAATAATGTGTTGCAAAACACAACCAGTAATTTCAAGTAAGTTAATTAATTATTATGTAGTGATAATATTCACAAGGGTTTAATTTTATAAACGTATAATTGAAGGATCGTATAGATATGACTTTTACAGCGTTGGCTACACTTTGTGCGCGTGAATTGAATTATCGTTGGATAGACTTGCCGTTTTATAAAATTGAAATATTTGACTCATAAGATTCTATACTAACAAGTATGACTTCAACTAACCCTGATTAAAACGATCCAGGTTATGAATATACTTGAGTTCGATATTTTTTAAAATTATAGAATTTCGGAAAATCCCGCCAAAATAATGAAAACGCGAGGAAAATATATATTCAAACTTTCTATCTAATTTTAAAATTCTATCAATCATCTATGAGTTGATTTAACACAATATAGAAGTTTTCAATTTTGTGATTTTTGAAAAAATAAGTAGTCCAATTTTTTAAAATAATGATCATGTACTATAATCCAATGAACGTGTTGCTTTTATGAAATGTGCCTATAAAGATCGAATTCAGTAAAGAGAAATATAAATTAAAACATTATCTATAGGCCCTATCAACTTTCATGATACTTTCTACTTCTATGATTCAACCCTTTCATTAGAACATTTATTACATTATATTCCTACAAGTGTACAGGATGCAGTCGGGTTAATTGGTACTTATAATTAGTACAATTTCTAATGTATAATTTATTTTTCGAAGTAGTCTACTGATTCACAAACCAGAGAAGACATTTATATGCACATTTGTCAACTCGGTCATGAAATAATTCGAAAGAATATGCATATGTAAGGTTGATTGATGAGTGTTTTGTTAACTATACCACACTGAAAGTTTGGTTATTTGGGGTTACGAATGTTCACGAGAGGTAATCACGGGAAAAGCGTTTTCAGATAATGTAGAAGTAACGTTGGCAGGTTTTTGCTTTTGTCCAGGACTGCTAGAGAATGGAATGACTTGTTATGCTGGAAGTATGCTTGTTATAATGGGAGTTTAGTCAAATTCAAGAGAAGGATAACGGACATTGAAAGTAGGAGAGGAAGATGTATGCACGAAAGAAGTTACAGGAGACAGATGTAGTTGTAATATACTATTGCCACCGGGTACGCGCATGCTACACACTTGTACTTGGAATAAATAAATAAAATGAGCGGATGATGGAATGAATAGCGTGCGTGTAGATAAATCCATGCCTCTTGCGGTATTCGAATGTATGACCGATTTGACATGAGTTTCCAAAGCAATGCCTTAGTTGAATGGTAGCTTTTCTACCATCTTCAGTTTCATACATATTTTTCACTGTATCAAGTTATCTTATTATTAGTTTCACTAGTTCCGTTTTCATTTGTATAATTAGATTGATTATCAATAATATTATATTCTGAATTCATTATTGCGAAAATTATGGAATGTTATTAATTATTTTTAAATTTAAAAATTGCGCTCTGATTTGATTATTGGTATCCCGCCTTGCAAGTAGCCATCAATAGAAACTTTCTCTCCAAAGAAAATCCATCGTGAATTGGCATTAATATCGCATGATGCACAGAGTAATAACAATAATAAAAGTGAATCCAACCGGTGAATAATCACTCCTTTAAGAGTTATTAACACAATCTTAAACGATCGGTCGCTGTCTGTTCGTATATTAATCACATATACTGAATGGTGAACATGTAGGTGATGTACCGTTAGATCAAGTAGAGCGCTGTAGGCAATTAATACAGACTTATAAGATGCAGCATCCATGTGGTTACTGTGCACATGAATGACTGGAGCCGACGGCGAAGCGATCTGATTGATTAACATGATCGTGTCATCCGACGCATCTTTAGGATACATGATAGGTGAATTGCACGAGAAAGAAAAGCAAACAAGTTTGGTAAAATAGTAAAAAAAT
Source organism: Brachyptera putata (assembly GCA_907164805.1). Classification (NCBI taxonomy): domain Eukaryota; kingdom Metazoa; phylum Arthropoda; class Insecta; order Plecoptera; family Taeniopterygidae; genus Brachyptera; species Brachyptera putata. The sequence continues at coordinate 22,228,712 of OU015466.1, forward strand.
AAAACAGAGAATTAGAGAAGATGCAACTGTGGTTTTCGATTTATTGAAGTTTACACCTTAATACTTGAACTAGCGCCCACACACTTGTTTTTAGTGTGCTTATTTCTATAAAAGTGGACTACATTCTCGTAAAAACAAAATAAATAAAATAATATACTTGTGTGTTTGTAAAACAGAAAATTGATTATGAAGATGCAACTGTGGTTTTTGATTGGTTGAAGTTTACAGCTTAACACCAAAATTTGCGCCCACACACTTGTTTTTGGTGTGGTTACTACTATTAAAATCGACAAAATTCTCGGAGAAACAATGAAAATAAAATGACGTACTCGTATTCACAAGGAGAGATGATGGTAGATGTGGGGACGGTCGACCGGAACCTTCATCTCTCCTGGCTACAAGTATGTTAAATTTCACTTGAATGTCGATAACAAAGCACTTTCGTGAGATCACGTGACCAATCCTATGTAAATCATGATAGCACATTTGTTGATATTATACCTAATGGAAGTAACAGAAAAAAAAACAATCAAAAACGTTTAGGCCAACAAAGAGGATGAAAATAGAATGCGTAGGTTTCTAGAAATACACATAGAAAACATACGGCGTCCATTTGAGGTAGTCCTTCAACTTTCGGATGACTTTATAACACATGTGTTTTAGGTTGGGTGTCATACCTTTTAAAGGTGGCGACTGATGTTACGTACACACCAGTTCTGACCTTGCAAACACTATAGCTGTCTAGCATATTAATTCTGCATGACATTCGCATTTGTTTTGGCCCAAAATTACTGATAGAATGTTATTCACCTACGAAAACGTAAACGGTTTATTTTTATTATAAATTAATCAATTGTGTCTTAGTGTATGTACATTTTTAATTCAAATTAGTGTGGATATTGAAATAAGTAATACAAAAATAGTCATGGGTTATTATATAGGCCTATTATTAGGAACAAAGTAATAAAACCACAATGCATGAACTTGAAACAAGTTTCTTACAAATTTTCAAAATTATGAATAAAATTTAGACCTTTCAAGAGGTAGGCCTATAGTATATATTATATTATTCAATTTTATTATATTTCATTAGGATTATCTCTGTATACTCTTCAAGTCTACAAATTTGAAGTTGTTATAATAATATTTGGTTGAATGAGGCAAATGCTAATTTTGCAATAAATATTTATATATAATTTCAAGATTGTGAATTTACATTCACTTATGAAGGGCTATCATTCCATACTTGGTAATAATATTTTCCTTTGAAAGCAGAGTAAAATTCAAAACTGCGAATTATTATCGATTCAGCATTCTCGAAGCATACACAATGCATTGAACTCCTCTTATACCTCTATATACTATTATTATATTTTTATAGTAGTAATAATTGAGCGAATATAACTTAAAAGAAATACCGGTAGACAATACAATCAAGATCAAAGCTACCGATCTTGTTCTATGAAACCTCCCGGCTATTCTGTAAAATCAATCGAACTGAATAGCGAAATTAATCACCTTTTTATATCAATTATAGTCGGATTGATATCATAAAGTATGAAACCCAGTTATGACGGGCATTCCTGACGACAATTACATAAGTTTAGCATAAGGTGGGGCACCAACAACAACCTACGGCCTGGAATATTTGTGATAGATTTATCAGACATTTTTAGATCGAGAACTTTGATATGGATATTTAAGAAATTACATTTCAACGCATCTGAGGACTGGTGGTTCATAAAATTATTGAAGGATGTTTTTGTTCAAGAGAAATAAAATGTGTTGCTACACCAAGCAAGTCGATGATGATATTTCTTGAAATGTTATTCATCGATATGTAATTAGGAAGTGTGATACATTTATTTTCAGTTATTTTAATATTATCGAAATCATATAGGCCTACAAATATTCATTTTTTATAACAGTTGGAGAATATTGTCCACATACAATGAGTGATAGCTAGCTTCCACCATAATTGAATAAGAAATGTATTCCTAATTTTATTAACGTCGAAAACTTGACGCAAGTGAAGTCAATGTTCCCAAGTGAAGGCCAAGGACAAAAAAAGGGACAAAAAGCGGTGAGAATGCCAAGGTAGGATCGTTCGGACAAGGGTGATCTCCAAAGAATATAATTATATATATTGTAATTCATTCAATAAACCGTACGTATTTGACCAATAAGTTCCTGGCTAGAAAAATATATAAATAATATATTTTTAGAATTAGTTATTCCATCACATCTTCTAGAATTGTGTTTTCTTATAAGTAAAGACACGTGACCATAAGAGGCTCTGTAAGAGAGTTTTGATCGGAGGCTCAAGATAAATTTTAATAAATGCCATGGCCAAAAGTTCAAAACAATTATTGTAATTGATTTTAAAAATTGATTTGTCGATTGATATCACCCGTAATTCTAGGGTGGTGCATGCATACGTACTAAAACACACTTAGCTTCTAACTGGTTCTGGTTTTATGCTTTATGCTTTTAGACATCATAATTATTTTATAGTTCAGCCCAGGGCAGATCTGTATTATGTTTTTTCCTGTCCAAGTCACAAGAAAAAAAATAAGTATACTACCTATAAAAACATAAATGTCTTTAAATACCAGATGATTTTAAAATTAAACAAGAACTAGTTCAGCGAGTTGACGTTGGATGTAATTGAGATTTTTTAATTATCATTCTGGTCATTAAAATATTTATAGTGGATTTTATTTTCAAGACATGTATTACGTTCATTACGTTTTACGTCTTCCATTTAAATACAATGCTTCAATTTTCATGATTTTATATATAGCTTTATACATTTGATATTTAAAGATGGAGATCAATGATGATACAAATCAATAAGAAAAAATCAATCAATCACGAATCTGAAAATCCTAGAATACACATTTTGCAATTATGACTGGTAATAACACCACAAATGTGAGTTAGTTGAAGAAGAATGAAGAAAAGTAATTGATGGATAATACAACAACAATGAAATTTAAAAAGAAAAACGGAAATTCTTTTTTCTTGGTAATCTTTTAGAGTAGGGCATTCAACTAGCCATGCGCAACATAATGCTTTGTAAGATGATTGATATATTTGTATGAAATATTGTTTGTATGAAAACGCTACCACCTTGGTTTGCGCAAGATACAAAATGAAGAATGATAACATTTTCAATCTATTCCATGAAAATGTATTCATCAAATAATTATTTTATTTTCTCACAAAACGGCTGCCCAATTTCAGTAAAACATCGTAATAATGTGCATCATATTTGTATACATCTTCAGTTGAAATTTGAAGCTTTTTGAAGAGATTTGTGTTGCCAAAATTCATCCTCCAGCTTAATCTTATAGCGTTTTCGAAAAATTGTGATGGTTTTCGCAAAAGTGGTCCACCCGAATTGTCTCAAAAACTTCACAGTTCAAATCTGGATAAGTATTCAGAAAAATTCATGCTGGTCAGGGCAAATCATGCGGCCTGTGCATTGCGTACAAACAAAACAAAAATGGTAGTCTCCGAGATCGCTCATCCAATTATTGAAATATTTATTGGGGTGACAGCGAAGAAATATGAAACTCTTTTTAGTTTGTGTTCATTTTTCAAGTCTGCCTTCCTCTTCCATAGCTAGTGAGTGTCGTATTCGAGTGAAAATAGTACTCAATAATATATTGCTCATGTTATAATAATAATTAATTGATAAATACAGAGTGTGGTTTAATATGAATATTGATTCTGGTGAGTTATACTTATTTATATTCAATTCAGTTTTATCGTATTCTCTCAATTAGTTGACTAAAAGTTGATTAGTTGGTTTAAATTAGTTGTCCAAATCCTTTAAAGTATTCAAACGTGTTGGTGAAGTTGACTCAATATTTAACAAATAACCAACGCGGATCTAGTTTAATCATCACGAAGAAGCCATCTAGATAATATGTTCTCCATCTTAAATCAAAATGATAACTGACAACTGAATGGCACGACATTCTCACATATCGTTATTCATTATTCGTCCACAATATAGGATCTAGTATCTATTTATTCGATCTATAAATTATGCTAGGTATTCTGACCATTTACACGATGGTAAACAATCGACGAATGCTTTTTGATGAATGCATCTTAAGTTATAATCTTCTTAAATGATCGACATGAATATATTTTTAAGCAAACATTTTATAACATACCGCCATCTCTAACCTGTCTGTTGAGTCTCACACATGGCATTGTTTTGACAAATGAAATGTTACATTGTAGTACTCGATTGATAAATGGTTCCTAAATGAACGTTGAAAATAGATCGAGAGATTTTAAGGTAGGGAAATTTTATTCAATTTATTCACAATCTATGATGGTTGTTTTACTCTTATAGACAGAGTTTATTACTTTCAACTTTCAACGGAATTCATGAAGTTATTATTCGGTACTACTAGGAAACGTAGCAGAAGCTGGAAAGACGAACGAGATATTCTGATGATATATATTTGAAATCTAAACTACCGGGTAAGCACATGCCCGATTTGTATGTTACATTTCAAACGCATACGTAATTGTTTTTAAAATATATTGGAATATTTATATTTTGGGATGAAAATATTTTACACTTTTTTTACCATGTTGTTCATACATGTATATTCAGAATATTCAGTAATCTATTTCTCAAATTCTACCCTACCGATTTTCAATAATCTCATCATATGAATTGATCACATATTGTTCTGAGGCGAAACCGGTGCTATCACTTTTGAGAAAAATAATTTCCAAATTTTGAAAAACCCCATAAGAATAACCCAGGAAGGAAAATTCCATCGGATCAATTTCCAATTGCTGCGTAATTCAAGTACTCGATTTATCCACATGTATACGATGTTTTATATGAATCAGATGAGCCATATTGAATATAAAAATGATATGTTTTTTCTACATCAGTTACAGAAAATGATCGAGGAGATCAGCTAGTAGTACCAATTGGATCATAAATCGATTGAACTAATTAATATGTTAATCAAGAACACAGCGAGTTATAGATAGATTCAAAATCAATGTGCATCAAAATTTCCATTACAAATCTTATAAAAACCTCGCTCATCTTAAAACGCACATATTGCGTTGTCCTACAATTTGACAATATAATTATATACTATTTGGCACTAACAGTATCTGTCCACACATTCTAACAGTTCCATTTGATTAATGGATGTCGAAGACAGCCGATGTTAAGTGTTATCTCCGAGTCTTAACAACTCGATGTCACGTGACTAAAACTATCACGTGATCAACTGACATGACTTGACCACCGAGGCAGGCAACAGTTGACCCGGCCTTCGGTAATCCCACATGGTATTAACGTTTTGGTGAACAACAAACTGTACTTCACACCACACGTTCATAAAGAAACCTGTGATATAAAATTATCTGAACTCTGAAATTTATTTATTGTTAATGGCTGGGAAGAGATTTTTTCAAATTCATTCTTTTTAAAGTTTGTAGAATTTCAACTATAATATTACGGTACTTCTCTCTTTTGAGAGTTCAACCTGACATTTTTTAAAAGATGATTCAGTGGGAATTTTGATATTCTGAATTTTATTTCAGGTATTACGAACAAACTGATGTCAATAGTTGATGGTATTTCATGCCAAAGTCTTTCTTCTTCCGAGCACCATTTCTAAGAGAACGTTTTCATAAATTCACTTTTTGCACATTCATGGGTGAATTCTCAATCATATATATATATATATATATATATATATATATATATATATATATATATATATATATATATATATATATATATATATATATATATATATATATATATATATATATATATATATATATATATATATATAGATAGATAGATATATATAGATACATATACATTGGCGTATATATAGGCCGGTAGCTTTTGCAGTTGGTGTCGGTGGAGGTGCCGGGTAAAAATTTTCCAAGTCGATTCAACTTCATAACATTTTAAACAAATTAGGGATATATGTAATTTAAAATAATCAATCATTCAAAGGTAAAATCACGAGAATTTTAAATGTTCGAACAAGATTAAAAATTTTCTTCCTAATTATACCACCAACTTCAATAGTTAAAACACATCTATACAGTTAACAGCTAGTTCAATCTATACTATTACGTGATTTGACGTCTTTCCAACACTTTTCAGTGTGGTACGCCTGCTTTACAAGATTAATCGACTCTCATAGCTAGTTCTCCAAGGAAGGAATTCGATGCCTGATTGATGATCTTTGACAATTGACGTAGTTTCTTCGATTAACGAAAACATCAGGAACGATAAGCGAAGTCGTTACACTTATATGGTAATAGTAACGCGAGGAATGCTATTCCTAGAATGTGATGTTGATCTCGTATCGAGAATTGTACGATCGGTTCACATCTTGTCAGTTATAAAAGGTAGTAAAAGGTGGATCTTGGAATGCTCAGGTACGTGCTATGCACGTAAGGAGGGTGCGTGGTTGATAGATTCGATAAGATAAAATATTATAATACACTGTAAAACACCATTCTAGTTATTTCTTATAATTGTCTGTTAAGAATCATATTTACGATTTTAATACAACTAAAATACTATCATCAAATACCATCTGGATTAATAATAAAAACTATAGATTCATGATGAAGAATGATTTCGAAAATTTCACCGGACATAGTTTGAAAATGTATATGACTATGGTTGTTGGACAGATGTTTCACAGCTAACCAACTTCATCTCAAGAAATCATTTCAAGCGTGATTGTATGTATGATATGTATTCATATTGTGTTTAACGACGCAATGTAATGATGACCGCTATCTATTTGGATCAAATGAATGATTGATTGATGGTATTTAGGGGCGCTCAAAGTCTGCGTTATCAGTGTCCCTACGCCGAGTGAATGATTAATGAGATGATTGGAAGGTTTCTTAAGTAATGGGAACGATTATGGGAAGGAAGTCCATACTGAAGGAACAATCTCGGCATATTGGACTACAGATGGAAACCACACACAACCTTGTAAAGATGGACGGTGAACCAAGATTTGATATGCCCCTCACTTCCCGGATCAGAAGGAGCGAGCGCAACTGAGGTAGGCCTATATGAATGTGACGGTTTAATTCTTCTTATTTATATAATTATTCAAATTTAATTTTTAGTATCGTTTTACATCGAAAGTGTGTAGACTATAACATCAAACATAGGGTGACAGTTGTAGTTCAACATAATTACTATACATATGATCATCAAAAAGAAATATATTATATGATTGTGTACCACATTTTATAAACACACATTGATGAATAAATTTGGAGAAAAACACGTGTTACTAGAAATTTACTTCATTCTGTTCTCGTGTTCGTATGAACAAAACAATAGATGAAACACAATTTTCAAACGTCTCATATTATTAACGTACGTGGCTCTTTGTCTTATATAAAATACCGTATTTTTATTCTCAAAAGAATTTGCCTCCATCGCTTTTTTATCACCTACACAAAGAATGTCACCAAAATGGAACTCACAGATGGCAATTTAAGGGCTAGATTTATCGACTTGAAACGTATGAGCCATGTTCTAAGGCGTATATTATAGACTAAGCTAGTGCCATTCCGCTATCAAAAGACTATGTTTATGCTAATTTTTTAGTGGTTCGCAATTTGTAAGATGTTTTTGTTTGAATGTATCTGAAAAAATAAAAACAAATTTGTATTCCTAGTTTCGATATATCTCTCCCCTCACAACAGACCAAGTTTACCAAACACGGACTCTTAAAACTTAGGTAAATACTTACATAAATACCGACTCTTTCGGAGAGTATATAGACATTTATTTTTACATCTCGTCTCTTGTTTTTCTGCACGTCGTACACAATTTATCGATTGTTGTTTACATTTCTGAAGTTTCAGCAATTTTTAGACTTAGTTATGTATTCCAACTTTACTGCGATCCGAGAAAATCGTAATGAATAAAAAATGCTGAATATATACGTATCTAGGTATGAATAGATCAAATAATCATATATCTTTTAATCTCGTACAGATTTTCATATGTGAATATTGATAACTTTCTTGTGACTGCTGGGAAGCTGTTTTCATCTCATTCATAATAATTCACATCTTATTAATATGAGAATATACATCGACATTCAGAATACCAATATCACTGCTTGAAAATAGTGATCTTTCAATGAATACGTAGAGATTCACACTATAGGCTAACCTTTCTACCTTACGTAATTGATCACTTGTGATAGTACATCAATGTGGACAACTGGCAGGAAAATAATTCCATAGAAATCACATTACAGGTATTATTTATTGGATTATATTACCATTATTCCCAATAGTTACTTGAAACTATTCAAGAATAAATGGTCATCCCAGAGGTATTAAACATCAAATGCTCGCAAGAGATCGAGTGTAACTAATTTCAACTCAACGGTGTTTTAGTTGTTCTTATTGTCGTATTATTATATAAATATGTAGGCATATAAGCATGAGACTTACTTTATTTGAGCATATTCTTTGAAGAGTTGGGACCTATTTGAACAGGTGTAAATGAACAATTAAACTAATATTCAATAAACGACTGCACCCGTGTAAACACTATGGGATACATAGCATTTTACGAATTTGTCCCTACAGTTTCTGTGTGACCCTGTTGAACGAATCACAAACAAATTTGTGCTTCACTAACTTTAACCACAATTCAGTTATTAAAATACAATGCAACCAATTTAAAAATGAGATAACCATTAATAAATAATGAATAAGACAAAACCGACTTGGAAGAATGGAGAGAAATGGAAAGAGAGAAGTTGTTAAATTTAGGGAAAATCCGAAAGAAATTATTAAAGAATTAGGTCGAGAAACAATATAAAATGGTTGGAAAACAGCATGGTTGTGAAACATGTTTCAAGCTAAGAAAAGTGAAGAAGAGTGCATGAGAGAAATGATGGAAAATACAAAACATAGAACATAGACCATATATATAGAGAGATAAGAACTGGCATGTAAAAATCTCAATGGCAAACAAGGATTGCTTCAAATTCGCTTTCATCCCAAAGGAGAGAAAGGGATTGGAACCGAACAGGACAAAGGCTTCATTAAGGAAAATGAAAACCCCATATCCTCGCAAAAATTCCAAACTAATTAATAAGAAACTTGTTCCAGATCATATTTTCAATTTTTGTTTTCATGTTATAAATTATTATTTCGTCTGGTATTTTTGTTTTAGTTTGTGATCTCCTTAATTGCCAACTAGTAGGCCCAAGTAATATAAATAGTGAGCCGACAAATGAATTAATATAAATATCGACACTGCAGTTCATTGAAGATTTGATAAAACATAGCATGTGGCGAATGTTTTTCTCCCAATTCATATAAAATGTACATTATTTGCAAAGGTGCTTGAACACACTGTCTGGTAATAATTGTATTTCCTGTCATCTGCGAATAACCATTCAACAACACAATAGAGCAAAATACTCGATATGGGCAGAAACAAGAATTGCAACTACCATGATTAATATTGCATTGTTTTCTGGATTCGCATTATATGAACATTATTATAGTTTAACGATATTGCTGGTACCGATCGAGAGTCTTATTTCGACTTATTAGAAACGACGATCGGGAGTGTTGAATAATAAACAGCGAGTGGACATGTGAAAGAAGTATAATTCTTTTATTTATATGATTTATAAGAAGAAGAATCATAATTGTGAAATAGCGCAATGGAATGAATGAAACGATACTGACCGGATATCCCTTTCCAAGATGGCTTTTTTTCAAATTGAAAATAAAAACTGCAGGACGTTTGAATATATTTTTATACTATAGATAACAAGAAAAATAACGTAGGAAACGTAACTTTTAGAGTACTTTAAAAATGATAAAGTCCGGCGTTCGAGCATTTGGCGCAAACAGATCCTTAATAGGGGGATTGGACGGACTTATAATTGTTTTGCTCGATTGAAATCGAAAAAGTATATATAAGGGGGTAGTAGGTCTCACGAGCCAGTAGGCTAGGGAGATTCACTGCTTTTCTGGCTTTGGCGGGAGTTGAGCTAACAGATGCCGGTTAACCCCAGAAGTCCCGCACTCGTATTTTTTTAGAGTACTCTAAAATTGGACAAAGTGCGGGACCGAAAGCAGTTGGCGGGCGGAGAGCTATGAGCTCGGGCGAAGGACTTGTGCTCTGGGGAAAAGTCAAAGTGAGGCGATTGTGAGAATCGCTTGGCGGGAGTTGGGGCAACAGATGGCGGTTAATTCCTGAGTGCCACACAATCGCAAATTGATCTGAGTGCGGGCCGAGATCCGCTTGGCGGGCGGAGAGCCTTGAGCTCGGGCGAAGGACTTGTGCTTTGGGAAGAAGTCAGAGTGAGGCGATTGTGAGAATCGCTTGGCGGGAGTTGAGGCAACAGATGCCGGTTAAATCCAAGGTGCCGCACAATTGCAAATTGATCTGAGTGCGGGCCGAGATCCGCTTGGCGGGCGGAGAGCCTTGAGCTCGGGCGAAGGACTTGTGCTTTGGGAGGAAGTCAGAGTGAGGCGATTGTGAGAATCGCTTGGCGGGAGTTGAGGCAACAGTTGCCGGTTAATTCCCTAGTGTCGCACAATTGCAAATTGATCTGAGTGCGGGCCGAGATCCGCTTGGCGGGCGGAGAGCCTTCAGCTCCTGCGAAGGACTTGTGCTTTGGGAAAAAGTCAGAGTGAGGCGATTGTGAGAATCGCTTGGCGGGAGTTGAGACAACAGATGCCGGTTAATTCCCGAGTGCCACACAATCGCAAATTGATCTGAGTGCGGGCCGAGATCCGCTTGGCGGGCGGAGAGCCTTGAGCTCGGGCGAAGGACTTGTGCTTTGGGAAAAAGTCAGAGTGAGGCGATTGTGAGAATCGCTTGGCGGGAGTTGAGGCAACAGATGCCGGTTAAATCTCGGTTGCCGCACAATTGCAACTTGTCATTGCCGAGTGCGGGCCGAGTTCCGCTTGGCGGGCGGAGAGCCATCAGCTCGGGCGAAAGACTTGTGCTTTGGGAAAAAGTTAGAGTGAGGCGATCTTGGAAATCGCTTGGCGGGAGTTGAAGCAACAGATGCCGGTTAAAGTCCGAGCTTGGGAAAAATGTAAATTGTCAGAAATTTTACAAGTCCCCAAATTGGAAAAGTGCGGGACTGAGAGCAGTTGGCGGGCGGAGAGCCATGAGCGCGGGCGAAAGGAATCTTGGGAATTTGCTTGGGAATTTTCCAAGTCCCCAAATTGGGAAAAGTCCGGCGTTCGGGCATTTGGCGCAAACAGATCCTTAAGAGGGCAATTTTGCGGACTTATAATTGTTTTGCTCGATTAAAATCGAAAAAGTTTATATAAAGGGGTAGTGGGTCTCGAGAGCCGATGGCTACGGAGATTCACTGCTTTTCTGGCTTTGGCGGGAGATGAGCCAACAGATGCCGGTTAACCCCCGAAGTCCCGGACTTGGATTTTTTTAGAGTACTTCTAGAATCTGAAGAGTGCGGGACCGAAAGCAGTTGGCGGGCGGAGAGCCATGAGCTCCCGCGAAGGACTTGTGCTTTGGGAAAAAGTTAGAGTGAGGCGATCTTGAGAATCGCTTGGCGGGAGTTGAAGCAACAGATGCCGGGTAATTCCTGAGTGCCTCACAATGACAACTTGTCATTGCCAAGTGCGGGCCCAGTTCCGCTTGGCGCGCGGAGAGCCATCAGCTCCCGCGAAGGACTTGTGCTTTGGGGAAAAGTTAGAGTGAGGCGATCTTGAGAATCGCTTGGCGGGAGTTGAAGCTACGAATTTTTTCTCAAAAATTCAAATAGGATTTTCTACCGATGTTTCCATTCATACGTAATTTTTGAAAATTTATATTTGATCGAACATTTATGATTTCAGGAAAAAAATCAGTGTTAACGAGTTAACATTACTTGAAAAAAGTTGCCTATTTCGAAGAGAATATTTTTATGCTTGATATATAAATATATTTTCCCTCTTTTTGAACGATTACTCGTAGAGAAGTGAAAACATTTGTTAAGGTATATAAATCCTATCTTCTCATTGTTTTTAGGTCACTATTATATATTGTTTTTGTCTAGCGTACTCCAAACCAGAATAACCAGAATATAACGAATGTGAACCGAACAAAAACCAATAAAGATATCAAAATGTAAAAAATATACCCATTTCAATTGTCATAAAAACAAACGTTTTATTAGTGAAGTTTTTCTTCCACGAGAATCTCGGTTGTAAAATACTTAATGAATTAGTACTTGAGTCACATTGAGACCCGCCCCCTAGACAAGGAAAGGGGTGTAAAAAAAACACCCCCAAAACTGCTGAACAAGCGTACCGCAATAATGTCTATATCAGTTGTTGTCTTCTTTTCGTTCAACTTACTGGGTTTTACGGTGTCTAATAAAACTCGGGACGTTTTTCTCTTTCTCTGTGTATAGAAAGTTGAGTTTTCCGTGACGACTGTTGAAAACATGCCGTTAATAAGGGTGATATTTGAGGCCGATTACACGGGATATCAACTTTACGACTAGTCGTTGGTTATGTAGGATTGCACACAAGTTTTATTACTTATAGTTGGGATCGACAATTCGGATGTCTTTTGCAAACTATTTGAAAGTATTACCATTCATCAATGTATTATTTATACGCATAAAAATGCTACTTTTGTTTGAACTACTTCCGTCTTACATAACATTTTCTATCAATGATTTCAAATTTCTTGTTAAAAATCTTCACTAGAAATTGAAAAAACTAATTCTTCAGAAATTCATTTTCCAATCAACTTTTTCCAAAATGTGTGTTCATTATGGTGTATGTGTGAATATAAAAAGTTAGCTATGTGATAAATAATATGACTATATAATAAGCTCATAAAATACGTTTTACTCTTATCTAAATAATACTCTCTTATCTAAATGAATGGTTTTAGTACAAGCTACAATATTCATTATTGCCTCGATCAATTTTCATCTGAATTAAGATACAAAGAACATGAATGTAATAGGAAGACAGAATACACGAAATCATAAATCGACTGTTAGTTTATTTGTTGATAATACTTATGGAATATGCACGTTTCCATTGCATATTATCTGCGATTAACGAAGCTGTTCGTTTAGGAAGATTTTAGGTACGCATTTGAATAACAGTAATTCAAAGTTATAAATGAATGAAAGTAGTGCAATTGACTTCAATTTACAACTCACATCAAGTATAAAGATAATCAGGACTCGTCGATACAAATGTATTTGTTTAATAATTCTTACTATTTTAAATAATTTTATCCATCCATTTCATGAGTTTTGTGAAACTGATACAATTTATAAATATAAAGAGAAGCGTGCACTTAAGTAACCTTTCTAAACTAGGTTACAATTGTAATTCACTGTATTCGAGAGAGTTTTATTTGTATCATTATTTGATCAAATACTACATCCCTTCTAGTTATCTAAGTCGAACAAATAAATAATATTGTTTGCTTTTCGATGAAATCAAAACCATAGCTTCCAGTTCCGTTTTCAAAAAGAAGTTAAGAACCAATTCAACAATATCATTCCATCTCCGAAGTCAATATTATATATTTCTATACGATATCTATTTTATGATTCAACAATGCAACTGAAATGAAACTGCAACATAATTCCAATAAGACATGTTATGATTTACGCTGTACTTTTCAAAAACTTTGACATTAACCTACTTCTCTGGTGTTTTTGGAGTGTTCGAACGAATGATAAAATGTTTATTTTGATAACATTTTCAGATTGTTGGCGATGGATTGAATAAAGTTTCATTGTGTTGGTAATATTGGTACAGATGGTCGACACAGCGTGACGATCTGGATCTTGTCTCGCATTCTCATATTGTTCTCAATCAGGCAAACATAATTTGATGTAACTTGTTTATTGGGGAAATAGTTTATAGACAATATGGTATATTGCATTTCGCCAATAGGTGCATGTCATGTTTTATATTCTCAAAAGAATGTATTTTTGCGTTTTGTATACGATGTAACCACACTCTCTAAGGGAAACAGCGTTTGGTTTTTTCGAGTTGAAATAAATTTCGATGCAGATTCAGTCAACAATATAAATTGATTCGAATCATTTGATCAGTCAACAGAAGATTATATTGAACTTTTGATGTATTTCGTACACTACTGGAATGTAACAACACGTAAGAAAACTATCAAATTGATCAAATTAAATGAAATTAAATGCCAATATATTAGATTCAGAGACATACATACTTGTAGGATCCATACTATTGGATTCAATGTGCATCTAATTGGAAACTCCAAAATATTCGCAAAATTAAGATACCTTACAGTACATAATAATAACCATAAGTATAGTTCATAATATTAGTTTCATTCAAATAATAGTTCCATAGTCTCAATCTATTATTCAGTTCCAGTTACGTAGTTTCCATTCAAATTAGTCCCATAGTTTCATAATATATCTTGATAATAAATAATAGCTGCAATGAAGCCGAAACCTGATGCGATATAGCTAAGCTATTTGTAGTGAGTGAAGTTGGCGGACTCGATCGACCGTCTACACTATAAATTTGCACGAATGGTCGGATATGTGAATCCTCTAACTTATAGCTGAGCATATATAAGTCTGTTTTGATATTCATCGAATCAATCAAACTAGACGCTAGGAATTCACACTGTTAGGATTCTCGACATCAGCATACATGGAACCCGAGTCGATCAAGTAGTCCTACGCTATTTTATCGACTCTTATGGAACTTTGTGGAATATGTTCACCAACTAGATCATTAGGAACACTGAACTATTTACAGTCTATTTGGTACGTTCAATTGATGTATATGCTAAGTATCAAGTTGTTAACTTCGCCAGTGAGATATGAGCATTAAGGTAATCTAAGAGTGAAAGGACAGCGAAATTGTAGGTATTTTATCAGAACATGTACAAAAATAGAGTTGAAAACGTTTCAATAATCTATAACTGTAAAAAAAGCATAATTTGGATTTCTGTTTCAGTTTGATGAGAGTTTCAATTGTATCATTTTTTTAAAATGTAATTCTTTTTGTATTGTTCAGGCAGGTAAAATTCCAATTGTATAAAAGACACTTATATTTATGATTATATCTGGTGAATATCATAATTCTGATATTTATATTTCATAAACATTCAATTATAAACATGCTATGTATGCGATATCACTGTATGTGATAGAAGTTTTAAATAAAGGTAATTATGTTATTACTATTATTACTATTATTACTAATATCCATTCGATAGATTTAAAGAAGACAATATTGAATTTTATCATAAATTATTCATTACGAGTGAACTGATTTTTTTTTTTTTATGAAAATCGAAGATAAGAAATTATTATGTGTATTAATAATATTTATATATGTTTATGATGTATCATTATCATAGCTTATGGTGTATTAATGACATTTTTGTTTGTGTTATGATTATAATTTAAATTGTGCTTCATTTATATTGTATTGCAAATAATAATACTAATAAAATAAATAAATAAATAATACTAATAAAAGGTTGGTATTTTCTATGATTCGTATGACAAATTTAAATGTCTATAAGTTTGTTCGATGAAACATTATCAGATGCTCCAAGTTTTGACTCCGATTTGCTCTTCCTACATCCAAGCTGGTTGAACAGCGAATGTTAACTAAGATTTATTCCAACTGAAATGGCTTAATATATATAACACCTCTCAGCGTAGTATACCGCAAAGCGACTTGTTGGAATTTCCCACACATTCCTAACAAGCAGGGATGTTAAACAGTGTTTGAACCCACGACCCCCGGCATAAGCTGGGACAAGCGAAGCTGTTACTCAATCGATGGAATACAGGAGAACGCCAATGTCTATTCCTTGTCAAGGGTGAGTAAGTATATGGTTTATAAACCAAAACATATATTATATTTGCAAGAATAATTATTGTTACACTGTTAACATCATGAATATTGATCAAGATATTCATCAATATATAGTGATGACTTGTGTATAGATATAGTTTCGTTGTCGTATTCTCAAATAATCTAGCTGTTGGAGGGGTTGTTGAGCAAACCCATAATCAGTCAATTAATAACATTCAACAATTTGTACATTTGCATATCTTTGTAAATTTCATCCAATCTATATTTGGTTCAACGACCCACTGTAATGATAATTAAGATCTAGTGGCGTCGGATGAATGATTAATGAGATGATGAGATGAAGGTTTCTCAGGTTATAGTGGGTAGAAAGCGGTCTTTGTTTTTGTAAAATACTTGTAAATATTAGTTCGATTTATCATTTTCAAGAAACTGCTCATTCAGTCATAATCCTAGATATGCATAATACTACTGCAATAAACCTACCCACTAATAACTGTTTATTATAGCATAACTTTATTCCTATAACTATTGAGGTAACTGTTTACTACCGTGGTAAACTTTCAAAACAGTAGTTAAACTAAGACGTTTATAGTTTTTATAACTGGTTTTGATTGAAAATTGTTCATTGATTGCCGGCCAGCATAGGTGGACGGTTTTATTAATTAATTATTACTAAACATAATAGATTAATTACAGATTATAATCATGACACATAAGATCTCGGAAGTTATATTCAAGACGTTTTTACATGAATGAATTACGTATAATTAGCATTGTATCGGCAATGATCTGTGTGTATCTAACAAGTTGTTTTAAAAGTAATTGACTTGAAGGAATTACGTACTTGGGAGTACTTGAAGTTATACTTGTTAGATATTTTACATGGACGTCAAGGAGTTGATGATCTGATTCGATTATTTGGATTGACATTTTCTCTACAACTGAATGTTATCGAGAAAATCATCTACAATTAACTAATACAACTTTCTGAAACTTTTTATGACTCTCATCAATTATTAATTCGCACAGTTTCTCCAGCTACATCAGTATTATTGCGTGGAATGAATGAAATATCCTAAATCCAGAATGAATTCTGAACAGGGTAATACTATTATGAAACAGATTCCATCATGTTTGGAAAAAATGACTCAACTTGAACCTGACCTTTCATTTGTCATTTCTTTTATACATGTTCAAATATCTATCTCATCTGTTTGAATGAAGTATTAATGTTTCTTTTGTATTAATGTATTAGTGTTTCATGTTTCTTTTGAATACTGAAGTTTTTGCTTTATTTCAGTGATACCGTAGGTTTGGTAGTACTTCTATAGGATATGATGAAATTGGGGGTTCCTCTAAAAGCTATTGGCATGAAGTTCGCGCGATGAATTATGAAACGTCAATAACTCATCAGAATTTGTTACCATCACAACGACAAATAAAGTGCACATAACAAATGTTCCAAAAATGGGTCAAAATAACAATGGCTATGAAAGGTATTTACATGAAACTTATAAAGTCATAAAATGGCTTAAAATCGAACACCATTTTCTACTTTGATTTTCGTACACAATGAAAAACATTTCACAAACAAATCACATTCTAACTTCAAATAGTAATATTTCATGTTATTATCTTCCTGTCTTTAAACCGGAAATCAATATTTACATTTCACATTCCAGTACATGAATTGCAGCCGGAAGTAAGATGAAATCCAAGTGGATTGACCCATCTTTGTTCCTATAACTTTTGGTTTCTTCGCGCGATCCAATGTGAATAACAATTCGGAATGAACAAAATATCAAGATTGACAAAAGTTGATTTTATATAAACTAATG
Source organism: Brachyptera putata (assembly GCA_907164805.1). Taxonomy (NCBI): domain Eukaryota; kingdom Metazoa; phylum Arthropoda; class Insecta; order Plecoptera; family Taeniopterygidae; genus Brachyptera; species Brachyptera putata. Next base: position 22,246,453 of record OU015466.1, read on the forward strand.
AATCTGAATTCCGGGAAGACGTAAACATATTCAGGTTTTTGGCACGTTTATATCAGCGTACGTATTCTGCACATATGACAAATAATGGTGATATTGCGTAGAAAACGTCACTTAAAATACAATATTATATAAAAAAGTAAAAGGCGATTCTCACGCAATTGTGGTTATATCTAGATACAGTTCTAGTTGGCGACTCGAAGACGGTCTAAAGAGGTTACACTGTCAGTTATGATGATATCAACTCACGAGTCAAGTATATAATTCTAACAGAAATGTTTTTACAGACCTGCTTGTGTTTCGAAGGCCGGTCCGAATCTCTCGACAACTTCCTCGAGCAGCACCCCTGCGGCTCCATGCAGTCCATGCGCCAATATCTGCACGAGCACTGAGCACACGACCACCACCCATCCCCACCCCCCTTCAGGATAATAATGCTGTTTCAAGGTCAACAACTGCCTCAAATCGGCCACGAGGCGTGATTTGTGATTATTGTTGAGAAGTCGTACTTTTGGTTCACTATAACCGGGATCCATGATCGGTAAATGGGGTAGTGATCTTGATCGACGTGGTCCAGAGATTTTGCTTGCGATGCTGACATTGTTGTCGGAGTCCTCGTCGAATTGTTGGGAGAGTGCGCCGGCAAGATGTTCGGAGTCGTCGTATTGTTGGGAGAGTGCGAGGAGAGCGGCATTGCCGCTGTCGGATGAGGCCTCGTGGTCGGCGAGACGACTAATCGGTGACATAATTGTGTACGGCTTACATTAATCATGTTTCACATAGCCGGTGGAACAGATCTCTGTTTGATTGGCCACGGCGTGGTGGAATGGAATTCTGTTTTTCGATTTCTGATTTTAAAGTTCGGAATTATAGTGTTCACTTTCCTCTTAAATCGCAACTCGTTTCAACACTTTAATTGAACAATCTTTTTATCTCGAAGTTTTGGCTTCGCCAGTTTTTGCGGATTAGAAAATATTCACCTTTTTGTTTAAATCTGGTTGCTCGTCATGTTGAAATATTCACCTGAAAAGATGTAGTTGAAGACTTGAAGAAAAGCAGTGATTGGTATGAAGAGAATATGTATACCCCAACGATTAATGCATTTACTAAATTCGTATACGTTCAAGTCGAGGGTTTAACAACTCATGGAATTGAATTTTCATGAATTTTCATTGGTCAATTGGAATTATACCAATTGGAATTTGGAATTAAACCAATAGAAATTTGGAATTTAATAAATTATTGGAATCGAACAAAATTGACGCGATGGAAAAATAATTCAACGGAATGAAAATCAATTGAATCAAGAAAATAGCTGGAATCACATACAATTTCGTGATTACGGAATAAATAATCAGATGTACACCAAAATGACAAGTTGTTAACCCTTCAGTTTGAACTCTAAATTGGTATATTGGTATATTGGTTATTTTTCTATCTTTGTAAGCAAAAACTGCACGCGAGAAGTCTTACCAGGTGCATTTATCTATGTAAGAACACAATATAATAAAAATAATGACCACTTCGTGATTGAATCATAAAAAGCGCAGTTTTAGGATTTAAACAGTCTCGACCGAGGTCTACACTGGATTTAAGAACTGTTTACACGGAGATAAAATCATAATTAATGTATAATAGATTTATTCAAACGATAAGTATCAGAATGCTGAATTATCCGCGCTATAAATGCAATTGTATCCCATTAAACTTCATCAAAACACATCTTAATGAGCATACGAGAAGTTCTAAGCAATTTGATCTGGATTTGCAAGTTGCAAAACAACTTAATTAAGCATGAATTATCAATGCTTAATCCTTTCTGATCCTCACTTAACGTTTGTACTAATTTACATAAAACCGCTTAAGCGGAAATGTCTCGACTTCCATTTTCGAAATAACATTATTATTATTATGATAATAATAAATTGGTAACGATTTGTTGGAACTTGACTGTGGGAACTTCCTGTAATGTACCGATTATCGTAATAATTGCCCCAAACTGCTTGTAACTGCTTATGTTTGTAACCATACTTGCATCAGTACTGGATTATAGATGCAGAACATGACTCTTGAATGGTGTAATAGTGTAGAAGTCTGGTATGTTTAGCTTTCTCGTTTGTGGTACCAAATGTTTAGCCACTGAGGAAGGAGTTAAAGCGACTGTTAAAAATCTAAGAGTTAGCAGTTTAAACTTGGTTAATTGTTATATCGCTAAATAAAGTTTTATGATCAAGAAGTTGCCAAATTCAACGCGCCAAAGATGTGATAAACAAATTTGTGGTTAGGAAACTAAATTGGGGTTTATATATTTTTTTTTCAGAATATGGGCCTACCATAAAAAAAATGTGTTTCTACTGCATTTCAAAATAAATATCATTATATGTAGGACTACTGAGGAAAATTGATTGTATGTGAAAAGAAATAAGTATGATAATTGAAGGGAATAGAACTCTGAATACAATTTATGTTCAGTCTTGTTTAGAATTCTATCCCTATCATACTAATGAATTTGTTGAAATGATTAAGTAAGCCTAATTTTGGCTATACAATTGTTGAAAAAAAATCATTTTCACCCAACCTAATTTGATTTTTTTATATTTTCTCTCTCGTGAATTCATAATTGGATGAATCGTATGATTTTATGGAGCCTCAGTGGTGATGGATTGAGTGATAAATAGTCTCTGCTCTACACTAACTTTCAGTCAACCTCCAGAGTTCATATCATATGGCGGTGTTAATCCGTAAAAAAATGTTGACATCTTTCTAATCTGAAAACCTCGAGTCTACCCACTCAGAAGTTGACTTCAATTGAAATTATGCAACACCATGCATCCACTAACGCAGTTATTACAGTTTTAAAAGCTTACAGTACAAATTGACTGATTATTAATTGAATACAGTACCACAGATAATTATGATAATGTTGAAATTAGGGATTTATATGAATTAGATTTCAAGTGTACATTTCAATCAGTTTTATGAGTTTAAAACTGATTGATTATTGATGAATTGATGATAAATTCATCAATTTATCATTTTTGGGGGTTGTAAGATTGGCTCGTCTTTGTGTGACACCCCTTCGCACGATTCTACCTGGGCTTATTTGGGGAACAATGACCATGTTTCAAAGTTTTCAATGCTAATAAAAAAGTCTGTATCTACTAAGGTTTCTATATTCTATATTATGAGTTTCTAAATCTCACAGGTTTCTCAAAATATTGCAACTTTCGAAAAAAATTTCCTCAAAAAATGAAGTAAATTTTTACATTCATGGAAGTTGGCAAGTTGGAAAAGTTCTGAAGAAAAAGCGATGGTGAAATATTGATTGCCATTGATATCTAATGTCAAACTACATTATACAAACCCTTGAAAAGTTTATTTTCTCAATAGAAAAATCACGCACTACGTAGAAGAAAAAAGAGAACAATGTGAAAAAAGAGAAGTGATTACAAACATGAAAGATTGGTAACATCAGTTCTTTTGCAAGGTGGTCGATAAATATAAAACTCTATTTTCATATTCTCAGTTCAATTATTCCTCGTGTATTTTTTATACGTTTTCTCACGTCGGAAGGTTATTAATTCGTATAAAGATCAAGATAATGTAAAACACTGTTTGATAAATGAGGAAGAGAGATCAATAAATGAAATCACAGTTTATTATTTGAAAAATCAAATGTTGATTTTACCAATAAATATTGTATTTTTTCTAAAATTGAATTAAAATTTTGTGATCTCAAGTGGGATTGAATTTTGTATAAGAATCTAAAAAGTAATCGATAATTTTCAATAAGTACTCAGTTTGCATTAAGTACTCAGTTTTCTAGTTTGCATTCAATGCAATCATTCACGATTATATCAATCTTACAGATTTGCTCAATCTTTATGGAATTTGCTACAATGACATTTACAACAACCTTATTGAGTATAGTTATAATTCAAGTCAGAAATGTATCAATATTTAATATAAAAATTCTAGTGATGGTGAAAATATTTACATCTCTCGAATAATATATGAAGATCGAATATAAATAACTGATAAGGTTCCGAATACCATTGTGTGTATAACGTGCGTAAAAGCTCTTTTACAGGTGGTCGATAATATATTCTATTTTCAAGTACCGAATATAATTAACTCTCACGTATTCCATAAGACGTTTAATCAGATCTCCAAGTCAAGATAAGTCGTAACTTTGATTGATAAATGAAGCTAGCTCTAGCTACTAGACTTAAATGATCAACATGCTAACAGTAACTTTAATCACTATAACACGGAGGACGGCAATGATCTTCTTCAGGCCACATCGCGTTTCGAAAAGGTGATACATGAAAAAAAAGACACAAAAAAATAGTTCAACTATTTTGAACTGAGAAAATGTTGTTTTTTAATTCTGTCAGTAGATCAGTTTCGCACAACTGGATTTTGAAATTAATAACAGAAAATGTGTTCGTAGGTTTTTTAGTTCTATTATTATACTCAACAGGATACTTGATCAAGTCGGAAATAACCGGGTTGAAAGCTCAGTTTTGATGCTACTTATACAGCTCTTGGTGATGATTTAAACTTGGAAATTCGAGAGAACTACTTCTGATCGATGTTTCTATTTGAATTTACTCCCATTTTCTACAGAATGGAAATAAATTATAATTCAGATGATTTTTATCAGACGTATCAGACGTATTGAAATAACTTGGTCTATGAATTATTCAAACCCTATGTCAGAGAGGCTCAAATATCAGTAATATCAAATTGCCTAATTGGTTCAGGGGCCCATTAGGTAATCAGAATTGAATTAACCCGTATATATTAGGACAATAATTTAAAACAAAAACGGCCTATATGGATTTTAGAGAGGAACCTCTGGATCAATCAGTAATGGCTGACGTGGATTTAAATCTCTAATCAATAACCATTTTTTCAGACAATAATCATTTATTACCCGTTAATTTACAACTCAAATATCCATTAGTATGTGGTCATTAAGCAAACACCAATAAGTCAAAAATTGTAACTCCACCTCATCAAATTCTCATCTAATTAATGAAAACCCTTCAACATAATCACTTTCTCACACTATTATTCTGCAACAAGCGTTTACCTAATAACAACTACTTCTCAAACCAGATTTCCATTATAATCTTTGATGTGCAAAACGCTAACCATCTTTAAAACTGATCAACACTACATGGCTCTAGTCTCACACCATAGTTGTCAGTCAACATACTGCGGGAACTGCACGCTCATAATGATCTTACTACCATCGTCTATAAATCCAGTTCTCTTCATCTAGGCCTACATTTTAATACCTTAACTGGCCAAACACCTTTACTATCTCTATCGGCTACTGACCTGTCACATCGACGTACAAACAATTTGATGAATTGTACTCGATGACAACTAAGGTTCATCTCAAGTTATGGCCGACCATGCTGTCATGTACGTCCGAGAAAGCCGTGATGGTAATAGTAATAGCTTGAGAGAATCTCTGACTCGGTGTGTGAAAATAATCGAAAACATGTCAAGTTAGCGTGGCATGGATATGGAGTAGGCTTTCCACTCGACGATTGCCCAAGTCAGGATTTGGAAGGCTTTGGAATATCGATAGATGGTATTGAGCTTGCGTGGTTATAACCAGGACTTTTAAGTTTATTATCGGTAGTTTCATTTTCATTTCTGTAATTATATTCACCACTATAAGTAGCAACAGAATGAGGATCTAAATGTCAATATGGCCGACGAAACGTTACAAATAAACTGTCAACAATGTAATATTTTAAATAAATGTCATTGTTGAGAAATGAGCGCGCTTTATATTGTTACTTTTCACAAGTTCCACTGTTTACCATACTAGCAGCGTATCTGCAACTTTAACTGTCGAATTATCTGAATAGAAATGATTTTATAACTAGGAAAACGCGATATATGCATTTTTGATGAGCGACATTGGCATATGAAATGATATGATAAGGCATGGCATATGATACGAAATATAATGCAAAGCTATATGCACCTTGAGTTCAAAACAATTATGTAATTGGTTTCCTGTTCTATTCATTACTTATTTTGTACTTTTTACAATTTAATTGGTTGTATTCAAAAGGTTTAATTGGTTCAATTTAATTGCCGTAGCGTTGTTCAAAACTGGAATTTGATGATTATTATTTGATATCAAATGTAAGCATTCCTTTTCTCATTGTATGCATTTTTATAGGCATGTGTATCTATTTCAACCCTCTTGTGAATTTAAAATGTACGAAGAAAAAAATGTATGAAGAGATACGATATAGATGAATATTAAGAGCGCTGAATTTAGGAGCGTTGATCCACCAACCTTTTATGTTGAATTAAACAGGGGGAAAACATCAACGATTGGAATATTATCGTACTTTAGACTTTCTCCTTTATACCTGAAATATTTTGTAAAATTGATTTATTCATATTATAAGTTACATATATTTTTTGTATAGTAAGTAATAATATAATTGACAATTATCATCTGAGACATATTTAAGAATATTTTAAGAATTCTGTTGTATAATTATCTTAGCAATCTATTTAAAATATGAAAAGATGAAAATGTTTCTTCATGTAATCGAAATTCAGTACATGTGCGTGTAGGGTGTGACTTCGCGCACTTTTGAACACGGACATCAATTATTACTTCACAGCCCAAAGCAAATAACAAAAAAAATGATACGATTACGTATATTCATTTATATAGAACAAAAAACACGAAATATCGCATGTGCGTCATCGCTAGCGGCAATCCTAACACTTCTGAATCTGGTGAATTGTGTTGTTGTCTTCCCTATACAACTTCAGGTTGGCCAACCTAATCTGTGCTTGTAATCGTATTGTCACCGATATGTTTACAATAATGTAAAAAGTTAAAACAGTTGGTATACTAATGCCTATCGTGCGTGGATCAATTCAATTGTCACATTAATACCCAAGTCACAACATAACCTCTGTAACTAGTTGACTCGAAAATTACAAGTCATCATCCCGTAGAAATGAAACAATGCAACTCTTGAAGAAAAGAGGACGTCAGATTAAGGTTAATGGTTTTTAAGTTGAAAGAATTCTTATATCATTAGAAAACTTTTCACTTCTCATTTTGTTTGATTTTTCCTTTTGAATATTATATCCTTTATCTAGTTTTGGTAAATTGCTTTTCCTATCAAAGTAATAGTCATGCAATTTGAGAACATTTTGATTTGGGGACAAAGAATGGAGACATTTTAAATGTGGTAGTTCAATTCGAACGTCAGTCACAATAACGTTAAAATGACGCAGACATTAAAGTGCAGAGATTGCAATTTACTTTCATTCAATTAGTTTAGCTCATCGTATTTGCAAGTCAGATTTATGCAAGTTGAGAAACAATTGAAAGTGTCACATTCAAAGTGGTTTAAATAGAAAAGCAAACAATTATTGTGAATTCATGCATATTACAGAATTACACATTTGTGAAGGACTCAAAAGATTCAATTTATTCTGTGAAATACGAGTTTATTCGAAGTTATTTCTAGCACATTCACTTTTTGAAAACAGAATTTTCAAACAAATATGAACCAGGAGAAAAATAAGTAGAATCTATTCACCCTTCAATGCATTTTATCATTTTACTCTATCACGACATATTCTAAATTTTTGTTGTCATAATATGAACGATATGGAGGCCTATTTCTTTTTCAGAAACTGATATGATCATGAGCAACAATTATTCGTTTCCAATTCAATATGAATTTTGGTGGGCGTTTTTATTGTTGATAATCTGAGCAACCATAAATTGTCTGCTATATATATATATATGATTGAAATCAGTGATGAATTGGTGGCGTCCTGACTTGACACTTCTTATCGCGCTGAGCGCTTTATCACAAATAAAATAATATTTATGGTATTTTCTGAGAAAGTAATTTATATACACTTTTTTCTATCGAAGACCTACAAATAATGTATACTCAAAATATTACGTAGGCCTATTAAAATTCTACAAAAATTCTTGAGGTTAAGAAAATCTATTTAAAAATGATTTCATAAAACGGAATAATAATTTGAACCACTCACAGTACACATTATTACAATTTTTTTCATTTTACTTATTGATTCTGTATTGGAAATACGCAAGGCATCTGAATTTATATAATATTATGAGATTGGGTCGTTGACGTCCAAGATTTATATAATCCAGTTAGAATGAGTGAAAATAATTCTGACACAAGGAATATATTCAATATATATATATATATTAATAAAACCATGATATTTTAGATTGCTTCCAGAATGAACACCCACAAGGATTAAAGCCATTGTTCGGCATTGTTCATGTACATCTATACTTTTAAAATAATACATAAGAGACGAAGAAGAGAACCTATTGAACTTGCAATGAATATCTCACTCATTAACATCTCATTTTATATATTTCAATTACGATTGTGAACTTTCTTTTCAACATTTTTATTTTCATGAGATTTATAGTTTCTTGGAATTTTGTGTTGATTATAGTTTTTTCTGTAACCTTCATCAGGTTGACATTAGAAATCTAAAAATATACGTATATAAAAAACTCTTCATTCAGATTATACATTTTTATTATATGAATTGTTGTAGAAAAATAACGACAGAAGACGTTGAACTATCATATTAAGAGTCCTTGCTTGTGAAGCTAATGTTATTCAAATGACAGGAGCTAAAATCTTAGGAAGAATCAAGTCGTAAAATATAAGGTCACTGATTGTTTCCCAACCATATTTCAGAAGGTACTATGCACTTAATACCTTGGTTTTTAGTATGAACGAAGCGGAACTTCAATGTTATAATGGTGGCAATACCTCGAAAAGTTTTCACAATGGACAATTGATTGCGAATCGGCAAATTTAATTTGGTAACAGATCTACAAATTGTTAATTCTAGTTCAGTAGGTTGCTAATGTTTTTCTCAATCTAAAAATAATACTGTTCTAATACGAGTAGGAATTTCTTTGGAGTGAAGTTAAAACTTTAGATTGAATCATTCAAATTTGATATAGGAATTCTCGAATGTCTTCGAGTTATTAAATGATCCTCGCTCTAATCCAATGAGAAACATATCAAATGATCGCATCAGTTCCTCTCAGAACTCTGTTTTACAAAATTACAACGATACAAAATTTGAAATATAAAAAGATTCGAAAATATAAAGTTTCAAAGTGAATAATTCTCAGTCACATTTGATTGTTGCTACTTTCAATAATAAATATAATATCACAATTATTGTTGATTGAAAAAACCATCACACCTGAATGAAATGATTGACCCAACAGCCTTCGTTCAGTCCGATTTCTGAGCACAATGGTATTAATTCCAATGAAATACAATTAGCAACGATAGTTTATATATTTGGTTGTCACTGAAATCACTCTACCTACGACGAAGAACGAATCCCTATAACTAAACTATAAAGAAAAACCTAGTTTACAATATACCTGCTCAGAATACTGATTAAATTCTAGAATTGATCAAATTCTTTTACAGATTTAGAGTTCATCCTTTAAGATCAATTTCATCGTAATATGTGTTCATGACTAAAATACATTATAAATAATGTTTAATTGTGTTTGATGTATAGAAATGGGATATAATTAGTTTCTTTTTACATCTTTATGTTAACTAATTCAATTTCAATACACGTTCCACTCTAAATTCTGTTCAACATATAGAGTTCTGTCAAGCAAATGGAAGGATAAACGCTCGTGTAAATCAGATTGAAAACTTGAAATGAAATTATATTATATTTGAATCAATTTGACATTACTTCTTTTTTATACAGTTTTTCGCACGTTTCAAATGTTTCTCCATAACATTAAAATGGTATTCTTAATTATATCTATTCAGTTGAAATGTAGACCAGATTATAATTGAAGTATCTCTAAACGTAGGCCTAAACAAAACAAGAAAATATGAACTATGATTCTGTATATGATCAGTATGATGATTTATTTAACCTGCAGAAATAGATATATTTTATAATGTTCCTAGTTACTTTGGCATCATATCCGTATTTTATAGTGATTAATTATCGATAAAATGTATGCATTTGTATACCGAATGTAATACATACATCGATTTAGAAATAAATTGAAACTACTTTTGAAATGAATACTAATTTTATTTATGAAAAGATGTATATATTACAGTTCACAAATGCACACATCCAATTGATAATTAATTATCATGAACTAACGATATGATGTCAAAGCAATCGTTCAATATTATAAAATAGCTCAATTTCTTCAGGTTGTACCATCCACTAATTTGTTATATTCATTGTTATTCTTTGCTATTCTGTGTCTCATAGGCAACCTTCATTGTTATATATTGTTATTTATATAAGATTGCACTTAATTATGATTCTACTAACAAAAACTCGATTGATGAAACAATTGATACAATTAAAAAAACATAAGCCTACATGTATTAAAAATTAAAATAATGTAATTTCGCACTTTTGCCAGCTATAATCAATAATAATTAGTGGATGCTATTCTGAAAGAACCTTCAACAGGTACTAAATTTATGGAAACAGGCATTTCCAGTTTTATATTCAAATTTATCAACATTATACAATATTTTATTTTGTTATGAAATTGATTTGATCTTAATTGCCTGTGACTGTCAAATCGACCAACACGTAATTTGATACATAAACGAGGGTATTATCTAAGTGTAAATATCTAAATGATACTATTAATGACAATTATCAATCAACCTGTTCGCCCACCCCAGATCCAGACTCAATTAGCTCTTCACACTTCCGGTCTATATTCACTAGAACCAATCACTACACGAGTATGACACTTAATATTGGCCACGACAAAGTCACTGATCTGACCAGTACGGGTGACACGCGGATACTGAGGTTGCTAGGAGAGCTAGAACCACACCACACGGCCACATGGATGTATGTATGTCTTCGTGAGAGATCTCCTCTCTCTCACTCCGGCCTCTCATCCCACCGTCCCGTGGATGCAGGTACAATGCCAGCCAAGAGTGTTGTTGATCGAACGAGAAAGAAGTTTAGGTTTTTAATTTCACGATTAGAACGAGAGATTTTAGAGATGAATAAGAACTTGATCGTAGTTGAAGCTTCTTGGATTCTATGATCTATTATTTATTTGGTATATTGTGGAAGCATGTTTCAATGAGGTGTAATAAGGTTCTTTTTCGGATCATTGATGGGTCATTGCATGACAACAAACATACGAGAAGACTAGTACCTCACTATTGGTTTATGATATATATATTTCGTCAAAGGATGAAATATATAAATAAATGATAGAATTAAGAATAATTTTTGCTTTTTAATTTTCCTTTGAATGATAGAAGTAGAGTCTACATTTACATTTTTCCACACATGAAATTGAAAACGAGAATTTCCAAAAGATGTCCTTGTACACCCCGAATAATAATTATAACCAAAATATAATCTCACCCTGATTCATCCTCAGATGATCAAATTTGAAGTACATTAATTCAACATTATCATTACATATTTTGTTTTAAAATTATATATATATATATAATAATATATATATATATATATATATATATATATATAATATATATATATATATATATATATATACATATATATATATATATATATATATATATATATATATATATATATATATATATATATATATATATATATATATATATATATATAATAATTTCTGAAAAATTAGAAAAGAGACATGAGCAAAGAGATGAACAATGAGGTATCACTCCTCCCTCAATCTGCTCGTATCATTAAATTAGAACCCTTTGTTCAGGTCTTCCAACTCCGTGCCTCCATGGCTTCCGTGGTGTAGAAGGTAAGAAGGTGACCAGACCAGATGGTAATCGCGGTACTTTACCGGCACGGCCATGCTTCGAGAGGAGAGATGATGATTTATTGCAGATGAATGATCGAACGGTGATGATGAAATTACTGGTCTAAAATTTTACGAGCTCGAGTAGGTTTTACTGGGGAACTGGTATCTCTATTACGAGTGTTGTATATATTATTAGTTTTTATCACATACAAAATCTTTAAAAACAAATTATTTTGGAATATAATTATTTGTACATACATTTGAATGAATTGAAAGTAAAATGTATTCAAAATACACATGTTAAAAACATGAATAATTATGAAATTATAGCATACTGAGCATCGAGGCTTTTAACAATCCTCATTTCTTACAACCAATGTTGAAAAAATCTAATAATATGTTCGATATCACATCCGGAATAAATTTCTAGAAAGATTCGATCTTGAAAATACATTCACAAAGATACTTCATCTCAGACAAAGGTTCAAATGGTACATGTATACTTGTTTACAGTTGTTATGATTAATGATAGCAAACCTAATACGGCATGCATTGAACTTCATGGGATTTGAACCCGGGACTGTATGGCGCTAAGGGTGTAGCAATACACATCAGGTGGGATATTTATAGTTACTCAATACTTATACCAACTGAATCTTCTGTAGCATCAAATGATGTGAGTAATTTTGTTTGTATTCTGGTTTAAAAAACGGAGAGTAGATCTGTATATTTTGTATATTGGTTCTTAAGAAAGAGCAAGCATGATTGCTATGAAGAACATGTCTGTACGTAGACCACCACGTCATGGTTTGACTTCACGTTAATATAGATGGGTTATATGTTCGACTCCAACTAAAGTGCGACGGGCACGTTATTTGGCACTCGTCACGCTTCCGCTGAAAAGCGTGATCATACTGTCATATCGATGGTTGTTATAAACCCATTTCACGGAAATTCGGTCATCATCACACCAAAATGATATATCCAAAAAAAAATTGAGAAAAACACCAAACAAAATAAATAACCCTCTAGACTTTTCTAAAATATTCCAAGTTAATGGTTGATTAAATCTTCCTTTTTGAAATATCCGGCTTTATTTGACGTTTCTTCTTAGGATTCATATTAATAGTGTTCGGTCGATTGACGGTCTTCAGCACTCAAGTCCATACTTGACGCCTTTCGACGTCGGTTCGACGGTAGGCGTCCATATCGTATAACACTGTTTGCATTAACTGCCTTGTTGACTTTAGCAGAGCTTTCAACAGAAGACACGCCTTACCACGGACAAAAAAAAAAACAGTTTATTTAGACGCTTGGATTTCTGACGTGGTGTTTGAGAGATGATCGACGGAGGCGTCGCGATGCCGTCTTGGACAAATCCGACGCCGCTAGTTTTCTGTCAATGACATGTCAATCACGTTAATGTTTTGAAAGCTGAGTTAATAACTTTTCTTGATAACTTGAACACATTTTGACTGATGAGTGTTGAGGTTTTTGACAGCTAGTTACGGTGCTGGGACTAATGTGATTGGTTAGTCTGTTGGTGATGATAAGTGGTGTGATGACGTAAGCAACTAACCAACATTTGATTGTAGTTAATGGGGAAAATACATTTCGTTGACTCAATAGATGTGTTTATAAATTAATTCCGGAGATATTATTCAAAAAAAAATTGTCCTGTAAACAAGGTCGATTGAAGTTCCTTAGTTGAGCCCGACATTTGGGTTTTCAACTAACTTGTGTTTTATTTAATTATTTTTGCCACCTAGATGACTCTAGAATACTTACAAGGTTGTCACGTGATAGAGTGAACGAAACGGTTTTTATATTCAAGGTTTCAAAATAGAGACAGGAGGAAGCCTCGAACACTGTATATAAACAATTCCATGTTCTTCTAGATTATTTTATCAGATTGAAACGTGAAAAATGTGGATATATTTTTAAAATTGTCGTAGAAAATGACATTGTAATTAAATATGAACAATTTCATCTCAATATTTCAAATATATTGGGAATTGAATATTCACACATTCATAAACTTTCTTGATCATTTTGAAACCAAACAATGCACTTATCTCTAATACGGAATAATTAAATTAATTAAATTTCAAGTTTAAGCTAGGTTCTTAAACGTGCCATGGATTTTAATCCGATTGTTTGAATACACACGTTTCGGTTAGTCGCCAAGAGTTCGCATTTAATGTGGTTTTAGTGATCGTACGTGGTACTGAAACTTTCAGTATCATTAATTATTACCCAGACTAATAGAAGTATGTAGGAATTAAACTTTGAGCTCTTCGAAAGCATGGATGGCGCACAGAATGGTGCATGGATTCTATGGATGTGACTATATTAGTCTCCATAAAGCGGGATTAATTACTATTCCAGTAAGCTTTTAATGTAGTTGGTACTGTAGAATGGTAAGTTTGATGGTATAAGCAACAGACTGTCCGTAATGATCCGCAATTATCATACATATTTGCTGGATTTGTGGTTGTTAAACTTTAGATATGGTTTAATCTTTTGGTATTCAAAGCGTTATTCTTTTACTATTGTTTTGATGGATGTAGTTTCAATCTAAATTTCAATAACAATATTATAACAAATTTACATACTGTGTGAAATTGTTGAATACATTTTACGTTAACGGATGACTTGAGAAATATGCAACATTGATTGATATTTTGTAAAGAATTTGTCCATGTCTCATACTTCGAATCACTTCATCAGCCGTGTTTCTTCTTGTAGGTCTTCAATCCGGTCTCACCCTTCTTTTGTATACGAATTTCTTAGAATCAATGCAGTCCATTTATGGAGACATGTCTTATTTTGAGTACGTGTTAATTGTTGTTTTGATGCCAAATTATTACAAAAAATATCTCAAAAAAAGAGATAAACGATCGATTAAAAGAACAAACAATTAGTCAACTAGTCTCCCGTCTGGATCAGTCAGTCAAGGTATTGCTTGGGTCTAGTAAAGTCAAGTCAGACGTGGGTTCGAGTCACGCATACGGTATGGATTTTGTAGAAACATTATTCAATATCTTCCGCTCATTCGTATCTCAAATAAATCAGTAACTGGTAAAGCCATTAATAAAACAAATAAGAAAAAACCAAAAAATAAACAATATAAGGGAGATGGTTTGGTGAGGGTTCCGTGAACACACTTAAAACTTAAAACTTAGGCACACTTAAAACGTTTATCAAATTATATCATTTGATAATTGATCTATTGCATTCACTATTTTAAACATAAAAGGGACCTGAATCCTTCGAAAAAAAAAGGAAATAAAAATAATAAGAATAAGAGGAAAAAGAAAAACAAGATAAAAATAAGAATCAAGATTTTTTTATCCCCATGCTTGGATCCCACCCCTGAAATTATTATCCCAAGATTAATTGTTTGTTAAATGAGTTTTCTTATTAATAATTATTCTTTGGGGTGGCAAGATCGCCCTTGTGGTGTCCTGTCCAAACGATCCTATCTTTCATCCATAGCCTTTATTGGGGAACAATGATTCTGTATCAAGTTTCGATGTTGTTAACAAAAGATACCTGCTAGTACATGTATTATTGTATCTTGGGTATTACTGTATCTTGGGACAAAGTTTAGAAGATATACATTTTATCAATAATACAAGTACACCATATTAAATGTACCTTGTGCATATTAAATGTACCTTGTGCAATACTGCTCCGGTGTAAAGATAACAAAGAACAAATCTAAGAATCGGTTAACTATTAAAACTCGTGATCAGTTAGATATAATTGACTTTGGCGATGAATAAAAAATACCACTCCGAGACGTGTTACAATTAAATATAATTACATTTACATTTAACATTCTCGGAATATTTACTTACATACTTGAACCACCTGGATACCGATCATGATCTCTTAGACATCACAACAATTTACTTTTTTCTTTATTGTTGCTGGCAATTAGTGGCGAACAGAGCTTATTGAGATGATTCTTAGAATACATTTTATTCACACAAAGATTTGATGGACACTATGTATAAGATCGTAACGATTGAATTCCGATACAGACGAATCTCTAATGAAATCCAATCCAATCCAATTCAATCGGTTATTGGTATTAGATTTGGTATTATATGGTATAGATATCAGAGTTGGTTGTTTAACTTAAGGTGGATCCAGAATAATGAGGGAAATCAATTCTCATCAGAGTATTGCTTAATTGAAACATTGGACAAAAAATGGAATAGGCCTAAGATGTTTTATATTTGATCATATTAACACATAACACTTATGACCAGAAAATAAAGATGGGCTGAACTTTTTTCAAAAACATAAATATGAACAAATGTAAGCCTTTACTATAAATTCTTACATTTTCAAGTCTTCTTTGCTATTGCGGCTATACGTATATGCTAATCCCAAAATGGGTAATCACAATGTTGTGTTTTTGAATTTCTACGAAATTATTTCCGGATCCGTGTAAAGCAAACTAGAAAGAGCTAGATTATTCAAGTTGATGGATTTTTTTTTATTAAACAATCTTTTTGGGGCCAATATTTCTGAACTGATGTAACAATATTCAAACAATTATATTATGCATAACCAAATGAGGACGATTATAGCAAATTAATTGAATATATGATGAACAAATACAGGATTTTGTTTTCCGGATTTAATTGATTTCGTAAAATATTCAACATGTGATTTATATTACGTTTGTCAGAACAGAAATGTGTAGAATCACCTTAATATCGAATATGAAGCTATAATTGTCTAGACAGAGAATGTTATGGATGTTCGCGTAATGTATTGGTGGATTGCTGAAATTGTAGACGATGTCTGTAGCTTAAACATTCAATGATTTATTGTATGAAACAAGAAATATTTAAACTCATACTTGTACCTTTACCATGTTTACAAAAACACCGCTCGTATTCAAATGTCTCACATTTTTACTTGAACGGTAGAAACTGATGGCGCGCGCGAGTATTTTATGAAGAACATTTTATAATTTTCATTTGGTACCATATTTTGTTTGTTTGATGCTGATATATAGTAAATAGGCCTACATACTTATCTCGAATGTTTAAAAAAATACGTTACCGTGTCTACCCGAAAAACTTGATACAAATTTGAAGATATCTTTTTTATTAATCATGATTTTTTTTTAAATATACTTAATACTTAGCCATCAATTCTTGCAGCATTGATTTTACTCACGAGTTCGTCATAATATTGCAAAGAGTGTATCAGTATATCGTGATTTATGTATAGAAAGTGAATATTCTATTAGTTACTCGATATAAATAATACACTTAAACTCAAAGAGTATGATTAATTTACTAGCAAAAATGGACATTCCAAGTAGACTGCATATTTTCCTGTAGCGCTAATTATTTTATTATTCCTTGATTAATATTTATTGTTTTTAAAGTCGTAGTTATTATTTCAAATGCCAAGCTGAATGTCGGCAATAAGTGAAGCGGTAAATAATGTTTTCTAGTAAAATCACTTTGGATTAATGAAGAGTCTTAGCGGTTTCGTTTCATGTTATAATCACAGAAATTCCAGAAGAAATGAAACTGAACTTTTTATCAACTCTCGAAATACCTTTTGAGAGATTTAATGTTACGGTGTACAATACTGCAGTTAGTTTTAAGAGACAGAGCTGCTATATTAGAAGTCAGTCATAAAATGATGAGATACCATAATGTGCAGTTAAAATGCTTAGATAAAGTTGGGGAATACATTAGTTCTGCGTTGTGTAGCTGCAAATGCATTATATCAGAAGTATGCTCAGTTCATATAATTCTTATATAAAATAAAATAAGTTCATGATAACATTGTAGTCTTATGTAGTTTATGCGTATATCTATATTTGTAATTTCCTCAGTAGGTAGCCGACCGCTAAAAATCATTAATTATTTTCATCGTTCGTTTATATTTCTCTAGTTAAATTGGTTACTATATCACAGTTTAATTTTCGGATTTTACCAAATTTGAATGATTTATAGATTATTATAAGAATATGAGTAATTGATTCATTCTTCTTCAATATTTGAGTGATGCACTGTTTCATTTTACTTCTTTTAAAAAATATCATTTTCACTGCATCATTTTTAACACTCTATTTTCTTACAAACCTAAAAAAAGTATCTTTCTCCATTGTTCATTCAAATCTTGCATTATTAATATTCTTTTCACTGCCTTTTTTCCCTGACAAAACATTTCAATGACTGTGACAGTCGCAACCCTGCAAGTAGTTTTTCAAGTCATCTGTCTTAGACTTTGTAAAAGTGGTTTACATTTACACCTAATGCCCGTCTGTTTTTGACAACTGCTATTTAACATCAGCGAATACACGAACCTTCATAGCGATGTCGGTCGACCGTCTTTCTTATCTGTAAACAATAGCGATTGGTAGATTCGAACCGCCAACAATCTTGAATGCATACCGACACAAAGAAGAAGGTGATTATAAAATATGAACTAAAATTTGTATGGAAGACTGAGATGGTCTTAGGATTAGACACAAAGAGTAGGACGGGCAAATTGTGACCGTTAATTCATTACAGTTGATTGCGTATCAATCTATTGATGAATGAGCCACAATAATCAGTTGTTATATTCAAAATGGACCAAACTGATTTTTGATCTCAAGAAACATAATTATTCATTTACAGGAAAAAACAATTTGTTGGTATGAAAATTGCTTCCGTTCAAATTTTATGACATGTCTGTAACTACTTTTATAGTAAAGATAAAATCACTTCTGCCTGCCAGGCATATGCTACATGATTCAGGATGTGAATGTGAACTTAGGATTATTATTTTTCAGAGTTATTTTTATTTTCTTATGGACATTTTATATTATTTTTTGTTCAATCAAACTGATCCATCAAAACAGCGTTGCTCTAAAGGACAACTTTTGGTATGGGAAACGAAAGTGCCTAAATTATTCATAATAATTGTATTATAAATGATAAATCACTAATTAAATACACATCATGATTTGGAATTGTCAAGTCGATACAATACTTCAATTCTCTTCAGATTGTATACATTATCTACTGGGCAAAATTCAAGATATATATAAACGGACAACAGTTCCAATAAAATGTAAATGTTAGACATATTGCTCAAATGGTCTGAAAAAACAGATATAAACATCTACATCCCTGTTTTGTTTTGAAGTATGCGAGGAACTCTTTATTTTTCTGCTCGATATAATTTTCATGGAATATAATCCCAATATTGATTTTTCACCCATTGTGTTTGGGGAGCTCGCTCACGACAGAGGGTGAATTCAAATGGATCCAACACGCCCTTCAAACATTTGATTTTTTTTCATTCGGTCATATTTAACATTTTTTGACAATCTATAGCCATTATGTCGCAAAAAGATAAAGAATTTCGTTTTGTTACAATAATACACGTCGTTAAAAGAACGCCCTGCCTTGTATAGCTCTATTTTCTATACCCGCCCACTTCTAGCTAAGGGTTAGAAATACAACTACACTATAACAAGTGGCACTTCACGATCAAACTTTCACTTTATTGCCTAAACGAACGAACGAACAAAGATGTGACAATTCGAGACAGTCTTGTCTACTGGTGCTGGAATTGCTATAAGACAAAAACCAAAGCAAAATGCATCAGAAGAGAGAAAGACACTTTTTAACCTGAATTTATATTATCGTACTTATATAAAAAAATCCACCGTAGGTTTTTTAATTGTTTAAAAATTAAAGGAATTTAATTATCACACATTTTCTACAAGAGATTCAAAATGCAAAATGTGAAAAATTTAAAAAGAAAGACATGTTTCGCTAAGTTGTACTATTTTCCTGGTAGAAATGTTATATCATCACTTCATTATCAACTTATCAACACTTCATAGCTTCATCACTCGTACCTCCAAATACCATAGCTATGGTGGGGTCGTCAAGCGAGCCATAATAATTTTATCATCATCTGAGTGTTAAATTGTTCCGATTATGATGTATAATATATTCAATATAATATTTTCGAATTCTCGTTTAACCGTCGTCCAAGTTTTAGTATCCTGGCGGATAACTGCCTACGAAGCGTCCGCACAAACACATAAATACGAATGATGACAACACTTTGGAGTTATCATTTGGCCAATGTCTAGATACTGTGTGTGTGTGTGTGTGTGTGTGTGGTATTATATTTTATTACAAGATAAGACGATGCGAGCGCAAGTGAACTATAATAACAATAAAAATAAAAACAAGTTACGACTTACAATTAGTCTGAATTGTATTGACATTGTTAGCTTATAGTATTGTCTGCTCCTAATTTAGAGTTTATGAACGATCGAGATGACGGTAATAAAAGGAGAGGTATCAAAAGATCAGACGTATTATTGGTGTATTGGGTTATAAGGATTCGTGCTCAAATAGTGGAACTAAACACATCAGCCAAACCAATTAAAAGAGTGTTATTATATTGTTATATATATTGTCATATAAGTTATAAGTAAAGTAGAAGAAGCATATCAGTAATATACAAATAATTCGTTACTTAAGTAAATACCAATTATAGTACAATGGACTATATAAATAATCTCGTCCATAGGAGACGAAGATTCCGATCGTCTGTTTTTCCCTACCTCCCATCACTGACGAACAAGTGCTTCGAATAGTGATCACAACGAGAGGAAAAAGTGATTACATTAATATATTAATAAATTTTTAGAAGTCATTCATGTTACATATAATATCTTGAATATATATGAAAATGATTTAATCATTTGAAATGTTTACTTTCCGTTCTTTTTTTATTGAAGAAACCGCCGAAAAGAACAGATAACGTTTCCGTTTCCGTTTAATCTCCTATTAATTTTTTTCGAAAAAAAGAAGGAAATAATTATAAATATCATTTAAAAAATATGTCAGACCCTTTTTAGTGTCTATATACATATAATTATGACAAAACCGTATCAGTTTCTTCTTACTTCGTTGTAACCGCAACTATACTATAGTGCAGCTGTGCAGCAGCCAAGTAGCATTTTGTCCTAGGATGCATTTGTGCAAGACCAGTGTGAGTTGCAGCGTGAAAGTATACTTCTTATTGTATAATACGATGTCACTTTGATATGTTTACATGCACTTCTGACCATGCAATCTGATAGCATCTGATACGAGTTCAGTTAAACTGTGTGCAACAGTTGTGCAAGTGCAACAGTTGTGCCAATGCAACAATTATAACATGTGCATCGCTACGAAATGGATGTTTATAAACAGAAGATGTGATGAAGGGATATAGATTATATGCAATGCAACACAAATCACGAAGTTGTAAAAGCGTGAGCATTGATCATTTTTGTGTAGTTTAATTCAAACGAGATGAAGATTTTCTAACAATACCAGGAAAATTCTACGATTGGCGTTGTGAGATGAACGAGATTCTACATAATTATAATAGTAGAGAAATACGAAAATAACAATAAAACCGTGTGATCATATATATATATATATTTATATTGGTATTACCTAATCTCGTTGTAATTTGCCTTTTTGTGATGTGAGTGGTTGGATCACAAAAGAACCTGTGGTCCTGATGTTTCCGTCCCAAACTAGGAAGGAACCATTTTCAGGAGCCTATATGTGGTAGTCTCATAGAACTCACGAATCTAGCCCATGCACCATTTTAAATGAAAAATTCTTTCGAGTCTTAGAAGAGAATTCTTTAGAAGAGTGTTTTGTCAAAAATGGTATAGCTTCAATTATTAGGAACATAGTACTGAGCGTATTACGCGATTCAATTATCATTCTTAGAAATCATTTATACAGTCAAAATTAGCTTCATTATTTATTATTTCATCATTTTAGTCTCAATTCAGCCTTATATTTAAATTGTTATTCATTTGTATTTATCTAAATTTTAATTCAATTGTTATTCTGTGTCATCAAGGCAACCCAATATACATGGGCAGAGATCGAAATAAAGATTTATATATATGAAATAGGTTTCAACTCGTTGCTCTTCCAAAGAAAGTACTGATTATAAAACTGAACCTTTCTCTAAACCTGTCTATAATAAGGATATACCTACTAATAAAATAACAAGTCTTATCTCATTTTCCACATTTAAAATATATTTTATAGATACATTTATATAGCTATAATTTGCATCGTGTTTCAGATAAGATTCACAATGATTGCAGAATATAACACATAAAACACTGAGAGAAATAAATTATTCCAAATGGTAGGTTAATACGAATGCGTGTGTATAAAAGTCACTTGTATTTCATTTGAATCGAATAGATAGATCCAGAACATAAAGAACAAGTTTGTACCATTCATCTGGATAAAACTGCGTAACGGTATCACGTAGAGGCGTAAATTTACAATTCACAAGCATACCATGTACGTATATGAACTCGAGACGAAATGGCCTTTTCGAACGCGTAAACACAAAATGGAAATTTAGTATTGATAGTATTTTTATGATGAGTATCTTACTTTTTATTTTTTTACTATTCTTGGAAATCAGATGTTGAAAAAAGCTAGTAAGTTGGTACATTGACTCAGGATTAGTCAGTGGTTGGTAATTGATTTTAACTGAATGGTTAATCGCTGTTCGTATATCGATTGATTTATTGGAAAGGAACGATGAACCACGACTCGAATCATCGAAATGATCGAAGTATTGAACTACAATGATCACTTATCGTGCATATATATAAATATATATCCTTTCAACCTCAACATGTCCAACCAATTCAATTACAAATATTACAAATATAGAGAGCCGAACAATCTTATTTTCTGCTGTTCGCAGCATGTTGTTTTGGGATACAATAATAATGTAGCTCAAGAAAGCGAGCGTGGAGTGGAGGATTAAGAGAAGGCTACGTTATTATGCACATATTCTAATGGAAGAAATGTTGGGAATAGTGGGGATGAGACATGTCTTGAAGTATTATCTTCCGATCATGGTAGTATAATAAATTTGGTGAATTGGGATGACTAATATGTTTATAACAAGAGTATAACCAGCTGCGCGTCTTCCTTCCAACTCGAGGCACGCGCTATTCATATTAGATGGAAAATATAATTAGTCGTAGCCAAAATGAAGCTGAATAAGGCCTAGAGAATGGTTAAAAAAATCTCATTTCTAATGTAATCTTGTATTTCGATGAATGAATACATGGGGTGAATATCAACTTCTCTTTGATTATCATCTTGGTATATTAGAGATGCTATAAAGACATTATTAATACTTCACAAATCTGTATTGCTACGTTCAGTTCGAGAAATCATGATTAATTTTGAAAGCTCATGATAATTTCAGCAAAACATTGAAAGAATCAAAGTGTTTTAATCTAAACTACAAATCAAGTCATTGCCCCTGGATGCGAGCATGGAATCTGCAATAATTATATACCTCAAATCATGCGTGGTCAAGAGTCGGAAGGAACAACCGTTGATGGTAGATTGCACAAAAGACGGTCAATCGGAACCGTCATAAATTCCGAATGAATATAATAGGTTTGAATATCTAAAATCATAATTATTATGCCACATATCAAGACAGAATAACTGTCAGATGAACTTGAAACTCAATTATAATTATATTCTAATTGGATGTTTTTTTTTATCAAAGTGAAGATTTTAATTATTATTCGCTGAAACTTACGACTTGAGTAATTAAACATTGCAATTGTTGTAGTGAAAAAGAAGAATGCTTCAGTTACCGACTGATCAACTCGTCGGAACACTGTAATTACATTTGAGTAGTGACTGTCAAAAGTTATTACTGTAATTATGTCAAATCGAAGCGTTAAGACAATCATGGAACGTCTTGAGCTACAATAAGCAACAGTGTAATAAGGAATATCTTGTTTTAAACTAATTATGATCGAACTTAATTTAAATATCTACAATTAGTTTTAACTCTTATTGCGAACAGTAACAAAAATGTGAATGTAAAATATTATTTGTCCATGTATAATATGTTCATATATATATTAGTATATAATATATAGTCATAATCATTGAACTATAACTATATTTTCAAGAGATTGTCATTGTTTTATTGCATTACTTAATTTGTTCATCATAATTGTATTGTGTTTGAGATAAACTCTATAGCGTATGAATTATTGACTACCTATGTAGTTATTTGTAATGATTATTTATCGATCTATTTACTTTACGTGAATATTACTATTATTATGACGAAGTTTTTTCTTACAATCGATCATTGCTTTTGAGATGCTCTGTACAAAAGTACACCATATAAAAATAAAAAAAACTAATATGTATCTCTCTCTCTCTCTCTCTCTCTCTCTCTCTCTCTCTCTCTCTCTCTCTCTCTCTCTCTCTCTCTCTCTCTTGCTCTCTCCCTCTCTCTCTCTCTCTCTCTCTCTCTCTCTCTCTCTCTCTCTCTCTCTCTCTCTCTCTCTCTCTCTCTCTCTCTCTCTCTCTCTCTCTCTCTCTCTCTCTCTCTCTCTCTCTCTCTCTCTCTCTCTCTCTCTCTCTCTATATATATATATATATATATATATATATATATATATATATATATATATATATATATATATATATATAATAGAATCAAATCAGTGATTAAAAAGTTGTGTGAGGACTATGAAATTGGGTATCAATTCTCAGTTAAACCCAGATCGGCCAATATAATTCACCTAATCTTGGTACATTTTCTGTAATTTTCATTGTTTTGCTTTATATTCAACCCTCCAATAGGTGTACGTGTATACTTCGAGTGAATTCGAAGTGAATATGTGAAAAGGTTAGGTTATATATATTATCTGAATGCAATATGTAATATGAAATATTATATAATATTCCTGAAATTCTCGGAGACAACAGGGAATTAGTATTCTGTAAAACAATATCACTATATAGTATGAAAAGAATTCAAAACTCACCAAAAACACAATAGAAATGTGCACTATTCACTGAATAATAAAATGTAATATCAAACAAATATAAACAAGCAGAATAAGCTCATTGGGTTCCGTGTGTGCCAACAAAATAAGACAACCCATACTTCAATCGTATCCTACACGTAATCAGATAAAACCCACCATAGACAAAAAACACACATTATTTAACTTTCCCCAATTTCTAGTAGATAGACAGAGAAAAAAAACACTGCTGATTGTCTGGATGTTTTCCTCTCCATTTGTTGCTGAATGGCTATCGACTGGATCCGAGAAAAAACACACATTTTTATCAACCCATCTCCTTGGCGTCGATAAAGTAGACCTAATTCTTTGAGTAACGAAAGGTAAATACAACTGGAATATTCTATGGCATCTGGTAAGAAATCAGTACTATAAAAGTTGTCATTTATATTGTTATTTGATTTAGTTCAATGTTTAGATTCATATTTTATAAATTATTTTTTTATTATTTTCAATTATCATTAGTATCCTATTTTTTGTATGTTATCGTTAATTATTTCAATTTTATTTCAATTTTATATCACTTCAGTATCAGTTATTTGATTATGTTTGATTATATTTTTCTATGTATTTTATTTTTATGAATTCGCTGTGGAGTCAGGGACCAATAAAGGTTTTTATATGTAATTATTATGAGTAATGGAAATTAACGCGAAGTTTTCTTATTATAGTGTTCAGAACACAGATTTTGGGGTGAAAATCTGGGTAGCTATAACAATAGGTGATATCACATCAAATCTAGAGGGTAGTCCTCTTTGTACTTTGTGCCTTCAGTTCGAAATCATATTTGTTACTTATTCACCTAAACATAAGAACTACTTTCCATTTTTCTAAATGTTGCTTAACGACTTTACTAACGCTATGGCTATGTGGGGATACGAACGAGCGAGTGAAAATGAAATGATGATAGGTGAAATGACGTTTACAATAACCCATGATTCATGCGAAAGTTAAAACCATGCCATTCCTTACTCCAGTACAGTGAGATACTTATCTCAGCCAAAGGGGCTGCTATCTACTTCTCTCTTTCTTCGCGTAGAAAGAGTTAAAGAACCCGTAGAAACTAGTTATTTCTATTCCCACATCTCTCCACACTAACATTCATCTTCTCCTTCTTTCCAATTTTATCATATTTTTTATCTTTTCGCATAATTAATGAATTAAAAATATATAGGCCCAATGCTGTTTTTTTCTACGATCAAAAATAATTGAAATAATAGCTTCTTATATTTAATAGTTCATTTGTATAATAATTCGTAAATTTCAAACGTCGACATAAAATTTTAAAGTCGCATTCCCTTCAATTCGAGCATCTTGAAATATCTCCAAAACAGTGAAGCATAAATGCTTTTATTGAAGAACAATGTAAGTTATTTCGATTTACAATTACTTTGGCCCCTCGTATCAAATGAAGACGCAACCCCGCGCGTCTAACAAAACAGAGTCATAAAGACAGGCGATTCGAATTTTCAGTGGCAAGATAGCGTTGAGTGAAGGGTTTGCACCGTGATTGCCTGAGGTGGTGGGTGGACGCCTGGGGAGGGGAGAGGGAGGGAGGGAGGGAGGGGGATGGTTAGTGGAAGGGAGTTATTTATTGGGCTCGAGGCCAGAATAAAAGTCATCTCATTGTGTTCGACCAGATATGAACCCGCTACTTCAAGATTTCAAGATTGACAAGGCAATTGATTCGGATGAAATATATTTTCATGAACGACTATGTTCATATGTTTGAACTTTTTCCGTTCTAAGTTATGTTCTCGATAAATTAGATTGAGGTATAAGGGATGGTCAATTTTATGTATTCTATCACAAAAGTTGCGGAGAAGTATTAAACTACGCAAGTTAAAAATCGATATTTTTTGTGAGGGCATTCGGAAGTGATCATAAAAATAGTATATTTTCTATACCTAATGTTTTTTAATACTTTTAACCCTCTATTGCAAGTTAGTTTGAACTATGGTATGGATAGTTTATGAATAGTATAGAATATAGTATGGATAGTTGGATGATTGTACGAGTGAGCGTTTCTACCGTACACGAAACAACATTTTTTTGCATTCCACAGTTTAAATATTGAAAAAACACATTGTGATGAGACATGGCATGCACAATTGTCATTCTCTAGCTTGAAACTATTATTTGAGGGAAATGAAAATAAAATATAAATCATCAATATTTTTCAAATGCGTGAATCCAGAGGAGAGAATAATTAAAGTCCTCCAAAAAATAAATAATGTACTGAAGATGACCAAAGTATAATAATATAAATCATAACAAACTGTCATTAGAATTGCTGTCCTGAAGAGAAATTATAAGTATTATATACCAAACCAATGCATCCATTAGATCCATACATTTACAAAAATACAATCAATCAAGTTATAGTTGAATGTGCAGTGTTGAATGCGCTAACATGTCATTCATCGTACAAGGAATGTGCAGCGTTTTCCTAGTTTTAATTAAAGAAACGTCTGAACAGGCACGTTTTCTATTTCAATCGATACATTTCTAAAAATATCCTCATATCCAAAACTTGAAATTAATGTTTTTCTCAACCGGCGAATATAACATTTTATACAGATTGAAATTGAAAATTATTGAAAAAGTTCAAAAATGATATAAATTTTTTTTTCCCACAACTTTGCGGAAGCCGTGAGTAGTATCAAAATGCGGAGGCAATCGATAGCTTTCCGAAAATCGAACAATCAGCCCGATCGCATGATGAGTTCTCAAGCAATCGCCGATCGAAGATAGTCGATTTATTGTTGACATAGTAGTACGTGGAAAAAAGAAAAAAACAAAAAATGTCAATTTTTTTTGCCGAAACCGTGTGTGGTATCAAAATGAAGGTACATTCAATCGATTGCGAAAAATGTCAATTTCAGCCCGATCCAATGTCTGGTTCTCCGGCAAACATGTTTTGAACAACCCCCCGCGGATCGGGTGTCGGAAAATTTATGATTTTCTTTGGAAAATTTTTCACAGAGTCGTGTGTGGTATCGCAATGAAGGTGCATTCATTTGATTGCATAAAATCTCAATTTCGTCCCGATCCAATGACTGGTTCTCCGGAAAAAGATTCTTGAAAACCCCCTCCCGCAGAGGGGTATAGGAAAATTTACGATTTTCTTTGGAAAATTTTTCACAGAGTCGTGTGTGGTATCGCAATGACGGTGCATTCATTTGATTGCATAAAATCTTAATTTCGTCCCGATCCAATGTCTGGTTTTCCGAAAAATAATTCTTGAAAACCCCCTCCTGCAGAGGGGTATAGGAAAATTTACGATTTTCCCTGGAATTTTTTTGTCGAAGCCGTGTGTGGTATTGAAATGAAGGTCCATTCAATTGATTGCGGAAAATTTTTATTTCGTCCCAATCCAATGTCTGGTTCTCCGGGAAACAATTCTTGAACACCCCCTCCCGCAGAGGGGTGTCGGAAAATTTACGATTTTCTTTGGAAAATTTTTCACAGAGCCGTGTGTGGTATCGAAATGAAGGTACATTCAATCGATTGCGAAAAATTCTAACCTCAGCCCGATACAATGTATGGTTCTCCGGCAAACATGTTTTGAACAACCCCCTGCAGATCGGGTGTAGGAAAATTTGCGTTTTTCTCTGGAAATTTTTTCACAACGGGGTGTGGTATCAAAATGAAGATTTTTAGCCCGATCCAATGTATGGTTCTCTGAGAAACATGTTTTGAACAACCCCCTGCAGATCGGGTGTCGGAAAATTTGCGATTTTCCTTGGAATTTTTTTCACACATCCGTGGTATAAAATGAAGATACATTCAATTGATTGCATAAAATTCTAATTGTAGCCCGATCCAATGTATAGTTCTCCGGCAAACATGTTTTGAACAACCCCCTGCAGATCGGGTATCGGAAAATTCACGATTTTCTTTGGAAAAATTTTCACAGTGTCGTGTGTGGTATAGAAATGAAGGTACGTTCATTTGATTGCGTAAAATCTTGACTTTGTCCCGATCCAATGTCTGGTTCTCCAGAAAAAAAATCTTGAAAACCCCCTCGGAAAATTTATGATTTCCTTCGGAATTTTTTTTTCGAAGCCGTAAGTAGCATCAAAATGCTGAGGCAATCGCTAGCTTTCAGAAAATCAAACAATCAGATCGATCGCATCGTGGGTTCTCCAGCAATCGCCAATCGAAGATTGTCGATTTATTTTTGACATACGGGTACTAGTACGTGGAAAAATACAAAAAAACAAAAAAATTCAAACTTTTTTGCCGAAGCCGTGTGCGGTATAAAAATGAAGGAACATCCAATCGATTGCGAAAAATATTGATTTTAGCTCGATCCAATGTCTGGTTCTCCGTAAAAAAAATCTTGAAAATATAGGAAAATTTGCGATTTTCTCTGGAAATTTTTTTACACAGTCGTGAGTGGTATCAAAATGAAGATACATTCAATTGATTGCATAAAATTCTAATTTTAGCCCGATCCAATGTATAATTCTCCGAAAAACATGTTTTGAACAACCCCCTGCAGATCGGGTGTCGGAAAATGTACTGGTTTTCTTTGGAAAGTTTTTGTCGAAGCCGTGCGTAGTATCAAAAAAAAAGGTACATTCAATCGATTGCGAATATCGTTAATTTTAGTCCGATCCAATGTATGGTTCTCCGGAAAACATGTTTTGAACAACCCCCTGCAGATTGGATGTCGGAAAATTTACGATTTTCTTTGGAAAATTTTTCACAGAGTTGTGTGTGGTATCAAAATGAAGGTACATTCAATCGAATGCGAAAAGTTCTAACTTTGGCCTGATCCAATGTATAGTTCTCCGGAAAACATGTTTTGAACAACCCCCTGCAGATCGGGTGTCGGAAAATCTACGATTTTCTTTGGAAATTTTTTCACAGAGCTGTGTGTGGTATCGAAATGAAGGTTCATTTAATTGATCACGGAAAATTCTTATTTTGTTCCGATCCAATGTGTGGTTCTCCGGAAAAAAATTCTTGAACACCCCCTCCCGCAGAGGGGTGTAGGAAAACTCACGATTTTCTTTGGAAAATTTTTCACAGAGCCTTGTGTGGTATCGAAATAAAGGTCCATTCAATTGATTGCGGAAAATTTGTATTTCGTCCCGATTCAATGTGTGGTTCTCTGAAAAAATATCTTGAACCCCCCCTCCCGCAGAGGGGTGTGGGAAAACTCACGATTTTCTTCGGAAATTTTTTCACAGAGTTATGTGTAGTATCAAAATGGAGATACATTCAATTGATCGCATAAAATTCTAATTTTAGCCCGATCCAATGTATAGTTCTCCGGCAAACATGTTTTGAACAACCCCCTGCTGATTGGGTGTCGTAAAATTTACGATTTTCTTTGAAAATTTTTTCACAGAGTCGTGTAAGGTATCAAAATTGAGATACATTTAATTGATTGCATAAAATTCTAATTTCAGCCCGATCCAATGTATAGTTCTCCGGCAAACATGTTTTGAACACCCCCTGCAGATCGGGTGTCGGAAAATCTACGATTTTCTTTGGAAAATTTTTCACAGAGCTGTGTGTGGTATCAAAATAAAGGTTCATTCAATTGATTGCGGAAAATTCTTATTTTGGCCCGATCCCATGTATGGTTCTCCGGCAAACATGTTTTGAACAACCCCCTGCAGATCGGGTGTCGGAAAATTTACGATTTTCTTTGGAAAATTTTTCACAGAGCTGTGTGTGGTATCGAAATGAAGGTTCATTCAATTGATTGCGTAAAATTCTTATTTCGTCCCGATTCAATGTCTGGTTCTCCGGCAAAAAATTCTTGAACACCCCCTCTCGCAGAGGGGTGTAGGAAAACTTACGATTTTCTTTAGAAAAGTTTTCACAGAGTCGTGTGTGGTATCAACATGAAGGTACATTCAATCGATTGCGAAAATTTTTAATTTTGGCCCGATTCAATGTATGGTTCTCCGGCAAACATGTTTTGAATAACCCCCTGCAGATCGGGTGTCGGAAAATTTACGATTTTCTTTGGAAAATTTTTCACAGAGTCGTGTGTGGTATAAATATTATCTTCTTTAATCACAAAAGTCAATGTAGTCGACAGTGTATCTTATCAAATGTCCAAATACATTATTGTATAGCTGTTATGCAACCCTTATTAAAATCAAGCGACGCTATCTGTGAGACGCGTCTTCAAACATGATACTAAGTTCAGGCGTCCGCCGGGTACAGCTAGCGCTAGTGCAGCTATTTAGTTCACGACGTCGCCACTTCGTTTCCAGCAGCACCAACTTGAAATCTCAAAAAAAAAAACTAATAAAAGTACACCACCCTAGCGAACATTTCGTCAGTTTTACTATCCTAGCACACTACTTGACATTCACTATTCCAATATAATGGGATATCAAATACAAGAAAAGATATAGCTGTACCAGCTGGTAAATCCATCAATAAAAACAGTAACAGACGAAGGTGTTTTTAATGCCGACTTATAAGAAGTGACAGATGACAAATCGTTATAAGACGGCGTTTTGTTAGGGGCCTCTATAAAAATTCGGCACCCCTATCGGCGATATAAATTTTTTATCGGAAAAAATATACAATCTCTTTTCAATTTTGACAGTTGAATGGTATAAGATTAATAGTCTGTTCACAAGAGACAAACGCACGTCTAAAACGGTAGAAAGATTATACAAAAGGAATAGATATTTTTATTTCGAGACTAATATAACAACGTACTTATTTTTGTTACAAAAGGAATATTGAGAATGTGGTCACTATGGAGGGGGAATCGTTTGAACTTTCGGATTGAGAAACTGCATAATATTTTATATTTTGGATAGGCATCCAAGAGCAAAATGTAAAATTATTTCATCTTCAATTTGAATTCCTAATTCAAATCATTCAAACTAGTTCTGAATCTTTCAATTCGAGCCGAATTATAATTCGTAGAACTAAAATTATCCCATCAAGTTCACTATTTGCGGCTATTGATTTTTCTCTAATGAACGCTAATGAATCCTTTTTTCATTCGAAATGTCGTTATTTTTAAAGAAAAGCAATTCAAATTCTCAAGTGTCTATTTCTCTAACTAATGTAAAAAGTCATAATTGTGTATTTATATCGAAATATTTTTGCATAATTATTGATAAATATAAAATTAAATGATACTCGTAATATTGAAGGTACTACTCTTCAGTTCATAGCATATAAAATAGCCAAAAAACTATAAAATTTTCCACCCTTGAATTCATTTTAATCTTCTACTCCAGATGGCAACGTTCAATATTCCAGTAGTGAATTAATAACACATCGCTAATGGTGAATACGATCCATCTATTTTTAAAGGATGTATTACATTATTTACAAATTACGATAGCTTTGCTGTCTCTTGTGTTATCAGCTTTTCTTCATGGAAATAGGACATGCACATTTGTTTTCATTAACTGTAACTATTTCAGAACGAATATCAATAAATTCAGGTCCAAATACATAAATATAAATCCAGCTTGTCATGTTCAAACAATAGTAACTAAAATTAATCATATATGTTAAAATTATTTACAAAATATAAGGATTAAAAATAACGGATAGAACTTCAGTAAGCTATATAGTATTTGATTATCACGACTGAATAAAAAAATTCACATTTTCAATTTATTTGATTTTATATTAGTATAAATACGTAGCGTTTTTCCATAAAGAACCGATAGAATTATATGTCTTCAGAAGTACTTGTAAACTATTCATATAGTTCCATTCGACTTTATAATTTTCGATTCTTGTACTAAAAATAAGTAAATATAAAAGGTTGTGGACGTGAAATATCAGATTTGTATTCTCACGACATGTGAAACCACGATATAAAACTGTGTTTGGTTTATTTTTCATAAAAAAACAATATTTCTGCCTTATATTTCCATCTGAATAAAACGAGATATACTTTTGACTTACAGTTGACAATACGGGTTGTGATTTGATCTTTGATCTTGGATAAAAAGTTCTTAAGCTTAGCTTTCATTTTTCATAGAACATCCAATGTGCGTAGTAATCCATAATAAATGATAACAATATATCACTTGATAATTAAAAACAAACTCGGATTTCCTTTCTTCAGGCGGAGCAAGATAATATTTCAGACTTATTTGCGACGTAACTGGGATTTAGAAAATAGATATAGGTCTATATGACTATATAACATATACCTTCCACATATACTCAATTACTCGGGGAAACTTATATCTGTTTTTACCGACTCGTTTTTCCATAGACAATACCTCCATAACCGTAAACCAATAACAAATAACCAATGAACCATAACGTATAACTTACAAGATGGACTTTTTTCAGAAACTTCCTCTCAGAATGATCAATTACATTTTACATACATTTTTATTTGTTCATTTTTATGATACACTCAGAGTTTAACAAAAGTGCGGTGGCAAGGCCTTTAACTGAATAATAAAACTTAAAATAAAAACTAAAGTAATGAAAATAAATACTAACTCACAAAACCAACCAACAAAAACTCTCAAATACCCTCTCTCAACGTTTTCCTCTGTACTACATTAAGTTTCATTTATTTTATCGTTTGTCTCTCTCCCCAATCTGTCTTACACCATTCCAATCTTCACCGTTTCAAGGTGGGATAGAGTACTTTGGTATGTCTTTTCTTTTTTTGTAATAAATCAGGACTTGATGCAGAATCATTGTTCCATAATTAAGACTAAGGATGAATGGTAGGATCGTTTGAACGGGGTACCACAAATGCGATCTTACCACCCCATTTTAATTATTCAAAACCAATCAACTTCAACACCAGGACTGTGCTGTCTATGACCATATGAATATATATTTTCTGGGCAATGCAACTGTCACGTTTCACTACATTCACTATACATCGCTGTTGAAGACATACATAGGGTCTGAGTTTTCTTTTTAACGTTTCACAATACTTTGTGGAAACACTCGACGAGGAGATTCATTCTTTAAAATCCAATATCGGTTCTATATATTTCGTCCGAAACTTTATAGTCAGATTTATATGGTTTTCACACAATATTGAAGTGGAATTTTGAATTGTCTAAAACCAAGTCATTGAACCAGTCATTGCATTTAAAGCACCAATCACCTGAACTTGCAATATAGGTTACCCATGCTATTTGTTTCCATTAGCTCTCAGAATGAGGCTGAGTGGACTTTGTAATACGGGATCTCAGAAGTTAGTGAGAGTAATGATCAAACACACGAAGAACTAAAAACGAACCAATAAACAGAAACACAAACATCTATACGAACATAAAAAAGCAAGGCCAGATTGACACGGAAGTCGTGGTTTCGTGATGACTTATACAACAGGTCAATTCGTCTTACAAGTGATAATTCGAGTCTAAATGAGAAAGTTTCTTCTAAAAACTAGAAACTTTTATGAAGCAGAAATCTTCTACCATCAAGTCGTCAAGTTAAAAAAGTGAAAGATCCGGTCAGAATGCTATTTTTACAAAAATAACTATTTCAGTCTAGATTTTCTTCATATTTTCTTTCATAACTTGACTCAAATTTACGACAACGAATACAAAGTCCATGACTTGGAAGCGACACAACAGCATGGACTGTGAACCGGAACTTCCGAGGGTCGTTCAAGATGACTGTCATCTCGAAACTTCAATAATCACACAATGTGAAATATGTGCTGGGTTACAATGCGATACTTGTACATGCTCATAACCTTATCGATAATGGATTCTTGACGAATATATCATCTGTATACGAATGCGTTT